>QEPC01009589.1:1285663-1332296 GCA_003113815.1 Sphenodon punctatus
TGCAGCCTCTCCTCTCCTCTCTCCACTGGCTCCCTCTTCCTGAGCGTATTCTGCACAAGCTCCTTGTCTTCACTTACAAAGCCCTTCACAACCTCGCTCCCCCCTACCTCTCTGCCCTGATCTCCCTCCGAACCCCTGCTCGAGCACTCTGCTCCTTTTCTATCCCTTCCCTCACTCTCCCACACCTCCTCTGCTCCCCCAACCGCCTTTGTCCCTTCTCCCTTGCTGCCCCGCATGCCTGGAACTCCCTCCCTGCCCTCGTCCACCTGGCCCCCACCCTACACACCTTCAAGTCCCTCCTCAAAACCCACCTCTTCCGCTCCGCCTTTCCTAACTCCTGCTAAGCATCCCCACCCAGGATTATCCCCCACCTGCTATCTATAAACTCCCAATTTACTGTAACCAAGCGAAGAACATGTACCTGAGTTCTCGCATCCTCATGAATGTTGCATCCCTTGTCTCTCCCTCTGGTCCCCCTTCCCTGTCTCCCCTCCCCCTGTCTTTACATTGTAAGCTCTCAGGCAGGGACCGTGTCTATCTTATTTTTTGTAAAGCACCAGGTACATCGCTGGCGCTATATAAATGCTTATAATAATAATAACTAATAAAAATAAAATTTCAGAGTCATCCTAGCCCATCAAGGCCCAGCTTCCCAGCATAGAACTCTTAGTTCCACTGGTTGTCTTGTCCCAGAAATAATTCCAGGGATGGCACAGGGCAGAGACTCTTGTGATAGGGCTCCAGGGGTGACATTGCTTCTTGGAACCTGTTATTCTGAGAATTCTCCTTTGGGATTGCTATTGTATTTGCCATGTCAATAACAACTTCTCAGAAGAGGCAGCTTCTCCCCCCACCCCCAAGCCAAATGTTGCTAACTGTAACACGACACTTGCCTTTGCTGAAGGGTCAGGTCTGACGTCAATGGGAGGCACTGGCTCTCATCCTGGATGCTATCAATTCAGTACACTCCTGCTGCTCCCCTGGCTTTGGGAGGAAGGCAGTATCAAATCAGACCAGGGAAGGAGGGTGCTTCTGGGTATTAAGAGAGCTACTCCTGCTTTTGCCACAGATGGATTGTGTGAGCAGGTGAACATGTCACTGACTTCCTCTGAGACTCAGTCCTCCCTTATAAAATAGGGGATAAGCCCAGCTGCCTGCCTGAGAGAGAGGCTGGTAGGGGACGGGTGTACATTTCATTTTTTGTTATTATGATAACGAAAATGGAAATTGTGATTTTTATTTTTGTTACTGTAATAACAAAAATTACAAATAATAGCAAAACAAAAACAAAATTTTGTTTTTGAAATAATGGGAAAACACTAAAAAAACTTATTTCTGGCTATAAACTTTTTGTTTCTTATTCAATATTGATGAAACTTGGAGAGATTGTACCCATAATGGAGGGAACTACATGTACCTAATTCTGAAAAGATTGGATAAAAGAGACCAATTCTAGAATGAATTGAATGTTATGATTTTAAGAAAAGCTCCATACACATTCCTGGTTACACCTTTTTTATCTTCCATGCAATTTGCATGAAACCTATAACTATTATGTCCCTCTATTAGTGTACCAATCTTGAAAATTTTCAGAAAGATTGGATAAGGTGTCCTGATGTTATAAGCTATTAATTTGAAAATATATTTCCAGCTGTAACATTTGTATATTCCATCCTGTTTACAAATCAATTTCTGACCAATTACCACACACCTTCCCTGTCATCTCTGCCTAACTACAGGACAATTTGATAAAGGGACCCAATTGTATAAGCAATTGACGTTGTCCCCTTGAAGACCATTATTCAGATAAATAGCAGCACATGCAGTGCCAATCAGAAGCAGGCACCTGGCATGGCAGGGGGAGGGAGGATGTGGCGCAACCCAACAGATGGACAGACACATTCACTGGCCAATTACTGCATGCTTCCAGCTTTACAGGACCAATTGGTGGTGGCTTCAAGGCGGGCATAGCGGAAGGTCCTGTGGCGGGCATAGAAGGGACATAACTAGAACTTTGGGGATAGCATCCCAGCAATCAGGAGACATGGGGTATTTTCAGACATTACGGGTTGGGGAGTGACCACAGTGAACCCCACCTAGGGGCGAATGGGTTGACCATGGGCTGTGGTGAAGATGGTGCCCCAACAGACATTATAGGAGTGGGAGGACGGATCAGGGCCAACCTGAGGGAAAGCAGGATTGACCATGGGTGGGGGCAATGCAACAGACGTGCAGTGGTAGCCCGGAACGTGGTGACAGGCCCAGAGGGCCGTAAGGCGGCGGGGGATGTCAACATGGCCGACGGAGGGCAAACGAAGCTGACAGCAGAGCAAGGCCCCACCCAGGCAAGGGAAACATGAAGGGAGGGGTTGGAGGGATTACATATCCCTCCGTGAAGCGTTTGTTGTCAGTTGCCCAGCAGCGATGCTGCGCGCTGTGACCACGACCTGTGGTCAATTCCATTCACCCCCGGGTGGGGGTTTCTGTTCTGATATTACTTTTCTTTCACCACACCTGTGTTTGCCATTCACCACGGGACTTGCCTTCCTCACCCCACCCCAATCTCACAAACCGTGTTTAGCATTCACCCATGTTGTGGTTGACTGTGGTGAACATCTGGATGCGAGCAAACAGGCATTCGCCCGCACTGACACCACCACCCCCATGGTTGACTGTGGTTGGCTGTGGTGAATTCTGCTTTTTGTAATGTCTGAAAATACCCATGGTTTACACATCCAGGCTGGCCAATCATCACAATCCCATCCTGCAGCACTGTGGGTGTTTTCAGACGTTACGAGATCACGGTGAACCACACTGAACCACGCTCAACCCCCCCGCGGGGCCAAAGGGCCCGGAACGTCTGAACGGCGTGCGCCAGATGTTCATCACGCTCAATACCCACATGGGGTCAGTTTGAACCACGCTTCCCGGGCTAGCCGGGGGAAGGTCTCGGGAAGCGTGGTCAAACCAACCCCCACAGGGAACCAAGCAAAAGTAACGTCTGGACGCCAATCCCCCAGCGGAACCAAAAAAATGGAGCCCCGGCCGGGGACGAGGCACGCAGCGTCGCTGCCAGGCAACCAGCACCAACACAAACACCGGAGGGAGATTTAAAGCGAGAGCAGCAGCAAGCAAGCGTGGCGGGATGGAGCGAGGAGGGAAGCGGAAGAGACCGGAGGCACGAGCAGCGACAGCGGCGGCACAGGAGGCGGAGGACGTGCAGCCAGGCCCAGCGATGCAGGCGGAGGGGGCACAGGTGCAGGAAGGGGGCACACGGGAGCACCCGACCAGGGAGGCGCCCCGGGAACACCAACCACAGCTGCAGCCGGGTCGCGCCGCCCCGGGGACAGCGGCCGGAACAGGCCCACAGGAGGCACCCAGGAAACGGGTAAGGGCACCCACTGGGAGGGGAACAGGGGGCACAGGGGAACCCCCTGTGGAGGGGGCCGGGGGGACCCCGGGCGGAAGGCAGGGGGGCAGGGGGACCCCGGGCGGAGGGCAGGGGGGCAGGGGGCCCCCGAGAGGGCCCACACCCTCACCCAGCAACCAACCACCCCCCTTCCCCCCCCCAGACACGAAAGTCGGCCCGGGCGGACGAGCCCCAGGAGGAGCCCGGCCCCCGGCCCCTGGAGGCGCACCCCCAGGAGGAGGTGGAGGAGGAGCACAGGCAGGTGCAGCAGGAGCTGCACCGGGAGGAGGAACAGCAGGGGCCCAGCCGGAGGAAGGCCTATCACAGAGGGGGACAGTGGGGCCTCCAGGAGACCCGGGACTTCATACGGATCTGGGGGACCCTCGAGTACCAGGTGGAGCTCGCAATAAACCAGCGCAACGAGCATGTCTACCGGGACATCGTGCGCGACATGGAGGCGGCGGGGCACGAGCGCACTGTCAACCAGTGTCGCTCGAAGGCCAAGGAGCTCAAGAGGGGGTACAAGGCCCTCAAGGACAATAACAGCCGCTCCGGCCACGGGGCCCGCACCGCCCCCTACTACGATGCCCTGGACCGCATCCTTCACATGAAGGGCTCCATAGTTGCCCCACGCCTGGTGGGCAGCGCTGTGGTCCAGGGCAGGGAGCGGGCCGAGGTACCCCCTCCCCTCGCCGCCCGCCCGGTAGACACGAGCTCAGGGGACCCCCACCCCCAGGAGGACCACCCGGGACCCGCAGAAGCCCCAAGGCCCCCCCCCAGCAGCAGCCCGGAGACATCCCAACGCCGGGCCGGCCAGGCGGAGTCGGAGGTCGGCACCTTCACCACCCTCAGCCAGTGGTCCCAGGGGGAGCACTCCCAGGGTGAGGCGCCGGGCTCCGAAGGCTCGGAGACGGACATAGAGGGTAAGCGGGCCCCCAGGGCAGGGGGGGGCACGACCAGGGGGCCGGTGGCAGGGGCGGGGGTGGGGGCCCTGCTGCAGGGGCCACAACCAGCCCCCTTCACCCGCTCCCCCCTCTCCCGCCCGCAGGACATGGGGAGCCCCAGGACCGGGCCAGCGAGACGGTGCAGGCCCCCGCGGAGGGCACAGGAGAGCAGGTGCCGGACCCAGGTAAGGCGGGAGGGCTGGGATTGCGGGAGGGCCCCCCGGGCGCCAGCCCAGGGGGGCCTCTGGCCTCAGTGGGGGAGGGGGGGCAGGGGGCCCCGGGACCCGACCCCGCTAGGGGACAGGGCCCTGCACTGACCCACCCGCCCATTTCCACAGGGCAGCCCCCGCGCGCGGCGCCTCCGCCGGCCGCAGCCCCAGCCCAGCGGATGCGGGAGTACCGGGCGCGGGTCCGCAGGCGCAGGGAGGAGCAAGCGGAGGACATCGTCCGCAGGGCGGAGGAACAGGGGGAGCGCATGATCGCCTCCGTGGACCGCATGGAGGCGGCCATAGAGCGGTCCATGGAGAAGGCCCTGGAGACAGACCGCCGGCTGGAGGCGGAGGTGCGCCTGGAGCGGAGGCGGGAGCGCCGGGAGCACCAGCGGCAGCAGGGGCTGCTCAGGGGCCTCCGGCAGGACATACAGGGCATGGTGCGGGAGCACAGTGCCAAGATGGACAGGTCCCACGACATTGGGACCTCCCTGCTCCTGCATGCGGGCACCATGTGTGCCTACGTGATGGCCGGCGCACCTCCGGGCGCCCTGCCCGCCCAGGTCCCCATGCCGGGCCCCTCGGCGCCCCCGGGCCCAGCCCTGCCGCCCCTGGCGCCCCCCCGGCCCCAGGGCCCTCGCATGCGCCTCCCAGTGCCCCCGGGCCTCCGGAGGGTCCAGCCCCCCCGGGGCGCGACCGGGGCACCGGGCACAGCTGCCCATCCGCCGCCCGGCCCCCTGCCGGGGCCGGGACCGGCCCAGGACACGGCAGGGGACACGGACAGTGGGGGGGAGGGGAGCTCCCAGAGCTCGGTGGGCCCAAGCGGCCGCACGAGGGGTCGGCCCAGGAAACGCGGGGGGATGGTGGGAAGGGGGGGGAGGGGGAGGGCCACATGAGGGCGGGTGGTGGACGGGGTCACGGGGACGGGGGTGGGGAGGGGGCACAGGGTGATTGTGTGCACTGTGTGGGCAATAAAGTGTTGTAAAGAGACAGTTGTCCCCGGCCCGTTTGTGGGGGGGACAGGGCTGTGGGACCGCGTGTACAGGGGCATGGGCACGGAACGGGGGGAGGGGCCCCCAGGGGCGGGAAGGCCCTCACAGCGGGCCCCCCCGGGCGATGTGGGTTGCAAGGGCGTTCCGGATCCTTTTGGCATACCGGTACTCCCGGGGGTTCCCTGCGTTCACGTACAGGGGAACAGGACCGGGGGGCCGGTGGGGCTCGGGGTACTCCAGGGCCGCCCCCTCGGTCTCGCACACATTGTGCAGAACGCAGCAGGCACCGATCACCAGGGCGGAGGTGGGGACGGTGAAGTCCAGGCGGCCAGCTATACTCCTCCAGCGCTGCTTCAGGGCCCCGAAGGCACGCTCCACCACGGTCCGGCTCGCACACAGGCGGGTATTGTATACCTGCTCCGCAGGGGTGCTCGGGACAGGGTAGACCTTCATCAGCCAGCGGGTCAGGGGGTAGGCGGGGTCCCCCAGGATGCAGGGGGGCATGGGAACACCCTCGATCCACCTCATGCCCATGTCCGCGAAGTCCCCCCGGTACATGCGGGCATAGAAGGGGGAGATGGTCATGATCCTGGCGTCGTGACTCCGGCCGGAGTTGCCCGTGTAGATGTCTATGAAGCGGGCCCGGTGGTCCACCACCCCCTGCAGGTGCAGGGAGTAGTATCCGTGCCGGTTCACATACTCCAGGGCCTCCCCCGCGGCCGGGCGCAGGATCTCGATGTGTGTGCCGTCCACGGCTCCGATGCAGTTCGGGAAGCCCCCGGCCGCGAAGCCAGCCATCACAGCGCCCTGGTCCAGGAGCTGGATGGTCCTGTCGAGGAGCACGCCCTCCACAGCCTCGCACACATCCCGCACGATGCAGGCGACCGTGCTGAGCCCCACCCCGAAGTGCTGGGACACGGAGCGGCAGGAGTCGGGCGTTGCGAGGGCCCAGACCCCTATGGCCACCCGCTGGACCATGGGGATGGGCTCCCGCATGGAGGTGTGCTGCCGCTCCAGCCAGGGCGCGAGGAGCTCCGCTAGGCGCAGCAGGGTGGCCTTGCCCATCCGGAAGTGGGACCCCCACTCGGCCTCCCCCCAGTGGGCCTGGGCCCGCTCCCACCAGGCCTGGGGCCGCTCCGTGACCCATAGGCTCCGCGCTATGGGCATAGCCAGCAGCGCTGCCCGGCGGAGGGTCTGCGTTGCCCAGCGGAACCGCCTCGCGGCCCCTCGGAGCGCAGCGGGCCGGGTGAGGCTCCGGCAGGCGGCCAGCCACGCCCCCCAGGCCCGGCGCCGAGCCCTGAGCCGGCCACGGACTCTCCTGCGGGCCTGCTGGCCCCGGAGGCGCACGCCAGCCCGCAGGGCCAGGACATAGCGCAGGCGGACGGCCAGGTGCACCCTCTCGGTCAGGAGGCACAGCTGCTCAGTGTGGTCACGGTGCCACTCAGCCGCGAGCGCGAGGAACATCCAGTTCCCACCTGCCCTATCGCGCTCCATGGTGCTGGGGCCCCGGTGGGGGCTGGGAGCGCTTATGGCGGCCCGGTGCTGGTGGCTCCGCCCGGGGGTCGGCCTCGCGGGCCTGCGCGCGCCCTGTGCCGGTGCGTTCCGGCTGCTCCCGCCCCCAGCACCCCGGGCCCCCTCCCCTCGCTGTTTGTAGCGGGATGGCCTTGAAGGTGCGATTAGGCAGACAGAGAGCTCGCTGTTGTTCTCTGCAGCTGTGCCGGGCCCGCACCCCACGCCTCGCTCTGTTGTGCTACAATGTTGCGGTGCGGGCCCGTGTTCCCTGTCCCGGGGGCCGGGCCGAGCCTCTCCCGGCCCTGGGCAGTCTGTGTGCCCTCCGGGCTCCGTGTCCCATTCCCTGTTGTGCTGGACCATGGCTGGCTGCCCATCCATGGGGCTCCCGCTGTCCGGCCCCCAAGGGGCCCCCCATATCTGGGCCTTCCGCGAGACCATGTCTCTGTGCGACCTGTGGCACACCCCTGCCGTGCAGCTGCTCCTGGCCGGGCCGGGGAGCCGTGCAGGTGCCTACGAGAGCCTGAGCTCCGGGCTCCGTTACTTTGGCCATGTGGTGAGCGCCCGTGATTGCCGGCTGCATGCGGAGGCCCTGGGGCTGGCTCGTTTCCCCGAGGGGCGCATCCCGGAGGTGCTGTGCGCCCATGTGCCCTGGAGCGCCTCGGAGACCGTGTCAGCGCTGGTGGTGTGTGGTCTGGGCGCCTACTCGGAGTGCCTGGCCGAGGGTGGCCCTGCCTTGGCCGTGACCTACTTCTCCTGTGTTCACGGGGCCCGTGGGTACCAGCGCACCCGTGGGGCGGCGTTCCAGCGGCTTCTGGAGCTGGGGCATCTTCCGTGGCCCCCTTCTGCTGCCTGCTGTGTGCCGGAGCCCTCCGCGGTGGAGATGTCATCCCTGTTGGCGGTGTGGGCGCGTGTGGATGTGCAGCTGGCCCTCACCATGCCCGATCCCTTCGAGGCCTACTACCTGATCGCCCACTACATGTCCTTGCAGGGGTACCGCCGGGGCATGCTGCACTGGCCCCACCTGGTCCACCGGGCGGGCCACCCGGGCCCTGGGGCCAGCGGGGCCCCCGGCAGCGGCCCGTGAGCCCCGCGTCGCTGGCCTGCCCCCCCCGGCGTGGTGCCCCCGTGTGGGCTCCCGCCCCGGCCCGGGGGGGGGGCCTGGTCCCCGCTGGCCGCTCCCGACCTGCGGACCCCACCTCGGTGAGCTCCCGCCCGCCTCGCTGCTTGCTGCTGCCCCTGGCCGTGGTCCTGGGCCCCCTCCATCCCCGTGACTCCGTGGGTGCTGCCTGAGCGTCGCTGGTGCTGCGGAGGAGCACCGCTGGACCCGGCTGCCCTGCCTGTGCCAGCCTTTGACTGTGGGGCCCCCTTCCTCCTCCTCCTGGCGCCCCTCCGCCGGCCTCGCTGTGCTTTGGGGGCCCCCAACGTGCCTTGCTCCGGGGGTCCGCCCCCCCCCTCCGAGACTGCCTCTGTTCCTGTGGGGGCACCTCCTTGGACTGGACTGGACTGGGGTGGTGTGGGGGTTGCTGCTGTCCGTGCCTTGCCCCGTGGTGGTGCCCCCCCCCTCCCTGCCGGTGTTCCGGGTGGGGCGTTCCGGGCGCCCCTTCCCCCCTTCCCGGCCTTTCCCTGGTGTGAGTGTGTGTGCCCGGGCGTGTGGCCGTGCATTGTGCCCTGCTGCGGGACCGCTGTGTGAGCCGGCTGTCAGCCTGTTCTCGCTCTTCCCCCCTCCCTTCCCGTTTCCCTTGTGTGGGCGTTCCCTTGAGTGCCTTGTGGCTTCGTTTGCCCTCAGTCGGCCATGTCTGTGTCCCGCCCCTGCCCGGTGCCTTGTGGGGGTTTAGCGCCCGCCGGGGGTTCGGCTGCACGTCTGTTGTGCTGCCACGGGCCGCGATGGTGCGGCCCGGTTCCGGGCCGTGGTCCCGTTCCCGGCACGTCTGTTTGGGTCGTTTTCCAACCCCCGGGCGTGGTTGCGCTGTTCGCCCCCCCTGGTGGTTCGCTGTGGTGAACCGGCCGCCCGTAACGTCTGAAAGTACCCTGTGACAGAGGACATAATGAGAATCTCTATTGGCTCTTTCCTAAATAGATGCTTCCGATCTCCCAGTAACAAGTGAGGGAGAGATGTTGGGATAGTTGCAGCACAGAATGAGGATATTTGGTTGATGTTTCTGCTGGTTAATTGGCATCACAAACCTATCTTATACCAGAGTGACATGTAAGAGAATCCCTGGCATAGGCTCCTTCTCTGCATATGCTGTGTCGGCATATAAAATTGGAACACTTTGTCACATCTTTCTGATATTTGGCAGAGATGATCCTGAATGTGTGTGATACAGTCTCACTAACTTTCGTGTACACTGGTTGGACTACAAAGATGTTACAGTCAGATGTACATTTATAGGTTAATTGCATATTCCACCAGGACCCATTATCCAATCCTTCTTAAAGCTGGCAAAGATATTAAACATGGGAAGGGGTATAAACTTGCCAAGATTCATCCACATTAGATGGGAGGCAAAGAAGTTACAGGCAGGAATGTATTTGCAGATTTTTGCAAAATATCATAATTAAACTGCTTATAAAGTTGGATTCCTACATCCAATCTTTCTGTAATTTGGTACACAGAATGCCTTCCATGTTTAGTAAACCCCCTCAAAGTTTCTTCCAAATATACTGAAAAACAGAAATGTTACAGGTGAAAATGTGTTTTCCATTGAAAGCAATGAAAATCAAAAATGAAAGAAAAGCAAAAATGAAATTTTGATATTTTTGAAAATGAAAATGACAGATTTAAATAACAAAAACAAAAAATGACATGGGTCCCTGGTGCACACGTCTAGCTGTGAAGCTTAATGACAGTACTTAGAATGCTTTGGAAAACACTATAGAGGAGCAACACATTCTCTCTGGGAGAATGATCTGTTTTTACTGTTAATATCTTTCCCTAAGAAGTGGGGAGGTGACACTCATTGTCATAGGTGCTTGTACCCAAACCGTACCTACCCCAGTAACTGCCCTTTAAGTAGGAAAGCATGCTTTTTTATTTACCCCGTTTGGACTCGGGTAAGTCCTTAGCTCAGGGTAGTGGACACATCACCCAGGGAGACAGGGATCACCCTTGATAATCCATGCACATGCTCTGAATCAAGATTACTACCCTAGAACAAATGACCTGGTCTCCTTCTGTGAACAAACCCTCAACTAACTTCTCCTGACTGTATTCTCTCTAGATTTATCGTCATCCTCACAGCCAAGAAAGAGGACTCCCATCGGAACTGTTTCTTGCTGGCCACGGTGGATACAGCGAGAAGAATGGAATATGAGCTGGGTGTGCTTCATGGGCCTGACCGCGTACAGGCAGAGAGGGCAGGAACAGAATTAGACTGTATCTCTTGCCTTGCAGCTTCCCTGTTTGTGTTTACCCAACAAACCCTTGAGTGCACCTAGGTCTGTTGTGAGTTGCAGGCAGCACATGTTCCCACTTGGCTCGGAGCTGGGGTTTGTTTGCATTGGAAAGGGCCAAGGGCAGGCCTGCCAATACACTTTTAGCAGCATGTAAACATTCAAAGCAGAAAACAATAAATACTCTGAATAATGGCTTGGAGTGAACAGGATGGGACTGGACCCACAGAAACACAGTGTGTCAGCTTTTGTCTGTCCCATTACTTGGTTTTAAACCTGTGCTACTCCACTGACCTCCACCAACTGGAGTTGGTCCAATAAAAGATCTCCAGCAGACATTCCCCTGGATGTACAGTGCTGCCTGTGAGAGTAGGGCCAGGTTCGCAGTCCCAGAGCTTGCTTAAGAATCTGATGCCTAGGGCCTTCCCTCCGGGCACAAAGAGCTTGAAAAGCTGGTATCCTTCTCTGCAGTAGTTAGGAGGTGCAGAAGTGACCTGCAGCCACTCGAACCCCTATCCTCCTGAGACAGGTTCAGAAATAATTAAGGGACTGACCAGAAGACTTTTTATTTAGACCTGATTCCGAGGTGGTACTTGTGTATGGAAAACCCTGCAGAAATTAAGCTTGAGAAATTCTCCAGTACTTCTGTTTTCCACAAGGTGGCAGGGTAGAGTAAACAGTTTTTCTCTCTGACAAGATAAGAGGGAAATTTCCCTTGGGGCAGGGAATTTTTGTATGAAAGGGGAAATTTCTGAAAAATTGCATAAATTTAAGAGAAATTTTTAGAGATCAGTACAAAGGTTTCAAGTATCCTGCATTTCCAGGCACATCCCAGACTTTTCAGACTTATTACCTGCCTGCCCCAGACCAGAGGGGTGATTGATTCCCTTCACAGCCTCATGAGCTTTGTCATGGGATCAGCGAGCCAGCCAGCCTAGGGCACAAAGAAAGACTCTACCTGCTTCTATACTGCATGAGGCTCATCATCCTAGCCTCCATCCCCCACCCCCATGGGAGAGAAGACTGCCATCAGGGCAGGGCAATGGATGGGACAAGGTATGAGCACACTCTGGGAGCGTGAGGTGGTGGGTGGGAAGGGCCCTTCTCCCAAGGCTGACTGTAGGGGGTAAATCTCCCTGGGGAAGAGGGACGGAGCAAATGTAGTGAGCAAAGTAGAAAGGCAGACAACAGCCACAGGGACCTAGGGCTCCAATGCAGCCTTGCAACCTGTATTTCCCATAAGCGCATATTCCCATATTTCCCTAGCCCAAGTGTGTGTGTATGACTATTGAGCAAGCTGCTCCAAGGCTGCTTTTCATGCAGCTTTCTCCAGAGTAGGGATGTGCTGGGTTGTGCAGTGCTTTTTCGTTTTCACTTTAGTATTCATTTTATAGGTTAAAATACCCATCTGTTTGGGGTATTTTGTTTTAAAAAACACACATTCATTTTCATTTTTGATTAAAATAACAAAACAACATCATAAAATAAAATACTGTGCCTGTGCAAAATGGCCACTCTGCGTGTGCCTGTGCAAAATGGCCACTCTGTGCATGCCTGTACAAAATGGCCACTCTGTGCATGCCTGTACAAAATGGCCACTCTGCGCATGCCTGTACAAAATGGCCACTCTGCGCATGCCTGTGCAAAATGGCCACTCTGCGCATGCCTGTGCACTGTAACAGATTGACCAATAACCCCAGCCCAAACTGTTGCAGAAAGCCTGCAAGCAACACTGATCAAAAGCTTGCAAGTAGTGTGGTAGCAGCTCACAGCTGCCTCGTTAACTGCGAGCTCAGCTAACTACTAATTACCTGCCATAAGCTGTACCTGCAGGCCTGCCCGCCTGATGCAGGAGAACCAATCACAGCTGGAGGTGGAGCATAAAAGCTCTGAAGCCGGCAGTTAAGTAGGGGATTGGATAGAAAGCAGAGCTGTGCTTGGCCACACTAGTGAAGAAGCTGCTTTGTGGGCCCTGAGACGGAGTAATTCTCCAACCCTGGACAGGATTCAGTTTTACCGCCAAGGCAGACAGCGTGGGTAATGCAGGTGAGAACTATGCCCAAGAAAGGAATTTTGGTTTCTTGTGGACTCTAAACAATAGGCCTTGGGTCTGATGCAAGACTTTGTTGTAGGGGAGGGTTGTAAAACTGCCTGGACTAATTCTGACCGCTGAGGTTTACTTTTGTTTGTTCTTTAATCTTGGGGACCTGCCTTTTGTGGGAGAAGCCCTAGTTCCCAGTGGCATGGATGGGCTATTGAGGGGTACAGGGAGGCCCAAGACAAGCTGCCCCAGTGAGGAGCTGACTTATGATGCTGTCCCCAAGTGGGCCAGTGACTGATATTTGCCCCCACAAGGGCCAAATGTGTTACTAGTCCAGAGAGGGGCCAAATGTATTAGTGATTCCTGAGGGGACCAGATGCTATTGTGGATCTGGGAGGGATCCAACTTTACTTTTAGCTCCAGGAGGAGTCAAAGACTACTCGGTGAGTCCAAAAAAGGGTCAAATGAGAGAGAGAGAAATGTTGGTGTCCAAGATTAAGCTAATAAACTGAGAGCCTGACCTGTGGCCTCGCACATTTTTCCAAAATGGCACTGGCAGCATCCTAGCCATTTTGGTCTGTGCATGTGCAGACTGGCTGTTCTTTTTCAAATTGTTGGCGATGCTGCCACCGCCATTGCTGAAAGGGGATGCATGTGAAGAATATGGCTCTGGTGGTCATTTTAAACTTTTTTTAAAAAAGTGATATTGCTGTGCAAAATGGCCACCAGACCATTCTGCGCATGTGTATCCTTCTCCAAAATGGTGGTGATGCAGCCAGTGCCATTTTGGGAAAGGGCCATGCATAGGCAGAATGGCCCTGGTGGACATTTGTGCCTGTGCAGTGATTTTTATTATTATTTTAAACACAAAATGAAATGAAAATGAATAAAAACAAATGTATGTCATTTTCAGAACATTAATTGCTAAAATAAATGGGGTTCCATTTGTTTTAATAATTTAATAAAAATGAAAACCGTTGCACATCCCTGCTTCAGAGCAAAGTGTTTGCTTCCCAGAGCAATTTGTCTCGCTGTAGAACACAGTGTGTGAATGTGCTGCCCCTTGGCAAATTGTCACTTGCTCTGGAGCAACTTGTATACATGAACAGTAACTCCAGAGCTATTCTCTTTCCCCCAGAGCAGAACGCCTAGGGGTGAGGGAACTTTTCCCTCCCAGGGGCCACTTTGAAAATTAGCATAAGCTCCAAGGGCCATGTAGAAGTTGGGGGTGGGGATGCTTAAGGGGTGCAGTCTGGAAGAAGAGGGTCTGTTCCCTATCCTGCATGCCCTCCTCTCTGCTCCCTTATCCTGAGCTCAGGCCTTCAGTCAGTGGTAGGACTAAAACTTGGTTCTCAGATTCTTGCTTTTCTCGGCAAGCATTGGGCTTCTTTGCTTTTTCTTGCAAGCAAGAATGAGCTGAGAAACTGCCTGGATTCTCACCAAAAAGAGTGAGAATCTTGAGCCAGGCCTCCCTCCCTTCTTCCACACTTGAAAAACAACAAAAAAGGGCCTTTTACAGTCCTCCCTCCTCCCCTTCCCCTGTCACATACTCCCCTGGCTGCTCCATATACTCATCTGGCTGCTCCAGATGGGTCTCTTGCTGCTCCGCTTCTCTGCAGGGAAATGATGGGACATAAGGAGGAGGCAAAAAATAAATAAATAAACTGAGCCTGGTCAGCAAGCCACAGCAGACATGGGCTGGATCAGATTGGGCCACACAACAAACTTGCCTGCCACTGAGGATGGTGCAGAGATGCATGGACGTGTGTCCGGCTGCCCCCACACTGCACCCTACCCCCCACCATGACAGGCAGCCATGGCTGCTGGCTGAGCAACCATCATGTCTTTTTCCACCCAGCGTCTTTCTCCAACACCTTTTCCTCATCCTGCCATCGTCGGGGCTGTAGTCCTCCTGCATCCAGGTAGGGGAGTGGACTAGAGGATCCACAAGAGCCCTTCCAGCTCTGACAGTCTCTGACTCTTTGTTGACGAGCTCGCGCTTGAATTCATGCGTTGCAGGAGGGGTGGGGTATAAATCTGAAAAATAAATAAATAAATAAAAATGATTCTCCCTTCAGTTTTCCACTCCTGTTCTGTTTGCATCGCCTCACCAGGCACTTGAACTCCTTCTTCCTATCTTGTGTTTGGTGCAATATGGTTCAGTAGCTGCTGCACCATAAAACCCCCTGCTACTTGCCTACCTGCGCTTTAAGAAGTAGATCCCACAATTCATTTGTGTGGCTAGATTTGCCTTTCTTTCAGGTCACTGGCACATTGTCTCAGGAAAAGCCTTAGGTGGATTGATTCATGAGTCTCTCAGAATTGGAACTCCAAAGGGAACCTGTTCCTTAAGAGGGATGTTTGTACTGAAGGATCTACCTACCTGCTTACCTTAGACTTTTCTAAGGTGCCTGTCACTGTGGTGTCTAGATGCACAAGCCTTAAAACTTTGGTGGGCCAGTGCTTTGACGAATTCATAAGGTTTGGAAGCCAAGGCTGTTGCTATTGTCTGTTGCAGGAAACGGTAGCACTGGGGTGAGCAAAGTTCTCAACCCCAGAAGCTGCATACCAAAATCTTCATATGGTCAGGAGCCACAAGGAACGTATATGGGTGCACTTCTCCTGCTTCATAATTAGTTGGTGGAGTTGGTGCTCTGCGTTCTTGGCTGCTGAGATTCTGCGAAACATGCTGAGACTTGGGTGCGATGAAGAAAGAAGCGGGATCATTAAAGGCAGAGCAGGCCTAGAACCAGTCCCAGCACAGAATCGCGTTTCAACTGCCCAATGACTACATGCGACTCCTGAGCCACAGTTCGCCCACTCATGCCATAGACCCTCTAGCTAGGGAGACATTGAGTATTAACATACATGACAGTGGCCCGCTGGGGCCTGCTTCAGCCCGCGAGCCCCCAGCATGTTCGTTGGCAGCCCACCAGATGATGGCCTGGGATTGCTTCTCGGTGTGTTGGTGGCTAGCCCAAGCTGTGATGCTGGATACTTCTGGAATCGCAGCCTGGGCTAGCTCCCAGCGTGCCTGGGCAATGGCCTGCCCATCCAGGCCTAAGCGGGCTATCGCGTGTCATTGTCCGCCACTGGTGGGCACTGGGTGCAGCGGGGGGGTGGAACCAGGTGGCTGCATATCCATGTGTCTTCCCGCCCTCGCCGGCAGTCTGCCTGCCAGCATGTTTGTTCTGTTGGTGGACCCAGTCTGGACTTTGTTGCTGATGGGTTCCCAACCAGGGTCAGGTGGTGATGGCAGTGCTCTGCCATCATGTCTATTAATCATGTCTAGCCTCCCCGAGCTGCATGGCAGGAGGGGCGGGGTATAAATTTATGAAAATAAATAAATAAATAAAATTAACATTAACGCCCAATGAGAGGGAGTCCAGACCACTGCTGGTCAGGCTTGCAGTGGCTTGTCATGGAGTCAAGCCTGTCCCTAACCCCAAGCAACTAACAATGTAGTTGGCAAGGCACTAGCCTTAACCCAAGGGTCTTCAAATGTGTGGCCTGGATTCACTCCGCTTAGTTTAGTATCCCTATTAGAGGGCAATACCAATAAACCTGACAGGGTGACAGCTTGCCTCACTTGACCCCACTGCTGTTCTTTTTGCTGTCACTGCTCTGCACGCATGGACACAAGCTGCCACCTGAAAGAGCAGTGTTCTGGCAGCACAACAAAAGCCTCTAGTTGTTGCATTCCGCACGTCCTGAATGGCTGGTACACACTGTACTGTCTGTGTGCAGGAGCACGCTGCACACCTCACATTCTGGGTTCACAGCTCCACCTTCTCTTCTAAGAAGTTGGAAGCTACGGTGTGTATTTGCTATGGGGGGGCGAGGGGGGGAGTGCTTTTCTCATCACCTGAACACACAATCCTCTTGCTTATTTATTCACTTGCTTCTTTGGGAGAAGCACCCTTCTTGTCAAAAGCAGGTCAATTCCTCCAGTGGATTTAGAGGGGGATTTCAAGTCATTTTTTGGGCAGTCCCAACACCTGTTTACATCCATCTTGGATGAGCGCTGCTTCTCCCAGACTCGGAGCAATCTAGTTAACTTAGCTGCAGGCATCGGAGCTTATGTTGTCTGAATTCATAACTTGAACAATGGGAGACCAAGCCAGAATCTCAGAGAATTGGGTCCTAGAGCAAGTTCCCTTTAGATACTGCCAGTTTTATTCATTCACAGTTACTGCCCCCCCAAAAGTTGAACTGAATTTTTCACCGCAATCACCAGTTGATGGTTCGAGTGCCCATATCATGCTGCTGGCCACTCCCAATGGCCATGGAAATCTTCTTGGACCATCTGCCTTTCCTCCATGGTTTGCACTAAATTATTTCTCCTCCTTCTGCCAAGAAGGACCGTTCTGACATCAGAGTTGCTTGTATCAACCCCCAACCTTTCCTCCCAGCGAATTTATATTTCATAGTTGTATTGGTTTCAATGAGTCAGAAGCATGTGAGGGCCTTGGCCACAAACATGAAGAGTTCTGCATAGATAGTTCCTAGCATCAACAGTCAGAACCCTATTGATCATCCAGAATGGCTCTGATTGGGAGAAGCTTTCAAAAGTTATTGCATTACCGAAAGATAAAGAGATGCTGTCAAGTGTAGGGCTTTGCTTCACTAAGCTGTAAAGTATGATACGATCTAGAGTTGAAATGGGTAGCACACACATTTGCTACCTGTGGGTAATACCCACAATTGTGAGTACAGTGAAAGGTTTTCCAGAGTACTTGTCGGGTACTCAATTACCTGAAATACCATTACTGAGTTACAAAATTACCAATTGGTAAATCAGTACGGTCATCAGGACAGAAAGTTGGGAAATTGATACCGGCAGTCAGAAAACTGGGACATAAATTGGTACATCAGGTAGCCCAAAGAGCACTAATTGGGTACCAATTAGCACGTACTACAATTTTAATGGGTTTAAATCTACCTGACCCAGACCCAGTGGGTCCAGCTGGATCCCATTGGGCCCATATCTCTACTGCTGGTGCTTTCAGGAACTTACTCAGGATCATGCCACAATTTCCCCACAGGGAAATTAGTGACTGACAGCCATGAGAGAGTTCCACATTGTACAGACTAATCGCTTTTCAGGCAGGCATGTATGATTCAGACTGCCTATAGCCCAGAGCCTGGAACTAATTGGAATAGCAGGCTCTTTAATGAAAGGGATTGCCTAGAGTGCAGTACCGTGTACGATGGGAGCTCCTGTTCCAAGCTGTTGTATTGCTTGAAGTGACAGGAAGTGAGGGGGAGGCTCACCCAGGCCACCGTTTGCTTCGGGTGTGACTGCATAAACGTTGTAGGATGCCGTGTAGCATCAATTATGCCAAGATGTTGTCTTTAAGATGGTAAAAGGTTCTCTCTCCCCTGGTGGCCCAGTAGTCACCAGACTTGGCAACACTGACAGACTGGTCAGTCTTCGCTTCAAAAAAAAAATCTCACCAATGACCCCAGACTTAAAACTTGGCAGCATTCCCCTCCATAGATGTTGGTCAGACCTGTCTTTCATTATGAGGGTCAAAGAGCTGGCCAGCATGAATTGATATACTAACATGATGAAGACAAAGAAGAATAAATGATTTCCCAATTTAGATTAAGAACTAGCTCTCATGGTTAAGACTAAAATTACATAGAAGAGCACAAATATGCAGTAGTGCTAGTTTATCATTGCTAATAACAATGCAAACTCCTCCAACACTAATCCTATTTCTAGGCATTAAATACTGGCTCCTCTTCTCGCTGAGTAACTAGTGCTATAATTACTAGAGGTCCTAAAATAGCATCCATTCACTTATAAATTGGATTGTATTATTTTCAGTCTACCACCAGTCAATTTCTGTGGAAGCAGATGCAACAGAGAACCACTAGCACATTCACACATACATTAAAATTCTGCTTTTCCTAAATGCAGTCAATTTAAAAATTAACAAGTATTTATATAGCACCAGCAATGTACCTGGTGCTTTACAAAGTAATTGAATAGACACAGTCCCTGCCCTAGGGCTTACAATTTGAGAGACCGGGGGGAGGAGGGGACAGAGGGAGAGACAAGGAGTGTAACATTCACGAGCCTACGAGGTCCCAGGTGCACACGCTTGGCTTAGTTACATCAAGAATGATGGCTGGTTGGTCCATGTGGTGAGGATATGAGTACACAGACCTTAGGTAACAGATTGTACTGGATGGTGGGTATCAGCAGGAGTTAGGTGAGGGTAGCAAGAAGTCAGGGAGGGCAGAGCGGAAGAGGTGGGTCTTGACGAGGGATTTGAAGGTACGATGGGAGCGGGCGAGGCGGATGTGGGCAGGGAAGGAGTTCCAGGCTTGGGGGGCAGCTAGGGAGAAGGGATGAAGGCAGGGAGGGGAGGGTGAGAGAGGGGACAGAGGAGGAGCAGAGTACAGAGGGAAATTAGCGCAGAGAGGTAGGGGGGAGCAAGTTTGTGAAGAGCTTTATAGGTGAAGACTAGGAGCTTGTGCAGGATTCGTTCAGGAAGGGGGAGGCAGTGAGGAGAGGAGAGGAGGGGCTGCATGTGGCTGAAGCAACAAGCGAGGTGGATGACCCTGGCAGCAGAGCTTTGGATGGAGATAAGGGGAGGCCAGTGAGAAGGAGGTTACAGTAATCGAGGTGAGAGATGACCACGGCACTGTCAGAGCCTGGCCTTGAACTGCTGAGCCTCGTGGATGGGGGATGTCGCTGTAGCAGCTTGCACCACCGGGTGCCTTGGTATCCAGGGTCTTCTCCCGCCTTATGTTCCCTCCCACAGTTTTGCTTGTTGGGTGTGCCCCACCCCTGCTCACCTGTCAGCCATTTTGGTTGCCGACCCCCTGACTTCCTGATTGGCCACCAGGGCGTATTTAAGGCCTTCTGGTGGCCTCAGGAAGCTGGCGGAGCAACTGTTCTTCCTGAGGGTTGGGTCGTGTGCCTCCCTTATAGCTGGTGCAGCACTGCCTTGTCTGCCTCCCTGCAACTGTGTTTGTTGCACTCTGTGTGTGAGCCGTGTGTATGGTGACACCCTTGTGTCTGTGTGTGAGTGGCCCTCCCTGTCCCTTGTTGTTGCTAGTGCTTCCTGTTCCCCTTGTGGGGCGGGGCCTTGTGGCCTTACCCCTTTCAGCTCCCCCCTTGCTGGCTAATCCTTCCAACTTCCCCATTGCGGGTTCTCCCCTCCCAGCTCCCTCACACTTGTTACCCGTCTTAGGCCGCTTTTAGACGAGCGGCGCTCCGTTTCGCGTCGGCGGCGCGCATATTTTGAAACCTCTGCCTGGTCTAATTAGACGAGACAGAAGTGGCTTAATATGCGCATATTACAGTGGAGGCACATTTTTTAAATGCGTGAATTAAATATCTCATAATCGAGGTATTTAATTCGCGCACTTAAAAAATGTGCCACCGCCATAATATGCGCATATTAAGCCACTTCCGTCTCATCTAATTAGACCAGGCGGAGGTTTCAAAATATGCGCACCGACAACGCAAAATGGACCGCCGCTCATCTAAAAGAGCCCTTAGTGTTTGCTTTGGTTTCTCCCCTTCCAGCCCCTCATTGCTGGTTCTCCCTTCCAGATCCCTCTTGCTACTGGTCCCCTGCTTTCCCGCTTCTCATTGCTGGTTCTCCCTTTCCAGCTCCCTCTCGCTGGGTGCCCCTCCTAGGGTCTTGTTGCTGGTTCTCCCTTCCAGCTCCCTCTCACTGGTTCCCCCTCCTAGTGTCTTGGTGCTGGTTCCCCCTTCCAGCTCCCTCTCACTGGTTCCCCCTCCTAGTGTCTCATTGCTGGTTTCCCCTTCCAGTTCCCTAGTGCTGAGTATACCTTCCAGCCCCACTGTTGTTGTAGGCCCTCCCAGCTTTCCTGCCGCAGCTGATCCCTTTCAGTTTCCCAGTCCGTGACCTTGATGGTGAGCCATTAACCCACATAGCGTGGACATGTCAGGTGATCGCTGAAAACACTGTTCCTGTGGCATCGGAAACTGGCTGAGAAGTTTCTACTTGCTGCTTCCCTTCATATCCTTTTAGCCTCCTCCCTGGCTCCTGCCCCCCTCTGTCCTGTGATAGATTGCTCCACCCCTAGACAGAACATAGAGGCTTGTCTCTGGACCAGGGCCTTCTAGGCAGTTGCGCAGGACACTCGAAAGGAACTCTTTCCATTTTTTTTCCAGATGGAGCCACCGACTTCTTGGGAATGGGCGTCTTATCAGGAGATGGAGGCTTTTCCCGACCATAGGCCAGGAGGCCTTGAGGCCTCCCCCAATGATGTGGGACGCGTATTGGCACGTAAAGACGTATTTGGCCCAGGCAATGGGTATTCCCGCAACCATGACCCTAGCTGCCTGTAAGAAGTTGCAGTCCCGAAATACCACTCGAAGGTCTACCCCACTACCTTCCAAACCACAGGACCCTGGGGTTCTCAGCATGGACCAGTGGTCGGCATCGGAGGATGAAGGGGATTGGACCGATGTACCGGAGGAGGAAATGGAAAGCACAGATGAGGAAAACAGGGGTCTGGGGCCAGCCACCACTGCCTCCTGTTCATTCCTTGGTGGCCCGCCACCAGAAACAAACATTCAGGAGGGCTTGAGGAAGAAGACACCGGAACCGGCTCTGTTTATCTCCTCCCAGTACCCTGTTCCTCCCATTCCTGCTGGAATCACGGAGATGGCACTTAGCGAGAGACAAAGATCAGGCGCCATGGACAAACTGCTGGGAACTCCCACCATCGCTCCCACACCTGCTGTACCACCAACAGGATGGAAGGTTGTTCCAGGAGCTGAGCATGCCTCGCCGGTATAGGCAACACCACGGATCGCCATCATAGGAACCACGTGGCATGGTTCAGCCATGGTAGCAGGAACCCCCTCTGCAACATCTCTTCTCCGTCTTGGAGGTTTGGCAACCCCAAGGGCTACCTCTACACCCCCGGTAGTGTCCACCATGCAGGTAATAACCCCTTGCTTTCCTAGACCAACTTGGCCCCAGACGGGATGAAGGCTACCGGTTCCCCAAGGGCCCAGACGATTCCCGCTCAGTGAAGAGACAGATTCTGAGACCAGGATAAAAGCATATCTGAATAATCGGTTGTACCCAAGTACCCTGCAACCCATCGACTGGAGGATTCCGTATGCCTCCGAAACAAATACCAAGGTACCAAAGGAGGTAATTTCAAAGGGGTCCCCCTCACCCTTTTTCCCTTGGAATCCTGACATCCCCCGAACAACGGATGTTAGGTGGAACACGACCGCGGCCTCTGGTATGTAGAGACCTCCCCACTGAGGACGACAAGGGGAACAAGCCCAGCTGGGGGCACCTGATAAAGGTCGGTAACCATGAGACCTCTGCTGACACCTCTGCTCCCCAGAGATCATCCTCGTCTCGCCTTGTGGTAACCGTCGAAAAGCCCTTGGTGGATATCTGCCTTGGGACTACACCTGTGATGCTCACTACAGAATGTGGTGCCTCAAAAGACCAGATGTCTGGTCATATGGCTCCCCCAGAACTGGAAACTACCACCGGGCCTTGACCAGCCCCTTTTGAGCCAGAGACTGCCTCCCGGCCCCAACTGGCTACCCCCTTGCCCGAGACTGTAATCAGACCTTGGTCTGCATCCCCTGAGTCCAAGACTGCCGCCCGGCCCCAACCGGCTGCCCCTGTATCCGAGACTGCCCCCAGGCCTAGAACCGCGCACCCCGAGTCAAGGTCTACCGCCCAGCCCCGGCTGGCATTCCCCGAGGCCGGTCCAGGACCGCGGCCTGTGTCTTGGCCCACCCACTGGTTGTGGCCCCCTTGCCCTCCACCCTCATACCCCCTTCATCCTTCTCCTCCTCCCTGTTTCCTTATGTCACCTACTAGTCCTCTGCCGGATGCCCTGTCATTTGGGGCCCTTGTGTTACCCATGTTGTGTCTCGTCCAAAACACTTTGTCTCATGTCCAGTCTGTCTTGTCCCTGATTCAGGCAATGCTGTCCCCTCCCCCGCCTGCTCAGCGCTTTATATAAGCAGTGTTCATAAATGTTGGTCACGGGTACTGTGTCCTCCCTCACCTTGTGTGTCTGTCTTGTCTTTCTGGTCTGTTTCGACCCTACGTAGTCCCATTCCTTGTGTGTCTTGGGGCCAAACTGGTTCCTGCTACCTATCCCCCTACAGCCATTAGGGTGGTGTCCCTCGGTTCGCCCTCTCCCCCCCCCTCCCGCTGGCATGCTGGCAGGTGCAGGATCCACACCCGTTCTTTTATCTATGGGCGCTTTTCTCCCTGTTTGTCGCCTGGGGGTTATGGCTCGGGGGGGAGGGGCAGGGGAGGCTTGGGGGGGGTGTACTGTCAGCCTGGCCTTGAACCGCTGGCCCTGGGGGATGGGGATGTTGCTGTAGCGGCTTGTGCCACCAGGTGCCTTGGTATCCAGGACCTTCCACCTCATGTTCCCTCCCACAGTTTTGCTTGTTGGGTGTGCCCCGCCCCTGCTCACCTGTCGGCCATTTCAGGTGCTGACCCCCTGACTTCCTGATTGGCCACCAGGGAGTATTTAAGGCCTTCTGGTGGCCTCAGGAAGGTGGCAGAGCAACTGCTGTTCCTGAGGGTTGGTTCATGTGCCTCCCTTATAGGTGGTGCAGCACTGACTTGTCTTCCTCAATGCAACTGTTTGTTGCACTGTGTGAGCCGTGTGTATGGTGACACCCTTGTGTCTGTGTGAGTGGCCCTCCCTGTCCCTTGTTGTTGCTGGTGCTTCCTGTTCCCCTTGTGGGGTGGGACCTTGTGGCCTTACCCCTTTCAGCTCCCCCCTTGCTGGCTATCCCTTCCAACTTCCCCATTGCGGGTTCTCCCCTCCTAACTCCCTCACACTTGTTACCCCTCTTAGTGTTTGCTACGGTTTCTCCCCTTCCAGCCTCTCATTGCTGATTCTCCCCTTCTAGCTCACTCTCGCTGGCTATCCCTCCTAGGGTCTTGTTGCTGGTTCTTCCCCCCCCCCCTTCCAGCTCCCTCTTGCTACTGGTTCTCCCCTTCCAGCTCCCTCTTACTTGTTACCTCTCCTAGTGTCTTGTTGCTGATTCCCTCTTCTGGCTCCCTCATGCTGGTTATCCCTCCTAGTGTTGTGTTACTGTTCTCCCTGGCTATCCCTTCCAACTTCCCCATTGCGGGTTCTCCCCTCCTAACTCCCTCACACTTGTTACCCCTCTTAGTGTTTGCTACGGTTTATCCCCTTCCAGCCCCTCATTGCTGATTCTCCCCTTCTAGCTCACTCTCGCTGGGTATCCCTCCTAGGGTCTTGTTGCTGGTTCTTCCCCCCCCCCCCCTTCCAGCTCCCTCTTGCTACTGGTTCTCCCCTTCCAGCTCCCTCTCACTGGTTCCCCCTCCTAGTGTCTCGTTGTTGGTTCCCCCTTCCAGTTCCCTAGCGCTGAGTATCCCTTCCAGCCCAGCTGTTGTAGGCCCTCCCAGTTTTCCTGTTGCAGCTGATCCCTTTCAGTTTCCCAGTCCGTGATTTCGATGATGAGCCATTAACCCACATAGCGTGGACATGTCAGCTGATTGCTGAAAACACTGTTCCCGTGGCATCGGGAACTGGTTGAGAGGTTTCTACTTGCTGCTTCCCTTCCTATCTTCTTAGCCTCCTCCCTGGCTCCTGCCCGCCTCTGCCCCATGACCAATCCCCTTACTATCTTCTCAGCCTCCTCCCTGGCTCCTGCCCCCCTCTGCCCCATGACAGGCATGAATAAGGGTTTTGGCAGAAGAGACAGAGAAAAGGGCGAATCTTAGCAATGTTATGGCGGGAGAAGTGACAGGATTTGGCAACAGAATCGATGTAGGGTTTAAAAGAAAGGGGCAAGTCAAAGATGAAGCCTAAGCTACGGGCTTGGGGGACGGGAAGGATGGTGACCCCATCAATGAGAATCAACAGGGAAGAGGGAGAGGAAGGATGAGGGGGGAAGATAAGGAGTTCAGTTTTAGCCATGTTGAGTTTGAGTTGACGTTGAGACATCCAGGTACAGATGTCAGAGAGACAGCTGGTGAGGCGAGCTTGAAGATAGTTGAGTGTCATCAATGTAGAGGTGATATTGGAAGCCATGGGAGGCAAGAGTTTGCCTAGGGACAGGGTATAGATAGAGAAGAGGAGAGGGCCAAGGACAGAGCCTTGGGGAACACCAACTGAGAGGGGAAGGGAGGAGGAGGTGGAGTTGGCAAGAGACACATTGAAGGAGCGGTCAGCGAGGTAGGAGGAGAACCAGTCAAAGATGGAGCCAAGGGAGTGAAGTGACTCCAGCAAGAGTGAGTGGTCAACAGTATCGAAGGCAACAGAGGTCAAGGAGGACAAGAATGGAATAGAGGCGATTAGATTTAGCCACAAGAACATCGTTGGTGATCTTAGTGAGAGCAGTTTCAGTAGAGCGAAGGGGGTGAAAGCCAGATTGGAGGGAGTCAAGGGAGGAGTTGGCGGAGAGGAAGTCAAGGCAGCAGGAGTAGACAACACGTTTAAGAAGCTTGGAAGCAAAAGGAAGGAGTGAGACCGGACGGTAGCTAGAAGGGTCAAAAGTGGACTTTTTGAGGATAGGAGAGACCGTGGCATGGTTGAAGGCAGATGGGAAGGAGCCAGTAGAGAGGGAGAGGTTGATGATGTGCAGGAGGGAAGGGGTGACAGTGGGAACAATGGAGGTCAGGAGGCGGGAGGGGATGGATCAAGGGGGCAGGTGGAAGGGTTGGAGGAGGAGAGCAGAGATGAGATTTTCTCAAGGTAGGTGGGAGGGAAGGAGAGGAGGAGGAGGAGAGGGAGTAGGAAGAAGAGAGGAGTGGGAAGCAATGTCGAGGCAGATCTTGTCTGTTTTGGAGGTGGAGGAAGCAAGATCCTGAGCAGAAAGGGAAGAGGGAGGAGGATAGGGGGGACTTGAGGAGGGAGTCAAAGGTGGAGAACAGGCGGTGAGGGTCCCGAGAACAGGACTCAATGCGGGAGGCATAGTAATTCTGTCTATGGAGGGAGATAGCAGAAGTAAGGGAGGAGAGACAGAATTTGAAGTGAAGGATGTCCGCATGAGAGTGGGATTTGCGCCAAAGGCATTCAGCAGCACGGGTGCAGGAGCGGAGGTGACGGATACTGGGTGTGAGCCAAGGATGGGGTTGTGGGACTGGGCAGGGCAGGAGGAGAGGGGGGCAAGGGAGTCCAGGGTGGTGGGGAGAGAGGCATTGAAAGCAGAAATGGCAGAATTGGGGAGGAGGAGAAGACTGAGGGGAGAAAGGAGGCAAAGTCCAGGGGGTTAATGACCTGCAGGTCATGGAAGGGGTGTGGAGAAGGGGAAGAGGAAGGAGGACAGTGGGAGACATTGAAAGAGGCAAGGAAGTGGTCAGAGATGAGATGAGGATCGAAGGAGAGATCAGAGACAGCAGTTCCTAGAGAAGACGAGGTGCTTAAATAAATGCACTTTAAAAAACCCATGCACTATTCACACTAGCGTTTATTTAAATGCATTTTGAAATTGACTGCTTTAGGCAGCAGCATTTTAATGTACACACAGCGCCCCACTTCCCAGCTCTCAGAGAGGAGCAGAGGGGGAGAGGCGGTGTGTAACTGACATGATACTGACTAGCCTAGTCAATATCATGTCCGACAGTTACACAGCGCCTTGCTTCCTCGGCTCAGGAGAGGGGTGCAGAGTGGAGCCGAGAAGTGAGGTGCTGTGTAACTGACATGTGGACACTGACATTCTGACACTAGGATTTATGCGGGTCATTTCAGACCCGCTCTTGTAAAGGTAGGCTTTGGCCGCTTGTCAATGCGCTTAAAAAACAAATGCAAGGACGGTTAAAGAAACGCATAGTCTTTCACACTTTAAGGTAATATGTGGGGAAAAGAAAAAAAAGGGCTGGTTTGCTGTATGTGGGAATGTGCGTTACTCTAACAACAACATAGTCAGGGAAGACAGACCACCTGATGGTTGAGTGTTCATGAAATCTGATCAACATTTGGTTATTTTTTTGTTTCATGATATTGGCTTGGAAAAGCTATGCATTTGGGTTTGAATCAGATTTTTCAAATGGTTTCAACTTGTGTACGTAACGTCCAGCACAAGAGGATGTTGACCTTTGTTGGTGTTACTATGCTCATTTTACTACTAGATGTATTACTATTGCTAGTGCTACTACCAGTGCTAGGTGAAAACGCACAGCGTGCCGGTGTCTCAACCTGCTCCGGGGCAAAAAATCCTAGGCAACAGAGCTCAGGTCAGAGCACTGGACACACATGATGATGGCCAAGGAGCCATCTCGCCAGCCACACAGCCTGGGTACAGCCGGGAAGAACAACAAACTTCCTCCCAGTGTCCAGCACCCTGCCATAATGGGCAACCACGGCAGCCAATGATGGCAGGCCATGGCAGCCCCAGGCCATGGTGAGACACAACAAATGTGATAGTCCACTGTAGTAGTAGTAATAATCTTTATTGATACGACCCATTGGCCGATACAACATACAGATACATACAAAGTCAGTATAACCTACACAGGTAAATTCAGAACAAAGTAAAAAGAACAATAGTGTACTGAAATAACAAATAGGAAAATAGAAGGTAAGAAACTCTCCTAGCCTTCTCCAAAGCAGGATCCCAAGTGAGCCATATGGGATACCATGCAATCACCTTTCTAATACTTTCATAGGCATTAGCTGAAATCTGCCCAATGTTAATGCTTTCCTTAAAACAAAACTTGTTATATAACTTAAATAAGGTTCTAGCTGGTGAATCATTTTAATCCTCCCATACTGGGGAGCAACCACCGATGCAGCCACCCATGCTATGTCCTGTTGTGTGAAAATATCAGGCAGTTGTGATTCAAACAAGCCCTTCAAAGCAGACCTAGGGAGTCCCTCCAAAACTCCCAAGGAGAAGCCCATTTCCCTCAAAAGGCTTGTAAACCGGGACCTCCATATATGTTTGTTCCTAAGATTTTACTGTTCCTCCCAACCAGCATATGGAAGACTATCCTTATCCATAAACATTAATCTAATCCAGAAGCTGCAGATGGTCAGTTGTGGTCTGTAATTTACCGAGAGGACACCTGTTTCTGCCCTCAAAAAAGGCACAGGGGTGTAAAGTGGAGAGCCTAGAATCCTTCTAAGGATAACTTGGCCCAGAACCAATCGCGATCAATTAGGTCAAATGCTAATTTGAGGTCAACAAACGCCACAAAGAGGTTGCCCTTCCGGATACGGGAATATTTATTGATTAGGCGATCCAGAACATAAGTGATCCACTGTCGTCCTGCCTGTTCGAAATCCTGCCTGTTCCTCATGGAAAATATTTTCCCTTTCTGCCTAAACCTCCAGCTTGCCCAGAAGATACTTGCCATATAACTTGGCCATTACATCTAGCAAATTGATGGGTCTAAAATTTGCAGGGTCATCTTTAGGGCCTTTCTTGTATATTGGGACCACGATACTCTTGTTCCATCCTACCGGGAAAGTCCCTGTGGCATTTATACTGTCGAACAGTTTGGCAATAACAGGTGTCCACCAATCAATGTTCTCTCTGAAGAGTTCTCCCGAAATCCCATCCTCACCAGGGGCCTTTCAAAGCGGTATAGCTGCGATTAGGGCACGTACTTCAGTCTCCTCAAAACCAAAATCCACTAAACCAAAATCGAACGTGGGGTTAGTGTGATTATTTACAGAGGGTGCAAAAATCTTCTGGAAATGCAATACCCATACACGCTTGGGGATTTCAGAACTCGAAACGAGACAATCCTTGTCACTCCCCTTTTTAACTAAGTTCCAGAATTTAGTGCCATCCCTTTAACCACCAGCCCTAATTTCTCCCATAGGGACATTTGATATCTTTTTCTTTTCCTTAACCCTTCTTTTAAAGGCAGCCCTGGCAAGCCGCAGTTTATCCAAGTTCAGTCTTACGGGTCTCTGCTTAAATTTCTGTGCTGCCTCTGGAAATCCAAATCCAAACCATAATTTAATTAATGGATAAATACTGTGGTATGTACTTACAATGGAGCGGATTCAAGCGGATCTACATCAAGATTTAGAGGGCTTCTACGCTGTTTGGAGTAACATATGGACATTGATCCAGCAATATTCTAAATCCACCACAATACAGATGTCAATTTGCTTAACAGAAATATGAAAAGTAAGGTTTGTCACAACATATAGATAGGACACTGGACTGCAGCTGTAAGGGTGTGTACCTGAATACAGTCCATCATTCTTCAAGATATTGTGTATATAGTTATGTTATAAAAAATAAAAATATAATTTTTAAAAAAATAATTCCATGGTGCCTGATTTACGGCTTGCCTAAAGGCAGCGCATTCCTCATCAAACCAAGTATGTCCGTTGTTCCTATTTCTGTCCTGAGGGAAAGAATCCAATATATCCCACAATTCCCCAATAAGGGTGTTGTAAGAGACTATAACCTCATCCTCATGCCTCTAATTTTAGCTTTTAATTGTAAACATTTAGAGTTCGTCAATTCCCCCAAAAGCACTGTGGCTAACCTCTGGCTCCATTTTATACGTTTCCTACCAGGGGACTTTTGTATCCTATCATCAGGGTTACAAACCAAGGAATTACAACAAAATCCTACTAAATTTATTATCACTTTTATTGGTTGGTGGTCACTGATCCCAGATGGGATAACTGCCAAGTCTGAAAAGTTATCGGAATGGATGTTGGGAATGCAAATGTAATCAAGGACACTAGCCCCTGCTTTCCCTATATAGGTATATGCACCTAATTTGTCCGCATTCCCTCTCCCATTTAGGGGGCACCAATTCATTTTGAATAGGTATTTCAAAAATTGTACTCCTTTGGCATTACAAATGGGATCCTGAGAAGTACGGTCATTTCCCCCATGGCCCTGGCCCTCTTCTAAGCTCAGCATTTCAAAAATTTTATAATCCGAATTCCCGATTCTAGCACTCACATCCCCAGCCAGAATGGGGATGAAGTTGGGATAGTTTACTTCACAATCCAAAATAAAATTTTCTAAATCGGACCAAATGGCAGTTCTCTCTTCAATGCCCTTGGAGCGTGGGATGTAGATGTTAATTGCTGTTGTTCCAACATGCTGGTCCCCAGTGAGCATTACTGCCATAGTGTACCGAGGAGAATTTGGAATCTCCTCCCCCATCCCCCTCAATCCTGAGGCCCAATTTTAAAAGCCAGCCCCCCCTGCCGCTCTTCCATACCTGGCCACTCTGGTGGCTGGAGTACCGATATCCCGCCAACTCCAAAGTTTCCACATTTTCTACCCATGTTTCTTGAGCACCGATGATATCGTATGCTGACAAAACACTTTCCCCACCACCATCCAAACACGGTTTCCAACCGTGGACATTCCAGGAGATGAAAGATAAAGCCCGGGCTGGTCATCTGTCAAAGGAATGCTACCACCTCCAGAGGGAGAGGATCCAGGACTTCCTCTTGGGCAGCAAAAGTAGGTAAAGTAAAGGAAGGTACAGCCCTAGGGATCCCTGGAACACCTTCTACTATGGACCCGCTGCCCGCAGTTGCCCCTTTCCTTTACATCCTTGGTTTTATAACCCAACTCCTTGGATATAGAAGTTCCCAGGGGCTGCAAAGGCCCTCTCACCCTAACCTGGGTTGGTCCAACTCATCTAACTGCCTATTTCCATCACCAATATCCCCCAAGCATCTTTCCAAAATTTCAGAGGTCCTGACTTCAATTATGGTCTCTTTTTAAAGGAGGTTTGGAACACTGTAGAGTCTGAGTGAAATGTCAAGTGATAGTCTGCCTCCATACTCCATAAATAGCGTCTTCCTCCAGGGGCACCATCTTTCTACTCAATCTGGGGCCCTGTGCTAAAGAGGTTGATGCTAGTGTTTTCATATGGTTTTCAGGGGGTTGTATTCCTGCGTAGACCTTCCTCTGCCTCTTTTCCCTAGGTCTGTATATGGACTGTTGCAAAGACTCCTCATTTAACTTCCCCAATTGCAAATGCAGAGCTTCCATACATTCTAAAAATTACCTCTGTTCTATTGGAGCTAAGGCAGTAGAGGGATGTTCAAGAGCCTGTGTGTTCCTAGATACACTAAGGTGTTCTTTATGACCCTCACAAATTTCTGTTTCCATATTAACCTCCTGAGATATACATCAAGTCTCCCACTTGATTCAAAACTTCTTTCCGGGCATTGAACTTTTCAGGATTACTTGCAGATGGCTCCTTATTTGGCTTCAAGATGTTAACCCCCATATTGTCATATATACCCCCCCCCTTAAGATGGTCCCTTGCAGGGATACCCCTGGCCTCAATTGTTCTGCCAAGCTCCTCAGAGTATGCTCTAGAAACAAAGATAGATCTCACCTTTAATTTTCCCTCATTTTGAAATATACGAGACACCAAGTCTGAGGAATCAAAGGTGATATTTAACACCCAGGGCCCCTTTAGTATGACACACAAGGTCAATAGAGCAGATATTATTTCTTGTTATGGGTGCATGAAGCAAAATCCGCAGGTGCTCAGCCACATCTAGGGGAGAGTTCCAAAACAGAAAAACGACCAGAAGGTAAAGACAACACAGTAAAAATCACATTTCGAGGGAGGAGTGTAAACCTCCCAGCAACTTCCCTAACAGCATCTGGGGACTCGCAGGGCTGAGAGGCACCCAAGTCTCTTTCCTTCCTTTCTTTAATGGGAAAGGGAGGACGTTACAGGTTCTCCACTAAACGAAGTTTGGGGCCTCCCTTTGCCGCTCTGAAACTGAGCAAGATGTGAGGTAAGGAGTTCCCGAAGTTCCTCTATCTTTGAGTCAACACAAGCTAGTTGCAGGAACAAAAAACGCACTCTTTGGGATGTTAAGGCCACATGGTCTGCTAAGAGAGGGACAAACCTGAGATCCTTGCAGCTCTGTGAAGAGCGATCAAGCACCTTGGGGTTAAAACTACCCCTACTCAAGATCCAAGGAGTGGAGAAGAATGTGTGACAGCCCCCCAACAATAATCATCTTCCCGTAGGTTAGCCAGCACAAAGTAACAGTTTTCAACCGGTATGCCTCCCAACAATCCCACTTCCCTAGGTGTGGAATTGTGAGTCAAAAAACAATCAATTTTCCTTTGCTTAGACAAGTTTAGCATAGGGGGCGAAATAAGCGCTGCTTCCGCTTGAGAGCGCTTGAGGTTCGCCATTTCAAATAAATCAAAAACAGAATTTAAAAATACTCCCCAGGCGCACGCTTAGGCGCGCGTGACCCTTAGGCGCTGCCGTAGGCTCCACCAGGCTCTTGTACTCTCCTCCAGGTGCTGCGCTCCGCCCCCCGGCTCCGGACTCGCACAGGCAGGTGAGTGACAGGCTGCTCCGCTACTGGCAGTGGCTCCGCTACGTGGCCCCGCTCTCCTCTCGCCTCCCACTGTGGCCAGGTTGGATGGGTTCTAGCCTGGGCTGTGACCTTGGAGGTTTTCTGAGGTCATCGCCAGGGGCAATCCCAGGCCAACATCTGGCAGTGCCTCAACAGATGTGCCAGTGACTGGTGAGCCAAAACATCATGTCTATTTGTACCCACTGTTACTACTACTATCTTATTAGGCAACCATTTGTAGCCTTGCCTGCAAACAGCATTTGAGAGTAAATATGGAATTCACATTTTTCACTTCTCTATTTGCATGCATTATAGAGGCACAGGAGCACCTCTGCAGTTTTATAGAGCCTCTATAGTTAAGGCGAGGAGCAAGCTGCGTTAAAATGTTGAAAATTCTATTGCTTATAAACGTGAGATGGTGACGCTTGTAATTTGACCTGGAGTGTCTTTTGGGTAATGGGGGGGGATGATGTGTCCATGTTTGAAGCAAATCGGTTGGGAAACAAAGTTGCAGCCATTTAAACATGACAGGGAAAAGGGCTTTTCCACTTGGCAACTTTTGATTCATCGAGGGTTTCATTGTGGTGGTGATGTCATAGTGTACGGGGCAGTGTTAGAAAATTGAGTTGCCGGGTCTTGTGTCCACATTTTTGTTTGATTTGTCAATATGTTCTTCAGTTTTTTATTTGGAAGGTGTTAAGCTGTGACTGGAATGCCGCAGCCTCCCTGTTTAACTGTGTGGGTAGAACGTCATGATGTCAGCCCCGCTGTTAGGGCATCCCCAGCTGCTAGCTGGCAACAGTATGGATTCTTACAGTTTTAAGGGGCAGTGCATACTGTCCTGAGCGCACTACAGAAGGGAAGGGTGTCGAGCTTCTTAAATTGGATCTTCTGCTGGAAGGCTTGCTCATTGTACAGGGGCTCCCAGGAGCTACAGCCATCGTCCACCCTCTTCACCGGCATCTTGCTGGTGTGTGTGTGTGTGGAGAGAGAGAGTAGATATTTAGATACTAAGCTGTTTTATATATATTAGGATTATAGGATAGGAATATTTTGTATTATACTACATAGGTTAGGTTTACCTTAGATTCTGTATATATTATATAAATCTACATATTCGTACAGTATATATTAGTGTGTGCAGTTCTTTCTGTATCACAATGAGAAGGGGAAGGAGTTCAACTTCTGACAATTCTTCATTGGCACACGAAATTGATACCAATACCAAAAATAAAATCTTCATTTGAAAGTACAGATACCAATAATGACAACAATAACACAAAATGACATTTTGTTATTAACAAAAACACCACATTTTAATAGCAAAAATGATAATGAAAAATGGCATGGGGGCCCTGGTGCACACCCTTAGTTTTAGTCCCATTGAAGCCCCAATGGGGCCATGTTCCACAAACCACCTGCTCAGCAGTAGTCCCTATGAGCTTCAGTGGGACTCCTCCAAAGAGAGTGCCTTTTGGAGGGCAGACCTGTAGTGTCTTAAATCTCCCCTTGGCCCTTTGTTTACTGATTTTTATTGCCAAGCAGGAGACAGTTGTGAGGAAACAGGTTTGACTGGAAGCTGCAGTGACTGCTTCCAGGGAAAAGCTTTCTCTGTTTGTTTGTTTTCCCTCCTCACTTCTCTCCCTTTGACATCAAAGTCCGTAATTGGCTCATGTCAGTGTCAGGATGATTATTTAATATATTTATCTCCACGCATAAAATAACTGCACATCACCAAATGCCCCTTCCACCCCCACTTGCCCTCAGCCCCCCACATTGACCCCCAGACCCATCTCCCCATTAACCGTCAAACATTCCTTCCCCATTCACCCCAGACCCCACATCCCTGATTCCCCCATTAACCCACAAACGCCCTGCCCCTCCCTATTCATCCCAAACACCCTTCCCCGCTCATCCCAAGCCCATTCACCCGTCACCCACACACTTTTCTCCCCTCCTCCCTCTTTACCTCCCCACCTCCTCCTCCCTTTTATCTTTACCCTCTCTTTCTCCCTACCCTTCACCTCCCACTCCCCCATTTCCTCTTCTCTTTTTGCTTTTTCCCTCCAGTGCACCTTCCCCCCCCCTCCCCTTTGTGTCTGTATGAGGAGACAGATAGTCTTGGTGGCACCGCCTGGCACTTGAGCCTACAATTTTATATTTTAAATAAAATTCCTTGGATTTGTTTGGAAAAAAATACTGAAGTACAGGGCGAGAACTTTACAAGAGAAAATTTCCCTTACAAAGAAAGACTTTCTGGGAACTGTTTGTGATTTCAAATCCTAAAATGTCACTGTTATGATTATGTAATGAAACTCAAGTTGGTAGCATGGCACCTGATGAAATGTAGTGTTTGAGTCCCTTTAAAAACTTAAGGAAATTCCATGCTCAAAAAACCTCCCAGTTCAAGACAGCAATTAAGGCTCTTACAAATTTAACTATGCACCAAAAGTCATGGAAATTGTTAGTTAAGGCCCCTGCCTTTAAATTTCACTTCATGTAAGCAGTAAAGACAGTCTCGCATATTGTGCTTGGATCCAACTTGGCCTCCATGCACCCATGCTTTCCCTTGGTCTTTCAGCCACAATCCTCCCCCAGCCCCATCCACACACACCCTGTGCCCCCCACTGACCCATCTTCCTCCACACACACACACACACACGCATTCCTGTCTCCCCCATTAACCCCCAAACACCACCTTCCTCCCACATTTTAGGGGATGGGGTGAATGGGGGAACAGGGTGTTTGGGGGTTAATGGGGGAGGGATGTGGGCAATTGGGGAGACTGTGGCCCCCCTTTCTCTTGGAGCCTAAAGACTTGGGCTCAAAACCCAGAGAGATGGCAACCAGGGGCATAATGAGGCAGGAATGGAGCCCCTGCCACTGACATCTCTCCCTACTGACCCCCCCTCCCCACAGGGAGGACTGTGGTTGACTGAGGAGACTGCATTGTCTCTCTCTACACATATCCTGCATCAATCAGACCTGTTCTCCCTCTCCTCGCCCCCCCATGCAGGTCCCACAAATACTGACCTCTCCTGTTACCTGAAAGCAAAGACAGAAAGCAGGACATCAAGGGGCAGCCCCTACAATCTGCCGCAGCTTCTCTCGCATATGTCAGGGTGCAAAATCCAGCCCTGAAATGCGTGAGAGAAGCTGCAGCAGATCCCCGTTCGCACCAGCTCTTTTCCTGTTAGCTGACTCCACCCCACTGCCACGTCTTCCCTTGCCGCTCCCTCTGATGCCACCACTGCCGCAGATGGGAAGGCAGCCTCAGTGTTGCCCACAACCTGCACAAGAAGACGATTGGGGCTGAAAACCAAGAGTGAACTCTCCTGTAACTCTGCTATACTCCGATGTCCGTGGGCCCCCAGAAGTTGTATAATCATTCCCATATTGCTGTTTGTGAGTGAGGCACTCCAATTTCCAGCCCCATTTTAAACTCTGATCTGACTAATAGATCAGAGCTAAATGTCAGATTAGCGTTTAAAGTGGGGCTGGAAATCGGCATGCCTCACTCACACACAACAGCGATCTGGGGATCATTCCAGGCTGATTATACAGCTCCTGGGGGCCCATGGACATTGGAGTTTAGCAGAGTTACATGTGGGTTCACCCCAAGGGAAAGTGTGGGTGCAGGAGGCTAAGTTGGAAGTAAGCACAATATGCGAGACTGTGCAATGTCTTTACTGCTTACATGGCACACCGGTTAAGGCAGGAGCCTTAACTAACGATTTCCATGTCTTTTGGTGCATAGTTGAATTTGTAAGCGCCTTAACTGCTGACTTGAACCGGGAGGTTTTTTTGAGCATGGAATAGTTATACTGCATGTGCAAGGACTGCAAGAGCAGATTTTGTTTGACAAAATTTAACCCATTGCTTTTTCTTTCTCCTACATACACACTAGGGGTGGGACACCAAGGAGAATACCAGGTACTGGTTGTACCAGTATCGGATCTCCCTGGTACCGGATTTACCAGTATTGGCATACAGGATTTTTAACATTGGTTGCAGTACCGGATTTTTTACATTGCGGCTATTGACGTCAATGGCGGCAATGTAAAAAATCCGGTACTGTGGCCCATGTTAAAAAAATGGTATGCCGGTACAGGTAAATATTGGATTTATCAGATTAAGCCAATACACTCAAATACCAGCAATATCGGATCTCGGGAGAACCGGGATTCCCACTCCTAATACACACAGTTCAGTGTTGGCAAATCTGTACTTCTGAGCATCCTGTAATCATAGTGACATAACATGTCATTAGGCAGGGTAAAGCAGAGGAAATGTAGGAGGGAGTCTTTAAAAACAGGTTCAAGTTCTAACAATGAACCAGGACCTGCCAATGTAAGCTTTCTGCATCTTGCAGATAAGGAAATTCCATTTATATCCACAGGTACAAAAGTTAGAGAAAATTCATATTATTTTTCAAAACCAGTTGCCAATTCCTTGGCCTTAAGGGAGCAACATAGCAAAAACAGCAGTTACACAATCCAGAAATTCAGATGGCATGAAAATGGAGATTAACGGGGTGGAAATCAATTCTGCATATCTGCACATGATACCGCTGGAAATCCAATCCTAGATCTGTCAAATCAGTTTATGTACTGTTTATTCCTGAGGCTTTTAAAACTCCACATGTTGTGTTATGTCAGGTCTGCAGCCTGTGCCATGTCTCTTTATGCCCTATCTTCTTCAGAGACAGTTAAGATTGCCCATACCTCCCCCTCCCCCCCCCCCCCGGTATGCTTTTGGCTTCCCATCCCAGCTTGCTACACTGCTCTCTGTAGAGCAGAGGCATAGCTATCATAGGGACAGGAGGGACACTTAGTTGAGAGGTATAGGGCCAAAGCCTGGGGGGGTGGGGGAGGCCCACAAATCCTGTCCTGTTGCAGTGCGGCCAGACAGAGCTCAGCGGAAGTGCCTGCAGCACGCAGCATGTGTGGGACTCACCCAGCAGGCAGCACAGGACCGGAGCAAGCACCGGTAGCTTTGGGGAGCGAGTCCATTTCTTGCACCTTGGCTCATTCAAAGCTAGCTACGCCTTTAGAATAAGAACAGAAACTTGGGGGGGGGGGGGAAGAGTTGTATACTATTTTCATCTAACCCTGGGCAAGAGGGAGGACCGAAAACGGTGACCACCTTGTACAAAACCATAAATGGATTTATCCAATTACTATAGGTAAGAAGCTCAGATTATTTTGTAAACTACTATTTCTCCCTCTAGCATCTCTTTTCTAAGCTGAAGAGCCCTAACATATTGAATCCTCTCCTCCCATGGAAGCTATACCATACCTTTGTTGCCCTTCTCTGTACCTTCTCCAGTTTTACTATGTCCCTTTAGAAGCTTAAAAGAAACCCTAAAAAGAAGCAGCCCCCTTTCTCATCCTGCTGGTGTATCACTTGAGTGTTATGAACCCAAGCCTGCGAACTCTTGCTGATGTACTTAAAGCTGTAAACAGACGGCTGTTAACTACGGGTGATAACCAGGGCTCCTAGTTTTCTCTTTACGATGGAAAACCAGAGATTTTGCCCTTTTCCAGAGAAAACCAGAGATTTTTCCTTTTTCCAGCGAATTTCATGGAAAACAGCAAAAATCGTACAGGTTTGGGAGAAGGACGCAGAGTGGAGCTGAGGGGAAACAACCTGAAGGCATGTGCTGTGGCGGGGCAGGGGCTCTGCATTTGGAGGGATGCCACAAATCTCCTCTGGGTTGGGGGGCCAGGGGCATTATGAATTGGGGCAGTCAGGACCTTGGGAAGAGGAGACAGGAGGTGGGCCTAACTGGGCCCATAGCAGCTTCCCCAAGTACCAACCTCTATCTGGTCCCCCCTTTCTGGTTGGCAGAGTGGTGTGAGGCCAGGCTGAGAGGAGGAGGCAGCAAGCACAGGGCAGTGGAGGGGAAGCAACCTAAAGGCATGTGCTGCGGGAGGGGGTGGGCAGGAAAGGGCTCTGAATTTGGAGGGGGCCACAGACCTCAATTTTTATTTTTATTTTTTGGACTGTTGGTGGGACAGGTAGCTGCAAAATTACATTAAAATGAAAATATTACAATAATGTGTTATTCTAACTCATACTCTATGTATATTGCAGTAAGGCAAAGTCAACTAGCATTTACATTGAATCGCAGAAAAACAGGGATTTGGGGTTTTTTATCAGAGAATTTCCAGTTTGTTGTCACAGAAAACTAGGAACCCTGGTGATAACAGATGGATGTTAACTATGGGTGTTAACAGATGTAACGCTAGCTGCTCTTTTAGTTTTAGCTACTTGTAACATTAGATACTTGTTACTCTCTTTTGCAGCCACTATTGGTGGTAACATACATAATGCTAACTACTAGGAATAGGACTTTTGGTATTGCCGAGAACCAAAAGTACCCGATAATGGCTATATCGACTTAATCCGATATCTCTGTTCTTTCTCTGATTAAAAAAATGCAAAAGATCTGATACTGCCAATACAGAGTCTTAGCATTGCAGCTTCTCAAATGGGGAAAACTGCAATGTTAAAAATCCAATACTGAGAGAACTGAGAACCGATAGGAGAATCAGCAGATAGAGATCTGTTACCAATAGGAACTGAGATTTTACCCAGGTCCCACCCCTACTAACTGCTCATTAAGGTCATGCACAACTTTATATTTGTTAACGACTCACTATGTGTTTGCTATGCATTTACTCTTCATTCACCTTCAGCATTTGTGGGTGAACAAGGAGCAGGGGATTGCACATAGCTGCTGTTGCATCTGTTAACACTTCTCCTTGCTTCAGATGCCACTGTTGCCCCCTGCCCATTGCTAAGCACTGAAGCTCTGCAATGCAAAGCAGCAACTGCTGCCACTCTGGGTGTCTTTAGACATAACGCCAACAGGTGTCAGAATGTGTGTTTTGACCTTGATAGGAACACTGGTTTGGCCCTTTGTTCACCATGTGGCGCTGCTTAGATACACAGCCCATCTGTGGCAAATTGGTGTTTTGCTCGCCACTTGATGTCAGCACGCAAGTGCTGACACCTTGTTCTCCATGTTGTACCTGCTAACACGCCACGTGATATCATTAGACACAACGTTGGCCACGTGTTCAGCCAAAACACACACATTGTCCTTGCGATGCAATGGTGTTCACATTTCGTGTTCAACGGGTGGCCAAATTGGTGTTGGGATTGCCATGGTGCTTACACACACAATGGCCAAACACGTGCTTAGGGGTTTTGACCCCCAATCTTTGTTATGTCTAAAGACACCCTACATCTGGTGCCTGACACTCCTCCTTACCAGTTCACCACTCAGTTTCTGACATAGATGCTGCCGTTTGTTGCCCCCAGCCCATTGCTAGGTGCTGGAGTCACACAGGTTGCTTTTATACACAGTGGTGAAAAGCACCTCCTGAGTCCCGTGTTTAGAGAAAAGCCACACGGGGAGTGTTTACATGCTCCCCGCGCTGCCGGAAGTGACGTGCTCCCGACAACAGCTTTTCTTTCAACGCGGGACTCAGGAGGTGCTTTTCGGCGCCTCGGACAGTGAAGAGTAGCAGCAGCCACCCTGACTTTGCATCCTGTTCAGCTAGATAATAATAACAAGCTGTTGCTGAGGACACTGGGTTTTTTTGGCATCCCCCTCAGCCTTTGCAGGACTCTGTGCAGACAGGAGAGGCTCCTCTGCCTGTCAGGGAAAGAGACGGCACTTTCAGTTCCTTTCTCTCCTGGGGAGTAGAGCTTACCCAGTAACTAGGGCCAGAGCTGTCCCAGGAGCAAATTCCATCTCCTCCTTTCTTCCCTCCTCTTCCTGGGCAACACTGGTAGCAAAGTAGCACCTTAGCCCCAGCCACCCCTCTTCCTACTTGTTCTCTATTCATCTCACACACTCTCCTCCTTGGTGGAAGGAGGGTATCCCAGTAGCCATGTGGGTGGCAGGTAAGGTTGCCAACTGTGCACATTTTTAAGGAACATGTATGGAAAATGCATGTTGCAGGGCCTACATTGTCACCTAAGACACCAATGCAGGCCCTGCAACATATCTCTTTCAGAAGTGTTCCTTACACATTTGCATAGGTGGCAACCCTAGTGGCAGGTAATGGAGGCTAGGGAAGGCTAAACCTCTGTAAATGACGGGATTTCACTCAGGCGCTCTTTCTCAGAGGCGCTGCAGTGAGAGGCAGTGTGGAAATTCTTTAGCCTCCCCAATCATAGAGCTGCCTATGGGTAGCTATAAACATGCAGTGCCTGCCATAAACATCTGTTCAACCAGGTATGCACCTGGGAAATTGCCCTCAATTTCAACCCAGGATGGATTTTCCATGTGTTTGTTGTGACTTCTGTTAACACCTGTGTTACACATACTTTCCCTCACATTGGCTAGTGGGCTAATACATTTCTCTCTGGTGGGAGCCACTATGTTGTTCTCTCTTTTTCCCCATCGCTGGTAACATCTTCACCTCTCTTCCCTATAGAGAGAGGGAGGGAGGGAATATTGAGACACTCCTCCCCATGGCCATCTCTCTAGTTAAATCTATAGGAGCCAGGACAATGTGTAGCATTGATAAAGCAGCAACTCAAAATGGGGTGGGGGGTGTCCTTCCATCCCTCCAAAAGTAGACCATTAGTCTACCTCACCCCCTGTCTTCTGGCTATACCCATGGCATGTATACAGTCTCCCATGTCTGTAGCTTGCTTTAGAGCAGGGCTTGCATTAAAGGGACCATAGAGTAATAATCTATCATCAGGCTATGTAACCCTACATCACCAGGGTGGCCAGATATGCAAATTTTAGAGGACACTTATGAGAAATACAGGCTGGAGGGCTGCATTGGCTCCAAGGCAGCCCTCCAACCTGTATTTCTCATAAGTGTCCTCTAAAATTTGCATATCTGGCCACCCTGTGCATCGCACGCACACCCCATTTGCTAGCAGGATTTTGCTTGCTATGTTTAGCACTCAGCTGGCAGCCGGGTTTGACAGGTGACGGATGTGAACTGGATGTTCTGCTCCAGTGTTTCTGTATGAACTCTTGCTAGTCAATGCAGGAGAATTTCAGTTCCTTCCAAGCCAACAGGGTAATCAGCAAGGTTCCATTCAAGGATTTTTTCCTTCTCCAGAAAATGCCGTGCTTTGCTGACCACAGGCTGGTCAGCTTCACACTGCCGGTCTTGTCTGGATGGAAGGGAGTGCTCTCGGGAGAGCATTCATTCAGACCAAAGGTGGGATTATTCCAGCTCCGAGTTCTGGCAGTGGCCCTGGCACCTCTAGTGATGACTGGGTGAGGGGAGAGACTCGCACTGAATGGAAGTGCTTCCCTCTTACTAGCTCAGAGAACTGGGTTCCAGTCCTGGCTCAAACAATGTGTGCTTTGAGAGGGGTCCCTGTAAAGGAGATTCTTAGTGAGTAACCACATGGGGCATAATCATGTGGGAGGATGGGGTGGCGGGAGGATGCAGCGCAGGAGGAAACAAATGTCCATATCTCACCTCACTCTTCAGTCCTAAAGAGCTGAGCTGAATTTGATAGGGAGCATAGACTCAGTGCAAGATCCTCTGACCTCAGGGACCATCTGAACACCTACTGGAATTGCTCTTTCTATGTGAGGAATGAACTTTAGTAACCTGGATTTAGGAAACGGCTCTACAGAACCTGTGAATGGAATCCCTGTGTCATTTCCCTCCCAGGTACTGGAATGAATTTATAATGACAGAGCACACAGCACTCTACTGTTCTGCATATGCCCAGAAGAGTGATGACTCCGTCCCTTCAATATACTGATCACACTGACTAGGCTAGTGTCTCTGCCAAGAAGCTCTAAATCCCTTAAAATAGAGCTGAAATGAGTTCTTTACACAAATGCCGAATTCAACAAATCTGATCATTCCATTTTGTTTCTAATGAGAAGGAAATGAAATACCATTTGTTTCCCTGTCACGGGTTGGAGGTCCGCACCCCCACTTTACCGGGTTTGAGTGACTCAGTTTCCCTCGCGTACAGCCCACTTGAACCAGTTTTCTCTCTCTGGCCGATTCAAGCCTGCCACAGGGACAACCCCTTTGTCACTCAAGGGCCCGATCCTTCCCTTTTACAGATTCTTTAATCTCTGGGTTCGCAAGAGCTTGAGAACTCTTGTTGCTCTCTTGTGTTCCAGTGTTAGACACTGACACTTCTTCATAAAGATAAGAAGTAAGTTTATTGATTACATAAGCAAGATTGTTGATACAGAGTGGTTACTAGAAATCAAAGGTAAATATAACGCATTCCTAACCTATACTGGTTGAGTTCCTAAATGAGCATCTTACCCTACAAAGGTCCATAAGTTCTTCTCAGCCCTTGATGTAAGCGACTGGGTCTCCAGTCTTAGAGTTGCTAGAGAGCAAAGACCTGTCTCTCAGTTCATGTCTTTCCAGCCTTGCTGGCTGCAAGATGTTGAGTGAGTTCCTGAAAGTCTCTGCCCCCTCTGGGGTACAACTCCTTATATCCTCAGGAGGAAACTCCTTGTATCTTCTTGAGGCTTCTAGAATTCCCTTTGTTCTCCTTATCAGCTTTTTCTGTCTCTGCACGTAGGCGATGGCTGCCTGCATTAGCATATAAATGTCTCTGGCCCCCCGTCTGGGGCAATCAACAAAACTGTCTTTCCATTTCCTGGAACTAGGTCATGTGTCACAGCTCTGATTTGGGTTTTACAGTTCTCAATTGTAACATTACATACATGTGGGGCTTTTTGCTTTACATATTTACCAGACTTGTAGTCTACATGTAGGCCCGTGTTACACGTGTGTGACCCTATGTTCCTCCGTGACATTCCCTCCATTTCCCAAAATGAACATTCATTTCCCAGTTACTTTGGCTACTTCGGTTGGGTCATTTCAAATACTTCACTTACTTTGGTTGGGTTGTTTTTAGTCATTTCAGTTGGGACATTTTGGAAATTTCAGTTGGGTCAATTGGGGTACTTTGGTTGGGTTATTTGGGGTAATTTCTATTGGGCTGTTTCAACTAGGTTGCTTTGGTATTTTGGCCCTTCATTCAGTGCTAATTTAGTACTGTTGTGCACTAAACAGTTTCTAAGACTTCATAAATTTGCTGTTGCGCTAATTGTGCTAATAGCAATAGTGCGATAACACCATTGCACAACTGTTTGGTACGTAACAATACCATATGAAGGATCCAAACACAAAAATAAAATGATCATCAAAGTGACTGAAACGACCAAAGTGAAATACCAAAATGAAGAAGCAAAGAACTGAATATCGCAAAACCAATGAAGATTTGGTTACTCTGTGGTGCAGCCCAAAATGCAAAAAAAATCTTTGTGGATGCAGATGGGGTCCACATTTCAGACCTACCATAAAGAAGAGACACTGCGGAGTAGACTCTTTCCATGTCTGCCGGATGGTTGAAAGGCCAAGTTCATACCTCCATGTTCCATGCCCTCTGACTGACATTTCCACCCCATCACCCCAGAGGTTGAGCCAGTATAGAATTACACATACAGCAAAAATGTTTTCCCCCCCAAACAAATATTTTTCTGGCCTTTGACATGAAACCATCTGTGCTGACTGATTCACACTCTCCCTGAGCCCTGCATCAACAAGCAGTGTACAGCCTGCCATTAGAGGTGTATTAGCTAGATAGCCGTTTCATATTCAAAGCACCCTGCAAGCATGGACCTCTCTTTACAGACACATTTGTGCTGTCGATGAGAATTGTGAGGCTCACAGAGATTAAGTGACTTGCTCAATTTTAAAAAGAGAGTTAATGGAAGAGCTGAAATTAAACCAGAGCTGTCCCTACCTCCGTTATGTTCGTATCGTATTGTCACACCCCTGTTATAAACACGGCTGAGTGAAATGATTTGATTGTAAGCTAAGGCCTTCTTATTGGCTGGTGTGGATGGGATGCAGTTCCATCTGCTGAGACACAGGGCAATGGTCTGTTTGCAGACAATAGGGAACTTTTCCTTTTTCCCACCGAAGGACACCTGGCTGCCTCACATCTCCTTAATTTCACATCTCCCAAGTTCCTCTTTATTCATCTGCTAAGTTACAGAGGCCCAAAAGTTAAATTAGCCTGACAGCACAATGCGGTTTGGAGGAAAGCTAAAGGCAGAAAATTAACCCCTTTTATCTGCCTAGAAAGTGAAAACTCATGCACTCTGCAACAGCTTTGCTCCATCATTGCTAAACACTCCAGCATCTAGCCCTACTCTTTGCTACATGTCGCATACAATTTCCTACCTACCCATTGTAACAGGGCAGAGTCCCTGCAGGCTGTGGGCCCTTTAAGAGCCAGGGTGTGTGGAGCCAGACCACTCCCACTCAGGCCTATGAGAGAGGCAGCCTGGTGATAAGGGGTCAGTTTTTGCCTGGACTCTGAGGAGTTCCTGAAGGCAGCTTATTATCCTTCTTTATCAGAGTTTCTAGACCATAAGTAAAGGACCTGTAAGTGGAGTGTTGGCCTGATGCAGCAGAGGCTTGGAACTGTAAATGGCTGGAAGGGACTTTGGGACTGATTATCTTAACTAGAGGCTGTATGGTGGCGATTGGCTGTCTGAATGGGATGTTGTTGGTGAACTGCCCCCTATGAATAGTCAGCTGAAGAACTGATACAGGCTGAGCTGGGATTGCTTATCTGGCACTAGAGAGGCCCTGAGAGAGTTTTATATTATGGACATAGGTGTGTGGAGAAGGAATACACTGAGAACTGTGGAAAAGCTAATTCTCTGTGAAGACTGATGATATGGGCCCCAATCCTGACACAACTTACCACAAGGTGCCATCACCCTGTGATACACACTAATCAAGGCAGGTTGTGGGTTATCCTGTTGAGGGAGGTTTTACAAAAAGTCACCAGCATCCTAGTTACAAACACATCTGGCACACAGGCATATATTTTACTTGGCACCATGCTTTGATGATTATTTTGGAAGAGCTCTCGGGTGCCTGGTGTTCAGGGCTGCAGTATAAGTTAGGAAGGGTGATTGATTGCCATCTCTAAAGGTCAGACAGCATTCTATGATACCTAGAAACTTGCTTTGCAATAAGATCAGGAGACAGGTTTTTCAAAATTGTGTGTGGTAAGGGGAAGTGGCAAAATACACAATGATTCTCTTCCCCACCCTCCACAACCAATAAATGTGACTGTAAAGTCCAGGAAAGATGTCTGTATTCCCCTCCCCTTGTCCATTCTAGATTGTCAGCCGTTTTAGCATAGTCCCCACCTGAGAACTTCATTCCTCTCTCTCTGACACACACACACACACACTCTGCCATAAATGCATAGGTGACTGGTAACTGTCGATAGTGGGGAGCTGGTAAGGGGTTTATAGGTCTTCCAAAACACTGGGGGGGGGGACATGCCCACACCATCTCCCTCCCCCGATTCACCTATGCATAAATTACTGCTTCTTAGAGCAGCTGGTCCTGGAACCAACAAAGGGAGGAGCTACCTTGGATCTAGTCCTAAGTGGAGTGCAGGACTTGGTTCCGGGGGTAACGTTGGTGGAGCCGGTTGGCAATATTGATCAATATAGTCAAATTTGACATAACTACTGGAGGGAGAATGGTGAATAAAACTATCACAGTAACTTCAAAAAGGGAGACTATGCTAAACTGAGGAAACTAGTTAGAAGAAACCTAAAAGGAGCAGTTGCCAGGATTAAATGTCTGCAAGAGGTGTGGAGACTATTTAAAGACACCATCTTGGAAGTTACGATTAAGGCCCTTTTCAAACAGGCGCGGGTGTGTGGTGGGATGGGTGGACAGCGCGTGGGGGTGCGTTCCTACCCACCCATCTCCACGCATGGAGCATCCGGCATTAGTACCCGTTGATCCATGTGTGGGTGATGAGTGGAGGTGGATGGAGTGCGCACACACACACACACACACACACACACTGCCCATGGCATTCGCACGGACACCCACCGCACCTACCGCAGCGTTCAAATGGGCGCACACACCCCTTACCTGCACACGTGGGTGGGGAGGGGGGTGTCCATTTGAAAAGGACCTATATGTATTCCACAAATTTTAAAAGGTAGCAAGAAGCCCAAACATCTGCCTGTTATGGCTAACTGGTGAGGTGAAGAAGGCTATTGGAGCCTTTAAAAAATGGAAAGCTAGTCCCAATGAGGTAAATAGGGAAGGGCATAAGCATTGCCAAAGTAGATGTAAAAACTTAATAAGGCAGGCCAAGAGGGAATTTGAGGAGCACTGACTTGCTAAAAATGCCAAAACTAATAATAAAAACTTTCAAGTACATCAGAAGCAAAAAGCCTGCTAGAGAGTCAGTTAGGCTGTTGGATGACCTGGGGTGAAAGGGGCACTTGGGGAGGATAAGTCCATTGCAGAGAAGCTGAATTAACTTTTTGCTTTGGTCTTCATTGCAGAGGATGTTGGGGAGATACCCACACTGGAACTGTTCTTTGTAGGTGATGAATCAGAAGAGCTGTTGAAAATCAACGTGACTCTGGAAGAGGTTCTAGAGCAAATTGATAAACTAAATAGTAGCAAATCACCGGGACCAGATGGTATTCACCCCCAGAGTTCTGAAGGAACTCAAATATGAAATTGCAGAACTACTACTGGTAACTTGTAATCTATTGCTAAAATCTGCCACTGTATCTGAGGACTAGAGGGTAGTGAATGTAACGCCAATATTCTGCCAAAACTCTTGCTCATGCTCTGGTCATCTCTCGCCTCGATTACTGTAACCTCCTTCTCACTGGCCTTCCCCGGTCTCACCTTTCTTCCCTCATCTCTGTCCAAAACTCTGCTGCCAGGGTCATCTACCTCGCCAGTCGCTTCGACCATGTGCAGCCCCTCCTCTCTTCGCTTCACTGGCTTCCCCTTCCTGAA
>QEPC01009589.1:1336183-1355081 GCA_003113815.1 Sphenodon punctatus
GAAATTGATCACCCCATTGTAACCTGTTGAGTGGTACTTCCGGGGGGTGCACTCCTGCATCCAGTCCCGCCTATGTTGGGTTTAGACGGACCCGGTGGGTTCCCTGGCCTGCAGTCCACCTGCACAGTGTCCCCCTCTCACACCACTGAGTTGCAAGCAGATTGCCTGATGCTCTAAGCTGCCGCCCACAACTCTCTGGTGTTGCCCTGGGCAATGGCTGGCCAGACATGGAGCTGCAACATGGTTATACTGAGCAGACAGACCAGTACCCTGGGTTTGGCTTGCCTGCTCCGCAGAGCAGTGCTCCAGGATATCACAAGCAGGGCTGGTCCGGAGCAGGTGGCGCCTGCTCTGGGCCACCTTTAGATGGACAGGGTTTCTAGAAATTATTTGTTGACTATGGACTTTCCTAAAGCTCTTGGTTTAGTTAAGTCCCAGATAAGAGATCATGAATTACAAGCCTCTAGGGAAGCAATTACTATGCAAAAAAAATAGCTGGGCTTTACAGCTTTTTTTCCCACGCCCCTTAAGGGAGCTTTTTATCTGTCAGTTCTTTCTGAGTCTGGTTATAGCTTTGCCTTCACCCTGGCCAGACTAAATCTGCTTCCATCAGTGATTATGGAGGGCAGATACGTTAAACTACAGTTTGATCAGAGACTCTGCCGCTTTTGTAGTTGTAACTCTGTCGGAACTATGTCATGTTTTGTTTTTTATTGCCCTTTATACAGTAGGCCATGGGCATTATTTTTAGAATCTGTTGTAAACAATTTTCCTGCTTGTAGCCAGAGAGAGCTGCTGATTTTCTTACTCTCCAACTTGGATTCCTTTATCACCTTATATGTTGCCAAATTTTGTTTTGCTGCTTTTAAAATTAGTTGAGCTGCCATTGGAAAATCCTAAAGCTTCTTATTTCATTTTATTTGTGTGTGTGTGTGTATGTATGTGTATATATATGTATGTATGTGTGTATATATATATGGCTGTGCCAACACAATAAACTTGAAACTTAGATGGACGGGCCACCTGGGGCTGTCTAAAAGCAAGCAATGAGCCTGAAAAGTCTTACTATAAATTCTGATGCAGGACTGTCCAACTGGTGACTCATATGTAGGGTGGCCAGATACTCGAATTGTAGAGGACACTTATGAGAAACACAGGTTTCAGGGAAGCATTTGAGCCAATGCCTCCCTGCAACCTGTATTTCTCATAAGTGTCCTTTAAAACTTGGATATCTAGCCACCCTGCTCGTAGACCAGACCCGGCCTGTGGTAGGATTCCCTTTGTTTCATGGCCTTAAAAATCTGATTTTATTAAATTTCAGTGTCTTTTCATTCTAATCAAATATAAACTTCCATAATGGCGTCCTACAACAACAGCTCCAAACTCTGCATGTTCAACTATCACAGTTCATGCTGACAAATATTAACAGTGTTTAGCTATCCCTGCAGTGCAGAAATCGCGTGCACTGGCTGCATGGTGAGAGGTTTTTGTGTCATCTGGCCCGTCAGTGAGTTGCCGTTGCCAAGAAGTTGGATACGTAGCCCTGTTGTAGTAGAAAGCGCTCTATAGCATGACTCTTTCTCTATTGCCCTGCATTGCGTTGTGCAATAGGGCATTCTGATCAAGAAATCGCCCCCCTCCCTTTTGCCTCACATACTCAGTTGTGCTGCTGTTGTACAGCTAATCCTTTCTCAGTTACCTATTGGAGCAACGTATATAGGCAAGTTAGAGCTACACCTATATTGCCAGTCCAACACCTAGGACCATAAATTCAGCCTCTGGCTGAATTCTGACATTCTATCTTCTGCTACCCCCTTTGTGGGGTGCTAAACCATCTGCTTGGTCCTCAATACGTGTGATTTCCAGCTGTATAGCTCCTTAATGGGGGTGGGGTGCTGCTGCTGCTCTATACTCTAACAATATAGTTAAGGCAGGGATCCGTGTTCACTGCATTTTCCCCACTGTTTGTGGAAACACAGTGAACATTGGTTCCTGATAGCAGTCTTTAAATATCTAAAGGGATATCGCACAGAAGACGGCAAGGAACCGTTCAGCGTTGCCACAGAGGGCAGGACTAGAAATATCGCACGCAAGTTATAGGAAGGTAGATTTTGGTTAAATTTCAGAAAAAACGTCCTAACCATGAGAGCTCTGTGGCAATGGAACATCTGTCTGGCTGTCACTTACCTCGTCAGCTCTCCGTTGCTGGAGGTTTTCAGAAGAGGCTGAACAGCCGTTTGTCAGGGATGTTGTGGCTGTAGTCCTCCTGCATCCAAGCAGGGGGTTGGACTAGATGGCCCTTGAAGTACCTTCCAACTCTGAGGCTGCTTTTATACGAGGCTCTGAAGCGCCTCCTGAGTCCCTCGTTGAAAGAAAAGCCAGCGCGGGTGGGAGTGTTTCCATGTTCCCCACGCTGCCTACAACTGGGAGCATGTCCCTTCCGGCAGCGCGGGAGTATGGAAGTACTCTCCCATGCCGGCTTTTTTCTCAATGTGGGACTCAGGAGGTGCTTTTCAGCGCCTCATATAAAAGCCGCCTGATTTTCTGATCTCCCATCTCAAGAGGACTTACACATCAGAGGTTCCCTTCTAGGCAAGTTGCCTGCCATGGCTAAAGGGCCCCACCTGTCCTGAGTGCTTTAGTGTCTAGGTGCCAGACAGTCGCCTGGTTTTGATTCGAAGTACATTCACCACTCGGCACTTCATGGTGCAGTGTGCAATGCCTCCCTTCCATTAGCACCGACGGAGTGGAACTGGCTGCATGAGTCCTCTCATTGCATTTGTGAGGAAATGGGCTTTCCAACTTGAGCTGCCACCAAAACTTTCTTCTGAAAGTCCCAATGCATTCACCAGAGGAGCTATGTAAAAGCATCTTCTTGCTTGCTTTGCCTGTTCCCTGCTCACATCACTGCAAAGGTGAGTTTTCATTCCATTTAACATTGCACAGTCAGTAAACTAGGCCGTTTTTAGATGAGCGCGGCGGCGCCCGCGCTTGTTTTCAAAAAAGCCGGCAGCCCGTTCCACACGAGACGCTGCCGCCGAATACGCGCATGTGCGGCCGACGCGCATCCATTTCCGGCTGCGTATGACCAGCCTCGATCGCCGACCCGGTCAGTTCGCGCCCGGAAATGGATGCGCGTCGGCCGCGCATGCGCGTATTTGGCGGCAGCGTCTCGTGTAGAACGGGCTGCCGGCTTTTTTAAGAAACAAGCGCAGGCGCCACCGCGCTCGTCTGAAAACGGCCTAAGGGGAAACAAGCTGGGGTTTCTATTGCCTTTGACCACCAACACTGCACACTCAGTCCTGAGTGAAGAATCTTTATGAGAATGGCCAGAGATAGGAGCAGACCAGCTAGACTGTCCGATCTCAGACTGAGTAGAAAAAAACATCATTTGACTGGGAAATGAAGGGAAATTTATCTGGCAGCCTCGAAAGAATAAATATGAAACCCCAGGATGTCATTATTATAGTCTATCTTTTCCACTCTCACTGCATTAGGATGATAGAAGTTTAATGGCCCTTTTCAAGGCATGGTGAGTTATTTTACACCACTCCTGCAGTCCCTGAAGAGCGGAATAACAGGCACAGTGGCACCTGGAAAACGGCTCATTGACTGAATTCAGAAACTAATTTGTCAAGAGACTCCCTTCCAAGTCTTCTCAGCATTGAGTTCCCTGTAAGAGACGGATCCCAGTAATTTATGGCACTCTCTGCTAAAACCACAAGCAAGTCTCCATCTGTAACTGCAAAGGCTTTAAGTGAACAATCTAGCGCCTACAAATAATCCATGGTGATAAATGGCTGGTCAATTAGAAATGACAATCCTAAAGGGCTCGTGAAAACGCCTGGCGCTAAACGTTTAGTCATTTCCAAGGTCATGGCTGCTTTTCTTTAAAATCATGTAAAAGAAATTTCTTTTTTATGGCACATTCAAAGCAAGTGGCTTCATCTGTGTGAGGATGCCACCACTTCCACCTTCCCTACACACAGATTCCCCCAGTTTATCACAACACTTCATTAAAAATAGGATGCAGGAGACAAGAGAGTCTCTGCTCATTCTTTCAGTGCGGTTGTGGTGACAGTTCTGTCATTACCAAAGGAACCATCCTCCACACCAAGTTAAAACTGAATGCTAGGTTCTAGCCTTCATTTATTCCACATTGTTGGCAGCTGTCACTTGCATCTACTGCCTCTGCTCTCCAAGGCTTTGGGTGCACAGCCCACGTTCATAAGAATGAGTGAGATGGGTTCGTTGCTTTTTATCCATCTACTTAAGGCACACACAGGGCGACCATCAGGCAAGGATCAAGGTGCAAATAGATTAGAACAATGGCTGTTTTTACACAGAAGGGCATGGGTGAGGGGATGGCTGTGCTGGCACGGTGGTTGGAGGGGGGTGTGTCCTTTCCCATGGACACACCCACCTCCACACACCGTGCTGCCTCAGTTTTTTTGGAGGGCTCCGTGGGTGGATGATGAGTAGAGTTGGGTGTTGCGGGGTGTTGCACGGGAGCGTGCACACACCCCCACCCATTACCCACAGTGTTCGCACAGACAAACACCGAGCGCACACCCATCCCCCGCCGGCCACTTCCACAGACACCCCCACTGGCAGAGCACCCTCTCACACACCCAGCAGGGTGAAAACGGCCAATATCATACCTTACAACTCTGCCTTCGTAGCTTATCAATTGCAGTAAAAGAAAGTTAAGGTAAATTTCAAAACTAAGTTCAGAGAAAGGGAAAATTCAGGCTTGCATGCATTTATAGACTGACCGTGACACGGTCACTGCCCTGTCAGTGATGGGGAGGGGAAAGGGTAACCTCTCAGTAGCTTTCTACAAAGGGGAAACAACCCCCTCAGTGTGGGGAAGTTGGGTTCATCCTAGAGGTCTTGGAGGGGAGGGAAGGCCTGAATAGGAAGGTGGAAAGCAGCAAGGCGATAGAAAGGGACAGAAAGGGAGATTCCTAGAAAGGCGAAGCAGTGTGAGACTGGGGCCAGCACAAGCGTGGACAAGGGAAAGGGGACCGTGGAGGAGGAGTTCCAGGGAGGAGGAACAAGTGGGGTGCAAAGGAGGAGGAGGACTGGGCGTGGCAAGATATGAGGAAGGAGGATGTGGGATAAGGGACAAGGAAGCAGAATTGCAGAGCAGGGAAAGAGAATTTGGGAATGGTACAAGGCAGGAGAAATAGGGGCAAGGAGGGGAAGGAGAATGAGGGTGTAGTACAAGCAGAATTTGAAAGAGGAGGAATCCGCAAGTGTGCACAAGGACCAGAGATCAGCAAGGGGTACAGAACAAGTACCAAACACTAGAGCAAGAATCAACTAGGGAGGCTGGGAAGCACCTAGCAAAGCAGATAAACAGCCCAAACTGTTCTGGGCTGGAGATTCTTATAGCCCCAGGAGGGCGAGTGACTAATTAGATGTAGCAAGGCCAGCACAACTGCTGAAAGGTGATATGGGGCTGGTGGAGCAGGGTGTGGTAGACTAGTAAGCCTCAACCTGGCCCAGCCCCTGTTGGGGAAAAAGCCAGTTCCTTTGTCTCCAAGGCCCAGAGTGTTCACTGGTCTGTCTTCTTCTTGGGCAGCCCACGCTCCTGAGCAGCATGCCAGCAATCCCTCCGGCCATCCTTGTCCTATGCCCTCTGTACCAGAGTCATGGAAAGAGAGCAACATGACTGGGACCTGCCTACCCCACCTAGCTGATCCCTTATCCTAGTCTTAGAGCAGTGAGTGTAAAGATGAAGGATCCTGGGCAGCCATTGTCGTACCTGGGCTTTGGAACAGGGGGGTGAGCTTGATGGCCAGGAAAAATAATTATGACAGTCTTGGTTCATAGTTGGACCACTGTTAGGACATTCCACCATTAAAGTCAATGGAAGCTTTACCTTTGACTTCAGTGAGAGAAAGATTGCTCCCTGAGTTCTATTCTCAGCTCTGTCGTTAGTTCGCATTGTGACCTTGGGTTTGTCATTTGATGACTTTGTGCCTCGGTTCTTCCAGCTATTCAATGGGTATAATAGTCTACAGCAGTTATGGGAGCTCTGTTTGAGATCCTGGCTATATCTCTAAGAAAAAAGAGATACAAAAATAGAAGTTCTGCTCTGGATGAGAAAGTTACTGGGTGAAATCTCCGGCCTGTATTGTGCAGAAGTCACTCTTCCTGTTCTTAATGGCCACTCAGTTCTTGCATAGGAATAGTTCTTGGGCAGCCTGAACCGTAAACCGCTCCACCAGCACAAGCACCTTTGGAGTGAATGAGAGTTTGGGCCAGAGGAGCAATTTGAGAATCCAAGCCAATGAAAATCCATCTTTAGCTCTTTCTGTTGGAACTGAAAGAGGTCTAAGAATTAGCATGCTCTTCTGCACCAATAAGAAGGATTAGGGTACATTTGGAGTAAGAGGCAACTCTGTTCAGAGCAACGCTGTCCTATTAAATGAAGCGTGTTACAGAGAGAGAACGAAAGAAACGATGGATCTAGTGCTGCTGCAGCCCACCCATGCGACATCCCCCTCCCCAACACCATAGAGCTGCGGGTGGTGGAGCAGCCACCACTCTAGGATGCTGCCTGCAGCTCTATGGTGTTGCCTGGGGCAACCCCCAGCCGGAAGTGGAGCTGCAGCGGCCATCCACTGAGTAGACAGGCTGCTATTCCGCCTCCAACCAGTGCCCTAGGTTTGGGCAACCGGCCTCCTTGGCGGTGCTCCGAGATGTTCCACAGCACCACTACCAAGGCCTGCTCTGCTTCTGTCCTGCCTGCACATCTGCCAGGCCACCTGTAAACTGACAGCCCACCCAGATGTGAGATGGAGCAGGAGCATGGGTGCGATCCATTTAAAATCACCCAGTGCTCTACTTCTAAGAGCGCATTCCCACGTACAGAAATATGCTGGTATTTCTAAATGCAGGCAATTTAAAAATGTGCTTGCATTTATTCACACCAGCATTTAATTTGCGCGTTCAAGCAATTTTAAAGAATGCGCCTTCCATGTTCCCACAAGCCCCTCAGGTGGGGGTGGAGAGGAGGAGGAGGAGCAGAGCTGACAGCCGGGAAGCGAGGCGCTGTGTAACTGTTACACAGCACCTCGCTTGTCCGGCTCTTGGCTCCGCTCCTCTCTCTTCTCCAGGACCCGAGGGCCGGGGAAGCGAGGCGCTGTGTAACTGACATGCGAACACCGACATTCTGACAGGAGGATTTATGCTGGTCATTTCAAACCCACACTTGTAAAGGTAGGTTTTGGCCACTTGTCAATGCGCTTAAAAAAACAACCACAAGGACAGTTAAAGAAGCGCATACAGTCTTTCACACTTCAAGGAAATACGCGGGGAAAAGAAAAAAGCGCTGGTTTGCTGTATGTGGGAATGTGCTCTAAGTCTCATCATATTCCATTGGACACGGATGTTACTGCTGTTGATGAATTCAAATGGGCACTTGGGGTGAGGATGAATAAGAAGATTCAATATTTTTAACCCCTTAATTTCACAACTTCATTCGTGTTTTTACAGTTAACTTTATAGCATCCGCACCAGCATCAGTAATGGCACTCAGAACACTTCATGAAATCAAGATATTAAACTACAATAAAACAATGTAAAAGCCATTTAAAATCCATTTTAATACAATTTAAAAAGGGAAGGCAAAGAGGAAAGGCAGAATATATTAAGGGGAACCAGCCATGGATCTTCAAAAAGCACCTGGAGAATTTTTTTAAAAGTCTTCAGGCACTTTTTGAAGGTGATGGGGGAGGAACTGAACTGAACATCTGGAGGGACTGAGTTCCACACTGAAGGGTCCACCACAGCAAAGGCCTGATTGCTTGCCAACTTAAGTAACGATGACAAGATCCCCAACAGCAAGAGGTTTCTGAGTGCCGATAGCCATCAGGGTGAGGTTCCAGGAGCAGATCTCAAATACAGCCAGGAACTATATACCATTCAGGGCCCTGAATACCAGAAGGACAATCTGTATTATTTCCAATTTACACTGAGGTCTCCTTGCGTGCTCTTAGACAGATGGTCTGCCCTGCCGACCAAACCTGGGACACCAGCCTGAAGTAGAGCTGCAGTCTGTCTGCTTGGCAGACCCATGCTGCAGCTCTGCTTCTGGCTGGCCATTGCCCCGGGCAACACCATAGAGTTGTGGACAGCAGTCTAGAGCATCAGGTGATCTGCCCACAACTTTATGATGCGGGCAGCGGTGATGCAGCATGGTCGGAACGTGGGCTGTGGAACCCGCCAGATCCATTTAAACCTGATCCAGATGGGGGTGCTCCCCTGGAGTAGCTCTGGGAGTGGCCAGCCCCACATTCATCTAAAAGTACCCCTTGTGGCAAGAGATTGGTTGAGTTTATTCTTATGTACAATGCAAATTAACAATAATCACACTGTATTCTTTACATGTTCTGGGTGAAGAACAGCAAAGAAACAGATTCTGCCTCCAGCTGTACCAACACTCATCTGCTGAAGTCAATGGGCTTGTAGCAGCAAATTACAGCAGAGCTTGTTTCAGGGCATATACCTTCTCTATTTGTATGGCGTGGGTGTTGGTAGGATTGTAAAGCACCCCGGAGGAAGAAGTGGAAGACTTATTCCTTGCAGTGAGTTTAGGCTGCGGATAGTGTTTCTTTGCCTGAATTTGGTGAGAGTATGATAGCAGTTATCACAGGACACTAAACGTATGCTGAGCATCTTGCAAAACTTGCCTCCATGGCCTCTGTGTAACCATGGAAACTCAGCCTAAGGAAAAACACTTTTGATGGTGGAAGAAATGAAAATGGTGGGTGTCTGAGTCAGCGAGGGTTTTCAGTACTTGGCAGAAAGGCTTTTTCATACTCGCAGGTCACGTACAGCCCCACGGACAACGACAGGATTTGTGGGTGCTTGCATACGTGGAAATCGAGCTGTATTTAAACTGTGTAAACTAAGAGCTACATTTTTTAAAATTAATATCAGCGCTATGTATGAGATTAACAGTGGTAACATGAGACCAGGTGACTGTAGAGATGTATTAGCTCTACAGGTGCTTGTGGACATTACAGGAAGAGGAAGCCTCTGTTGCAGCACCACAGAAATGCACCAGGCAGGGGCGTAGCTACCATGGCGCGGGGGGGCTCAGTTGCGCCCGGGCCCATGCCTGTGGGGGCCCATGGCCGGCCGGAGCATTATGGCCCCGCAGCGAGGGGGCCCACCCACCGCCGCCGGCACCAGGGCTTCTGAATGGTGGCAACTTTTATGATGTCTGAATAGATTTACCTCAAGGTAAAGCCCCACAGAAAATATTGGGGATGTTTCTGTCACTGCAGCTCCCAAGGATGTCTGAAGGCAGCCATAGAGTGCTGGGTCCTCCACTTACCAGAGAGGAAAAGAGTGTGTTGTAGGAGGAAGTGATTAAAGTGAAGGACTCCCAGGTTGAGGATCAGTCTCTCTCTCTCTCTTTCTGGAAGAGCTAAAATAAATATCCACATGGACATTGCTGTCTGGTAGATTTGAGGTATCTGAGCGTCGCGAATATCTTGGAGGGGAGGAGGCAGGCAGGAGTGTAAAGGGGCTACAGTTAGGTGGGTGACTTACCCAGTGGGTGTAGGGTTGCCACCTGTGGCGGTTTCTTTACCTGACACTCCCATAGGCCAAAATGGAAGTGTCAGGTAAAAATGACCAAAGGTGGCACCCCTAAATGGGTGATGGGGGTGGCCACAGGCAGTAGCATCTGACCTCCCAGGGGCCAGGCTGGGCCTGTTGCGTCCCAAGCCAGCCACCCTGGGCAGTGGGCATACATGCACAGGCCCCTAGAAGCAAACTGGAACTTGGTGATTCAGTGGCTTCCAACTTGCTACCCACATGGCTGGCTTGGGCTGCAACAGGCCCACCCAGCCCAGCCCTGGGGCAGCTGGATGCCACCCACCATCGCCACAAGCTCCACAGTCACAGCCTTCCTTGCAGCTCCCCCTGTATGTGGCTAGTTGCAGGTTTTACCATGTACTATGGATTAGCCAGTAATTACGAGACCATCTATTCAATTCATCTCTGATCTCTGGCCTCTTGATAGATGCTCAGAAAGCTCGCATACTTGAAGATCACATGACAATGGCAATACTACTTTTTCAGTCACTCCCTTCCCCTTACAGAGAACTCCATTGAGTCAGGTGGGATTTTGCTCAGATCATCAGCAGCCAACTCTCCCACTGGGAAAAGAAGCAAAAATAGCATCTTGGGTTTTTAAAGATAACATCCTTTCAATACTGGCCTGATCTCGCTGGAATGGTATTAATGGCAACACTCTTTGAGTTTCAGCTGAGGTGTGTCTCGATACCAGAGAGACAACACTCAGCACAGGTCCCTGATGGAGGCCTTGACAACAGAAAAATTGGAGGCTGCTCTGCAAAATACTCGCCTTGTTTATTTGCATATCCTGCCAATAGAATTTCTCAAGTTTGAACACCCATTTCTAGCTTCAAGGGGTCTCTGGTCATCCCTCAGTACTGATAATGACCTGTAAACATGTTTCCATTCCTGCTTTGTGCATACACACTCACATCCTAAGACTTGAGTGTTCTAACTTATTCTGCAGTTGACTTAGGTGACAAAAGTGTAAATGATGTTGAGGAAAGTGTCAGGAACTAATGTGATGATGGTTGAGGCCAGATAATTTAAACACCACAAGGGCTGCTTCTTAACACTTATTTGATTTAGTGTGTTCCATGTATGACCTCTAGTTGTTGTTTTTAATATCTATTAGTTTTACCTTGGCTTCTTTCAACCTGTATGTGTTATGGGAGTCCTGGACCCTTTCAGTCTGGCTTTTGTCCTGGGCCTGGCACAGAGACTCTGCTTGTGGCCTTGGTCAACTATCTATGCTTGGAGATCGACAAAAGGAATTCAACCCTGTTGATCCTATTAGATCTATCAGCAGTTTTTAACATTGTTGATCATGAGGTGTTGGGGACTCAGCTGTGGGACCTTAGGGGGGTGGGGGGAGAACCACTGTTGAGTGGATTTGCTCCTTCCTGTCAGGGAGGTCTCAGTGGGTGGTGATGGACGATTGCTCGTCATTGCCTTGTGATCTCCTCTTTGGGGTTCACAGAGTTCCATTCCCCCCACCCCCTCTTATTCAAGTGTATATGAAGCCGTTGGGTGAGATCATTCAGAGGTTTGGAGTGAGGTGTCATGAGTATGCTGATAACATCCAGCTCTACCTCTCTTTTTTTCATCTGCCCTGGGTCCTGCAGTCTCACATTGCCTGGCTGCTGTGGAAGACTGGATGAGGGTGAGGTGGCTGAAGTTGAATCCTGACAAGACTGAGGTGGTGATGGTTGGCTGGTCTTGTGACTTGGGGGAGGGGGATTGGAACTCCAGTTATTGGTGGGGTCCAGCCCTCTCTTCTCACCCCACCCCCCTGGTCACAGGTTCACAGCCTTGGAGTGCTTCTGGATCTGTCGCTGCACCTGGAATGTGTGGTGGTGGTGGTGGCCAGGGGTGCTTTTCACCAACTCCATCTGGTGTGAATGCTGTGGCCTTTTCTTTCTGATTTGGATCTGGCAACCATCATCCATACCTTATTACCTTGAGGCTAGACTACTGCAATATGATCTTCAAGAGCAGCCCCACGTAGACTGTTCGGAAGGTGCAACCAGTGCAGACTGCATTGGCCTGGCTCCTTACAGGGGCGGGTCACCGGGAACACACACCACCAGTGCTCCGGAATCTGTACTGGTTACCTATTGACTTCTGGGCACAATCCAAAGTGCTGGTATTGACCTTTTAAAGCCCTAAACCACTTGGGACCCACTTATCTGGAAGATCACCTAGTCTACCATGTCCCATTGTGACTCTTACGGTCAGTCAGGGATGCCTTTCTGGAGGTACTGGTTTTTAATTTGGTCTCTACAATGAGGAGGGCATTCTCAGGCACCGCTGCACAGCTGTGGAATTCCTTCCCCAGAAGGTTCATTTATCTCCAGGCTTGAGCACCTTTAGGAGGCAGTGCAAAACAGTTCTGTTCACAAGGGCATTTGGCCATGAGGGATAAGGGGAGAGGAGTTGGTGGGGGAGAGGGGTGAGGTAGGAGGTTAGGGAGTTGGGGTGGAGAGGGGTTGGGGGGTTGTTGGTGTGGGATATCTTATATTTTTGTATTTATGATTTGTTTTATATTTGCATTATGTATTTTAATGTTGTGAGCTGCCTTTTGCAGAAAGGGCGGGGTAAACAATTAAAATAATATTTTCAAAAGTGGCCGGTGATTCCAAGCACCTCAGCTCAGTTTGAAACCTCTGGATATAGATAAGAAGCACTAAGCACCCATGGTGGTGGTGATGTTACTGAGGTATGGGTGCTCATCAGCATCTGTAAAAACCAGCCCAAGACATCTGTTTGAGCCCCAGTGACTGGTAAAGATGGTTGACACGTTTTGAAAATATGAAACTTCAGTGGCATTTTTCATTAAAACATTTCATTTTTTTTTTGCTACCCATGAGGAAATCTAGAACTTATCAAGTAGCTCCAGTGGCTACTTGGCTTACGTAGCTTGCCAGTGGTTATACAGAGAGAGAGACTGCAAGCCACTTACTCCAGAGTAGTCTCCAGGCTCCGATGGGAATACCCTGTAGTAAGTGGCTAGTGGATTGCAGCCAGAGTCTGACTCGTCCAGGACCAAACACTGATCTCCAGGGTCTCATCCAGTGCCCTAACTCTAATAAGAGTATCGTAGATTTGTAAACAAGTTAGCACTACTCCAAGGCATCATCTTCCTATTATCAGATTTAGCATCTCCAGTGCACACCTGTCACCACCATTAAAACCCAGTCCAATATTCCCACCAGAAATCTCCTATCTGGGCTAAGATCACTCTCTAGTCTTTCAGAGTTCTAGACCCCACACCCCTTCAGCAGCCACTTTTTCCAACTTTGCCTCTGAGGTTTTTTATTATTATTATTATAAGCATTTATATAGCGCCAGCGATGTACCTGGTGCTTTACAAATAATAAGATAGACATGGTCCCTGCCTGAGGGCTTACAATCGGGAGACAGGGAAGGGGGAACAGAGGGAGAGACAAGGGATGGGACACTCATGAGGATGCGAGAACTCAGTTCCTTCATTGCCTTGGTGCAGGAGCTGGGCTAGATGACCTTTGGGGTTCCTTCCAGCCCTACGATTCTATGATTGAACCACCGCCTGCTGTCGCCTCTTCACAAAGGGAGTTCAAACCTTAGCCCTTTACGTTCCAATCTTGCTCTACAATCCTCTGATTCTACGAAGCCCAGGAGAGACTTGCTAAAACAATGGGAGCCCTAAACGTCTCATTGGTGAAATAATCCAAATTCAGTGGGGCCGAAGTTGCCGATCCAAACACAATAATAATGTAACAAACAATATACTGCTACCTTGGTATCTTATACAAGGTCAGGCAAATATGAGAAAAAAAACAAACTTAACCTTTATAGGCAAACTTAATATATAAAGATAAGGTCGGGGAACAAGGAAGCAAATTACAGAGAGTAATCTAATCTTAGACGAAACCAAAAAAAAAGTCTCTTAGAACAAAAATCAAGAAGCAAGTCTCTGTGAATCCAGAGTAATGGTCTTCCGGTGCTCTGATGTTATCTTGTCTATCGTGCAGCTCAATAAACCTTGTTTTTCCTGTAGCTCAAAGTCCTTGTCTTTTCTTTTCTGTAGCCCAACGTTTCTCTATTTGAAGTAGCTTCTTCAGGAGCATGTCTCAAAAAAAGACATAGTCTTACAGGTACAACCCATCAACTCAAAAATGGCAGGCAGGACCAAACAGAGCAAAGAATAAAGTAAGGTGAAGCACAACAGAGCAAAGCAAAACAAAGAGCCACGAGGTTTAACCTGATTGTATAAAGCAGGGGGTGGGGAACCTCAGGCCCAGGGGCCGAATGCAGCTCACAACAAGTTTTTATGTGGCCCCTTTCCACTTCCTGGATTTGGCCCTTTGATCCAGTTCTTACCTTCAGCCACTGAAAAACTGAGCTCAAGGGATGGGAGCAGAGATGGGGTCATGCAAACAAGGATAGCAGACAGTTCCATGGCACAGATCCATGATTTGTGCCCTCCTTTTCTTGAGTGCCTCCCTTAAGCACCGCCGCACCAACTTCTGTGTGGCCCTCGGAGCTTGTGCAAGTTTTCAAAGTGGCCCCCGGGAAGGAAAAGGTTCCCCACCAATGGTATAAAGGGTTAAAAAAAAACAGCCAACTAATTCATTTGGAAAGACCTCTTAGGCTCTATGAATGGAACCACAGGTTTTACAAAGAAAGCATAGTGGCATTGGTGAAACAAACCACCTCTGTACTATCTTAGGGGTCTTTTCCTATTCCCTTCTTGTCACATAAGCATTTTTCCTTCTACAACATGAACAGAGTTAGAAACGTATAGCAGAGAGGGGGCAGTAACTGAAAGAGTTTCAGCTGAAATAAAAACAAACGTGTTTTGCAAATGGCATTTCAGCACCGCTGCATTTCCCCCCCCCAAATTGCATTGCCTTTTTCAAATGAAACCTGGATTGATCGAACCGTTTGGGGCGGAAAGTGAAAATATTACCGCACACCACCCAGGTAAGAGGCCTTAGTGAGCAAGCGTTCTCTACTCAGAGCCTCCGTTCATCTCTCTAGAACCTAATAAAAGCAGCAGAGGGACGAATGCTCATCTCTTGCATCATTTTCTTATGCGAGGGCCTGCTAGGAGAGTCTTTAGCCCTTTCCAAAATTGCATGCAAGCTGAATGCTGAGAAAGAGTGAAGAGAGGAGAAAGAAAAGCTATCAGTAGAAACCTACAAGGAAGAGAATAGTGACCCTATAAATAATATTACATAGAGTGGAATTCAAGAGGCAGAGATGACATGCTGTGTTAACAAAGAATGGATAATTATTAAAGGGGTTGCAAGGTGCAAGGCTGTCTCCTATAGTGAACAATAGAGGCAATAATAAGCTTAGCCCCCTCAAAGTCAGCCAAGGAACCCTGACCGCTTATTGCAGGGCTATCTGTGCTAAAGTGAATGCGATTAGGCCATTTAATGGGATTGGTGCCACATGGAGCTCTGCATTTCTGACGTGCTGAGAGGGTTATTGACACCAATCCCTGTTAATTTATTGGATTTCAGGGGGGTGGGGGAAGAGATGTGTCCCCAACTGAAACAAACGGGCAGTAACCAAATCAACCTCTTCAGTAAAAGTAGATTCATTGCCTGGAGAGGATTTGTAAGGAGACACCATTATTGAGTTAACTGCTTTGGAAGCAGCCAGCTGCTCTCTCAAGCCTTGAGCAGAATAATGATGATTTTGCCCTAATGTAGTGTCTTTTGACTAAGGAGCACCATGTTTTACTTAGAAGGGAATGCCATTTTACAGATGAGGAAACTGAGGAAGAAAAATGACTTGCAAGGGATTACACAGAGGGTGGCAGAACAGGAGCCAGGACCCAATTACTACTCCAGTGCTATAAGGAGCATTGTGGAATGGGTGGGTTGGCCCTGGTTGCCTGCATTTTCAAGTGCTTAAACTGTGGCAGGCAGGGTCCAGGTTCTGTAGCAGGGAGCGAGTTTGGGAGACAGAAGGTTGGCTACCGTTTATGTTTTGATAGAGCAGGCAGTGCAGGTGGGGCTGCAATGTTTGTCTTGCCAGGGCCCAAGAATTTTAAACCTGCTTCTTCCGGAAGGGATAATCAACTTTTATAAATGGCTTTGAGATATTCAGAAGAAACATTCCTTGGAGGAGGCTGAATACTCCAGTTCGATCTGCCCTGAAAAATGGAATGCAATCAAATAAGCACTATCAAATCATGAATGAAAGAATCGAATAGCATGGCCTTGTGCTTTTTAAATGCTCATGTATCCCAAATGTGTTAATCTTGACCAAAAAGGCTCTGTAATCGGAACAGGAGTGCGTCAAGGTCATCCTAGCCTAAAGGAGAACAGAGATCTCTCTGGGTCCTAGCTGCTTGCACCGCTGTTTATGGCGTCTCGGAGAACATTTCAGGTTTCTTGATCCCAAGGAGCAATGCAATCAGAAGGTTGCCACTTGTCATTCACTGAGTAGACATATCGGATTCTTTAGCAGGATGAGTAATTTGCAGTAATTTCCTTTCAGTCTGTCTCCTCCCCCCACCCCTTTCCAAATAGCAAGTCGCTGTTGCTCCATTTGACCTTGACCTTCACCTGAACAGAACAGGGTTGGAAAATGAAGCCTCAAAATAAAAGAAAAGGAAACCAGGGATTTTTTTAAAAAATTAAAAATCCGTCAGACAGCAGTGCTAAGTGGGTTTAAAAATAACCTGAACCAAAGATAGAAGATAGCTGCTTGCTACTGATCAGAGCTAAATTACCATGAAATGAAAATTTGAGATGCATCAAAACCTGAAAGATTCACTAACTTCAGAGACTTCCAGAAGAGGAATAACCGCATAAGATGGTATCTGTGAGGCTTATCATGCCACAACTACAAGTACTTGGTGGACCACCTTCGTAACTTTGATCAGAGTCACTAGAATGGCTCGTTAGTCAGGAACGCATGCTCGCTGCGCTTTCCCCTTTATATTGGCAATAATAGGAAAACGCAATCAACACGGGTCCCTGTCCTTAGCGTTTTCACAAAACAGCTACCCAAGCAGTAACTCTGGGGCAGTCAATACATGGCTATTAATCTACATCTTTGCCATTCAGATGCTGTATGTGCATTTCCAGGGAGAAACCTCCCTGGGAGAGACCCCTATTCCAGGGTGAAGTACCCTTGATCTATCAGATACTCATGGCAGGTGGAGCATCTGCACAGGAAGCCTTCCCCTCAGGGTAGTTTAAAACGTTTGAACTCCAGACCCATAGGCACCTCATGGGAAAGGAACGGAAGGGGCATGTGCCCCCCCGTCAGATTTTTGGAAGTTCAAAGAACCCTATAGACCTTGCTGCCCAGCCCCATTTCCTGACCATTGCCGGTCACCTATGTGGACCAGATCATTGTGAAGAATTTATATTTCATGACCATATCCATACATCTTAAAAGAATGACTTCACCTTCCTGGTTTCCTCTTTTTGGAGGAGAAGAGTTCAAATTCCCTTTACTCTTACTACTTCCAGGTTGTTTAATTCCCATGTACTGTAAGTGGCGCCAGCCCAATGAGATTTTGGAGAGATGTACTTATGGGGGCTAAATCCAACTGCTGGAAATGCACTGGAACTGAACAAAATAAGAAGCTCCACACATGGGTAACTAATTCTGGTGAAATTAATTTAGAATTAAAAAATTCACTCCCAGTTCATCTCAAGCTGAACTGAAACTTTGAATGGTTTCAGAAAGTTGGGTTAATTTTTTCCTATCCCTAGCCCCATGGGTGCAGTCCTACCTCCATTGGAGTCAATGGTTGGTGTTGTCACATAGATGCAGGGGTGCTCATGTGTTTTGGGGGTGCACCCCACATCTGCCTTCTTGCAGCCCTGCCTGGGTCCATTTTAAATGGACCCAGTGGCTGCTGTGGTCCAGTTGGCCCGCACAACACCCCTCCCCCCACACCATAGAGTTGCAGGCAGATCGCCTGACACTCTGGGCTGTCCCCTGCAACCTCATGGTGTTGCCTGGGGCAACCCCCAGAAGAGAGTAGAGCTGCAGCAGCCATCCGCTGAGCTGAAGGACAGCAGCCCTATCTCTGGCCATGGCCCCATGATTCGACTGTCCACTCTGCTGGTGGTGCTCCTGGATGTTCCGAAGCACAGCCGGCAGGACTGCCCTGGATCAAGGACAACTTGCCCTGCCTCTGCTCCGCTTGAAGCACACACGGCCCGTCTGGGGGTGAGGCAGGGCAGAGGCATGGGTGCTGTCTATGTGAAAACACCCATTGAGGTTACAGCTAGGGTCCTATGTTCACTGCATTTTCCCCATTACTGCCAATGGGGAAAATGCAGTGAACACTTTTCCCTGGTTATAGCCATTGACTTGAACTGAGTCCAGACCACACTGCCTGGATTTATTTTAGCCAGAGCAAAACTACTGGCAAACCTAGAATAAGGAATACCTGTACATTGGTCTGTTTCTCCATTGGCTTGCACCTTGTGTGGTGATTTACATCCTGACGACACCAACTGGTCCTTGCTTTGCAGTGACGTAAATGAGAGGACAAGCTACAAAACAAGAGAGGTTCAGCTCCTCAAGTGTTTAACATCCTGCAACCCAGAGATGGAAGAGGAAACATTACATTACCTCAGTCAGCAGTTGTTCTGGCCCTCTAGGTTATTTCCCAAGATAACCGATTCTTGTGACGTATCCCTCTTGGTAAGTAGGCCACAGAGGTGTTGCAGTGTAGAGATGAAACAAGTAGCTGATTTTATATTTGCAGATATTATTTGCATTTTTGATATTACACCAAATATCCAAATAATCCTCTGCAGTCAAAACAATATTAATCTATTAACCATTTCATATATCAACCATTTCAACTGGTGAGGTTGCATTTCATCTGCATACTCTCCCAGCTGCCTCGGCTGTCAACACCTGAGGATGCCGCAACCCTACTGGAGCTTGGCCTTTCTGCCACCTGAGTTCCAACGACCAGTGAGCCATAAGATCACTCGCCAGCAGAATACTACAACTACAGCAGCTAAGGGTAAGCTTAACGCTACTTCTACCACCTGGTGGCTCCTCAGTGGCCAGTAGGTCAGCCACTCTCCACTTTGTTCTTCTCAATTACCTATCCCCACCATCATGCCTGCCCTAATCTTTCGCCTTCCCTCTCCCTCCTTTTCCCCTCTCCCCCTATCTCTTCCTTCCTCTACTTCTTTTCCCCCGGCTCCTTCCTCCCTCCCAGCCCATCACTTCTCGCCAACCTCCTCTCACTTCCTCCTCCCCTTTGGCTACCTTCCCCTCCTGCTCCTCACCCATCCTCCCTATCTCTCGCCTGCCCTGC
>QEPC01009589.1:1363502-1377023 GCA_003113815.1 Sphenodon punctatus
GCGCTCTGGAGCTCTTCAGGCCGCTACTAGGCCTTCTGGTTTGACCCGGAAGGCCTAGTAGCGACCTGAAGCACTCCAGAGCGCCGCTGCCACCGGACCCGGGGCCGGAGCCCTGGCACCACCAGGTAGGGCAATCCCTGGGGTGGGGTTTTTTTAAAAAAAAACTTTTTTACAAGGCTGGGCAGGGGGGTGGGAGGTGCTCCCTGGCACCCCTTCTACCCGCGCAGCCTGGAGGGTGGAGGGAAATCTGGGTTCCTCCCTGCCTGAACAGGTTCAGAACCCGAACTTTGTTCGGCCAGTTCAGGCGTGGGGCGGTTTGGATTCGGGGTGTTCGCGAACGGGCCGAACACCCCGAGTTCGGGCCGAACCCCGAACTTCCAAACCGCGTTCGCACATTCCTAGTAAATAATCCTTGTATGGTGATGGCAGGAGTTGGTAGCTTACCAGCCCAGCTGAGGGTAATGTAGTAGCAAGCAGCTAAGGAGGAATGCTACCCCTTTAAGAAGTGTGCTGAGAGTTGTGAGTGACCTGCCCTTTAAGCCTGGCAAGAGTGGGAGCCTGGCCACACCCACTCTGCCTGTATAAGAGTCTTTAAGAGACAGCTTGCTGAGAAGTAGCAGTCTGTGCCTGACTGCTGAAGGGAGAACAGCATTGCTGAGGCTCCAGCGGGATCACTGGCTATGGTCCTGAAACATGGCTGAAGGCTGAGAACTGACTCTGATACTACTGTCCAAGGTACTAAAGAGGGCCATAGAGTGTGCAGCAGCCAGAGAACAGGACCATGGCTGAGTTGGGGATAGCCAGGGCTGGGGTGCCAGAGAGGTTGCTTCTTGGCATTAGTAAGACTGAATATAGAGACTGTGTCTATGAATTAAAGGAGTATTCCTTGCGTTAATTCCTGTGGAGACTGTGATTTGGGACCTGATCCTGCGGGGAGTCGGACTTACCCCTGGGCTCCGCAACCTGTTACAGATAAGATTCATGAAATGATGGGACAAGAAGAAAATGCAATTTAGAAATGACATGAGAGAACTAAAGACTATAATTATTGCTGAAATGGGTACTTAATTTAGTACCCACTGGTAATACCCACATTTTCAGGTACCCAATGGTTACCCAGGTGCTGACTGGGTACCTGGATAGTGAAAAAATTGGTACTCTTTACTGATTATCATTACCGATTTTTTGATTTTTTTATAAAAAAATTTCCCCCCAGTTACCAATCAGTATATCAGGTCAGAAAATTGAAAAACTGGGATGGAAATAAAAAAATCGGAACCAGAAGTCAATTTTTGGGTAGAAGAAGTTGGCTTTCCAGGAGAAGAAGTTGATTTTCCAGAATGGAAAACAATAAATAGGTGTCAGAATTTGGAAAACTGACAAAGTTAAAAAAAATTGTACTGATGTCAACATTCTGGGACAGGAAGTCAACATTCCAGGACAGTGGGTGCCCAGATCAGGGCCACTTTCAGTCATGGCCCCCTACGTGCATATTTGGGCTGCGAGGGGGAATGCGCAGCCCAAATATGTGTGGGGTTCGGCTGGTCTGAAAGGTCCCCACGTATGGCTTTGCTGGCAAAGCAGCTTGGAACGCAGAACTCGATTTCCTGCTCTGCATCCTGCTCGTCTCTGCCAGCAAAGCCGTACGGGGGGCGGGGAGGGCTTTCAGACCGGCCGATCCCCACACATATTCGGGCTGCGCATCCCCCCCAGCCCAAATATGCACAGGGGACCATGTCTGAAAGTGGCCCGGGTCGCAATCAGGTAATGATTGGTACCCGATATTGTCAGGTTGATTCGGGTACCAGGAATTTATTTTTCCAATTTTTATCTCACCCTTCCCGAATGTCTCAGGGCAGTTTACAAATATAGAAAACATCCTATAAATAATATATAAAACAGCAACCAAAAAAACACACCACAACCTGCCCCAATAAAAAAACAACCTCCCCAACAACCTTTTCCCTTTCCAACACCACCCAAACCCTGCTAACCAGCCCCTATTCCCCCCACCCCCAGTGCAAAATGCCTTTTTAAACAAAAATGTGTTGCACAGCTTCTGGAAGATGCTTAGGCCAGCATCCCAGTCCAGGTCCCCAAAAGGGCTCAGACAAACCTCCTGAGCAAGGGAGTTCCAGAAGCCTGGGCAGCAATCGAGAATGCCCTCCTGTGCACCCCTATCCTACAGACAAGAGAAGTAGCTGACTGCAGGAGTCATAACGGAACATGGAAGGACAGGCAGCCCTTCAGATACGTGGGGCCCAGACCATTTAAGGCTTTAAAGGTCAACACCAGCACCTTGAGTTGTGCCTGGAATTTGATAGGCAACCAGGGCAGACTTCAGAACACTGGTGTAATGTGCTCCCTGTGACTCGCCCCTGAAAGGAGCTGAGGTGCTGCGTTCTGCACCAGCTGCAGCTTCCGAACAGTCATCAAGGGCAGCCCCACATAGAGCGCATTGTAGTAGTCTAGCCTCAAGGTAACGAAAGCGTGGATGACAGTGGCCAGATCTGAGTTAGAAAGAAAAGGCCAGATGGCGTTGGTGAAAAGCGCTCCTGGCCACTGCTGCAACTTGAAGATTGAGATGCAGCAGAGGACCCAGACGCAATCCAAGACTTCTCCTTTCGGTACAACAGGCCCACCAGCCTCAATGCTCAGATTGGAAACGGGTTCAACTAACAGTAGGATACGTTCGTTTCAATATTGGTTAAAAATTAGGGGATATTCATTGAAGAGACTCCCTAAGCGTGGATGACAGTGGCCAGATCTGAGTTAGAAAGAAAAGGCCAGATGGCGTTGGTGAAAAGCGCTCCTGGCCACTGCTGCAACTTGAAAATTGAGATGCAGTGGAGGACCCAGACGCACTCCAAGACTTCTCCTTTCGGTACAACAGGCCCACCAGCCTCAATGCTCAGATTGGAAACGGGTTCAACTAACAGTCGAACTGTTGCTAGGATACGTTCGTTTCAATATTGGTTAAAAATTAGGGGATATTCATTGAAGAGACTCCCTAAGCAGGCCCCGCTAGATTCTGTGGGGTAACTGGGGCTTTCTTTCCCATGGATATTAAGTATAAAAGAACTTACCCATGCAGGATTAGAGGATAGGTGGACCTGTGATGATCTGCTACCACTGCCTTATGATAAGCAAAATAGAATGCAAAGGTTTCTTGATATCTCGATTAAAAATGATGTTGCAATAGTAGGTCTGCTAAAATGTTCTAAGCTTTATAGACATATAAAGATGGAAGGGAAACGGGCTCCCTGTCTTGCGCTAATAAATGATTTAAGAGAGAGGGGTTTTTACTAGGCTCCGATTTGAACAATTTAATACTGCAGTACAGGAAGGTCGCAGGGCACGAATTCCATATGCGCAGAGGTTATGTTCATGTACCCTTAAAGAGGTGGAGGATGTTATACATATTCTGGAATTGCCCCTTTTATAAAGAATTGAGTCAGAGGTATTTAATGTTGCTGAGAGAGCTTGCTGGACATATGGATAACTTTCAAAGGACCATCTGGACCCTGCAAAATATGTGTCTTGAGGTACTGAGTACTTTAGCTGCTAGATGTATGCTGTGCAGAAATTTAGGAAGAAAGGATCTAAACTTAATTAGTAGGAGGAGTACCTGTGTTGTAAGCTGTACTAATTCTATGATATGACTATGTTTTATCCTTGTCTGACAGTAATCAGTTTGTGTGCAATTATATTAATTATTTTGAGCATGTATTTTGTTAAATGGATTTTGGATGCATATGGATTTCTAGTGTACTCATGTTCATAAACTTATATTTTGTTTGTTTTTATTATATTTTGTTTTTGTTTGGCCTATGGCTGTAAATAAACTCATACTTGCACTCCAAGCCTGCAAAGTTGACTGACCAGAGGGGGCCGGACTCCCATCATCATTTAAGTCTTGTCAAAATTCAGCTTCAATCGGCTCACCCTTATCTAGTCCCTGACCGCAGCCAGGCATTGGGTAAGCATCGAGACTGCAGGACCTGGGTCAGATGAAAAGAAGAGGTAGAGCTGGGTATCAACAGCATATTTTAAATTTTTTATTTATTTATATTCAAATTTTTATGCCGCTCCCTCCTGCCTTAGGCATCTCGGGGCGGCTCACAGCATATCAAAAACATTTTAAAACATAAAAACAGTAATAATTCAATTAAAAACAATATAAAACCCCATCCCCACCCACCCAATCACCCTCGGGAAAGGCCTGGAGGAACAGCCAGGTCTTACGTTGTCTGAGGAAAGAGGGGAGGCCGGCAGCCAAGCGGATCTCTGATGGGAGGGAGTTCCATAGCCGCGGCGCCCATGGAGAGCACCCTCCTCATAGTGGACACCCAGGGGACCTCAAGGAGGGCGCCCCCAGCCGACCGCAGGGGCTGCTCCAGAACCCGGAAGGTGAGACGGTCCTGCAGATAGGCAGGGCCCAAGCCGTTTAGGGCTTTAAAGGTCAGCACCAACAATTGAATTGGGCCCAGAACCCTACCAGCAGCCAATGCAGAAAACAAAGCACCGGTGTGATACGCTCGCGTCGGCCCATCCCCGTCAAGGGACAGGCTGCCGCATTCTGCACCAGCTGCAGCTGCCAAACCAGCACCAAGGTTAGCCCCATGTAGAGCGCATTGCACTAATCCAGTCTCGAGGTAATAAAAGCATGGATGACTGTGGCCAGATCTGAGTCCAAGACATACGGCCTAAGCCGACGCACCAGGTGTAACTGGCAAAATGCTCCCTTCGCCACAGCCGCCACCTGGGCATCCAGGCAGACTCCGGGAGCACTCCCAGACTCCAGACCTGAGAAACCAAGGGAGGGCAGACCCCATCAATGATGGGGGCCACCACTCCCTCAGCCCTCCCCACAACCATCACCTCCGTCTTGTCAGGATTAAGCCTCAGGCGGCTCGCCCTCATCCAATTCCCCACAGCGGACAAACACCGGATAAGCACCGAGACTGCTGGGCCTGAATCGGAGGAAAATGAGAGAGAGAGCTGGGTGTCATCAGCAAATTGATGACCTCTCACTCCATATTCCCTAACAACCTCCCCCAGAGGCTGCATATACACATTGAACAAGAGAGGGGATAAGATGGAACCCTGCAGTACTCCACACGTGAGGCCCCGGGGGGGAAGATGAAAAATCCCCCAGCACCACATGCTGGGTTCTCCCATCCAGGAAAGAGCCGAACCATTCAAGAACAGTTCCGCCAATCCCTGCCCAGTCCCATATCGATGACACTCCACTCCAAACCTCCAAATGATCTTGCCCAGCGACCTCAGATACACATTGAACAAAGGGGGAAGATGGAATAGAACCCTGCGGGATACCACAGGGGTGTGCACAAGGGGACAACGAGCAATTGCCCATCACCACCTGCTGGGAAATCCCCGACAAGAAGGAACAGTACCACTCAAGAGCAGCACTGCACACCCCCGCCAGGTTCCACAGTCATGTCAACAACCCCTCGTGATCCACTGCAAAGCCTGCTGAAAGAGAGAACAAAATCAACAGGGTAGAATTTCCCTTATCAATCTCTAGGCACAGATCATCAACCAAGGCCACAAGAGCAGTCTCCATGTCATACATACCCAGGATGAAAACCTGACTGAAATGGGTCCAGGAATCGGATAGCATCAAGATGAGCCCAGAGCTGCCGGGAAACCACTCCTTCGGTAACCTTCTCTAAAAGGTTTTACGGGTATACCTGTTTTGCGGGTACCCTCTTTCAGCTCTAACAAGAATGCATTCCCAAAGCTACAGTAATGGGTTGAGCTGGGAGCAAGGGCTAAGTGAGAGAACTCCCCACCTCCTTCTGTTTCCTGAGGACTCGGGCATCACATGCACTTTCAGCCCCTTCCTGGCAGCAGAGGATTTCACCCTTCCTTCCCCACTTGAATGGAAACCCTGAGTAGAAGGAGTGGGGGATTCCACCCAATCCTGGCAGTGGCATGAGGACACACTCACCCCTCCACTGGTGAGGACTGGGGAACAAGGGTGAGAGGATGGGACTTCTAAGGACATCACGATGTTCCCAATATACATAGCTGGGGCCCTTGTTACACCCCTGATTCCGAGTGACCTCGCTACAGCCAAGGCAGGAGATGGGCCAATGGTTGATGGACAGTGAGTCAACCTCTTACTATACGGAAGTAGTTGTGCAGATCCTAGTTCAGTTATTATCCTTCCCCTTTCTACGTGGCTCCTTCATGCTTCAGTTTGTTAGAAAGAAAGAGTTAATTTTCTTAGGCAAGACAAGGAAATGATCTTTGGAGAAAGTACACACGCCACTCCCAATATTAAACAGTATGCTAGGAGAACAGAAGGTCTCAAACGCTCTTCAAATTTTATTCCCTGCTCTCTGCAAAAATCAGAAGCAAAATTAGCACTCCCTTCCAATGTCTGAAACAGTATACTAGCTTATACATACACACACACACACAAAGAAATACACGTCAGTGAGTCCTCATTGTGCCTGCGTATGGAATTAATTCATCATGCTACTTCTCTGGTCACTGGCCACACTTAACCTAAGTTATTGCACCACTCATCACTGGTTGTGGATTGATCAGAACAAACCCAAGTATCTCCGCAAAAGGATATCAAGTTTGCAAGCAATCGCATACAGAAAGTGGGACAAAGATATCTAGTTCCTAGCAAGTCACTCCAACAACCTCAAGAAGACTTGAATTTGTGGAGGCTTCCCCAGAGGCTGGGTCAGCAGCATGCTCTAATCAGTCATTACAGAATTGTTACAATCATGCGTGCTTGTGAAGCTGATTAATTATGCTCTGTCAAACATGCCATTCTGTGGAGGAGACCCTAAACAGAAACCTGTTTCACTCATTTCCAGAATACTGGCCAGGTGGAAGCTGAAGGCCCTTCTGATATTTTCCAAATACTGGGTAGAGGCGAGTTTTTGGAAATGTTTCTGAGGAAACAGAAAACATTTCAGCACCAAGCACATTGGGTGATTTCAGACGTTACGAGATCACAGTGAACCACAGTGAATACCCACCTGTGGTCACTGTGCCTCGAACGTCTGTTTGGCAGCCGCCAGATGTTTGCACGGTCAATACCCACAACGGGTCATTTTCAACCACACTTCCCGGGCTCCCCGGCGCAAAATCCCGGGAAGCGTGGTCAAAGAGATCCCCACCGGGAGACGGGGGTCGTGCTGACCCTGCAGGAGGTNGCCAGACGCTGCGGCTGCATTGGCCCCGCCGCCCGCCCGTCTCCCCAGAGGGCAGGCGGCGGGGAGCGTGGAGGGGGCGGGGCCGTGCGGGCGCGCGTTGCGCCGCGCGGCCCCGCCCCCTCCCAGATTCCCCACCGGGATCCCCCGGCACGTCTGATATGGCGTGACGGTGTCATCCCGGCGGGGGATGATTTGGTTGTTTTCGGTACGGGGCCAACCAGCCCCGTAACGTCTGAAAACACCCATTGTTGTTGCTATATAAATAATTGACAATAATGATACTGCTGAGTGCAGAACAACAACTTCATTTTCTTGCACCATCCATGAGTCACCAGCATCTCCCTATGTGCTTTGGGATATACTAAAGAAGACTGGTGTTTCAGAAGACCCTGTCTTACTCTATTGTTTCGTAGCTTTGCTAGAAAGAGAGAGCACTTTCCTCATTTGGGTTTTCCTCCTGGAATGTTTTTTTTTAGCTTATCAGAGACTTACCTGAATCCATTGACTGAATTGGCTTCAGATTAGGCTCGACACTTTCCCACATTGAGGAAAAACCCGCCTGTTTGTTATACACATTTTTTCAAAATGTACATTCATACTTTAACCTCCTCCCCATTCCAGCATTACCTTTTCCTCCGTATGTTTCCTTTCTGTGTGTAATAAAAGTGCACAGGATTGCATTCCCACATACCCGTTCCTGCGCATATATTCATTCCTTTCCTCCACATGATTACCGGAAATAAACCCTTAACCTGTGACCTCTACCCCCAGGAAGGAATTTTCCCAGGCAGAGTTGTCAGCACTCAAGATGCACCAATTGCTTTCACGTGTCAAAAGAGGTAGGTAGAACTGTCTCAGAAGGGCTTTATGGGTGGGATTAACGACGGGGATTCCACTTTCTGCAGAACTAATGTTAAACTCCTGTCCCCTCAGGCCCCCCAAAACTGTCTCTTGTGGGTTGTGACACAATCATGTGGACAGCACCATCATTCCAGAGAGACAACGTGCACATCCCTTCTTTCTACCTTCTATTGGAGGAATATAAAAAGTTCCCCCACCACCTTTTAGTTGCAAATAATATTTCCTTAACTTGTAATCCTTTCCTTTCCTCATTTCCCTTTTGCTTTTAATTCCTTTCCCTTCGACCAAAGTTTCCTTTCGCCGTAAAAATTACTTATAGTGTATTATTATAATTGTTAAGCAATTATATAGCCCCACAGAGAACACGGGGATAGAGAGAGACACACATGCATATTCCCAGTTATTGCACATGGGGAACCAAAGGCCAAATAGCGAGTTCATGGCTAGGACAGGAGTTGAAACCTGGCTTCTCAAGTCCAAGCCTCCAGTCTCAACTGCCAGCCCTATGCCACACTGTTTTTTGGGTTTTTTTAAGAACATTGCTCTTATCTTGGTTCCCGATACCAGGACATGGGTGGTAGCTATAGCAACCGTTTCCTATTTTGTTGTCAAACTTAAATAATCTCATCCTGTTTGCGCAGACGTACCATGCAGCCTCTGATAAAAGACAAGTATGCATGACATGGTGGATTTCAATGGGTGTTTTTACACACACATTTCTCCTGCGTGTTTGCTGTTACATCCTGTTACATCATTGGTTAAAATGGAACCTTAATCATCAAATAAGGGGCAATGCAATGGTCAGATTTGGGCAAAATAATGCAAAGACACCCCTTGCCCACAGACTTGAATGTTCTAAAAGCACTGGAGCCCCTTTTCCAGGACTGTTAAACTGCTGCTCTCCCCAGCTCAAACGGTCACCAACAGCAGAAAAACTGCACCCCAGCCTCCGATTTGTGCTATGTATCAGCCATTTCCCAACTCATTTGGCTGAAGACTGGACAGCTTCAACCTCTTAACCAAGTGATCCGCCACTACACTTTTCAGAATGATAGACTAACTTATTACCATTTTAAAAGGGATAGAATGTTCATGCTTTATAATGGACACTGTACTGTGCCATTGTAACCAATGATGTAAGGTTCCATTTTCACCAATGATGAGTTGCTGGCATCTCCCCAGCCCAGGAGTCCCGGGAGGTGGATGGCTTGTGGGGACATTGGCTTAGAGGGGGAATGAGGCATGGTTCTGGCTTGGGGCGTAAGTGGTTTCTGGCTCAGAGGGCAGGCATTGGCTTGTGGAAAGCGGGATCCCTAGGTGGGAATGAGGTACGGGGCTGGCTCCGGGGGGGGGCGGTCACTGCTTATGGAGGAGGAATGAGGCTGACAAAGCCTCACCATTTCTCCCTGCCTGGGCTGGGCTTGGCTGCAGTGTTGGAGACTGCAGTTCTGGGAGAGCAGCAGCCTCTGCAGGTGGGGAGGACTCACTACAGGCTCCCCAAGCAGATGGCTAAACTGACAGTCAGAGAGCAGCCCAGCTCCAGGCTGGATATGTGCTGCAGTTTTGGGGGCCCCATGACCTCAGATATTACACTGGGGGGGGGGGGTAGGGTACTCAAAACCCAGATGCACAGACCTAATATTCATGTTTTGAATATAGAAGCCAAAAAGGTCTCTTTCTGGTTTATTTGTGTTTTATCAAAACCCAAATGCACGGCCATAAAACTGGGCCTTCAAGGAGGAGCAGCCCTTGGGTTGTTCCCTCACAGGCAGCAGCATTCTCATCCAGGCTAGGCCTATGCTTCCCACACCCTGCTTAAAGGGGCAGCTCTCCTTTCCCAGCTGCATGCCCAATATGACTGCTAATATAGCTATTTAATCCAAGCACAAACGTTACAGCAATGAATATAAATTAAAAACCTTCCAACTACTCATTTCTACAATTATATGAATTTTTAAAGCCTCACACAGCCATAGTCCCGTTGGTGCCATTCCTTGGTTCAAAAGGACCTTAACAGAGGTTGAGAATAAGGCTTATCACACAGCTTGTTGTTCCTTTCTCCTGTCCTGATCTCTTTACTGTTGATTGGGTTGTAAATTCTGAGGGCAAGGATGCTGCTATTCATGAACAACTGCAATGCATCCCAGTCTGCTGACACTATATCATGCCAGCCCAGCATGGGTGATACGAGCTCGCTTCCTAAATGTAATATAGAGTACGTTTATTCTGTTCTGTTCTACTGGAGATTAAGTACAGCCAAATACTAGGTGGGTGTTTGGTTGTGGGGTTTTTTAGAGAGCAGAGTCTGTCCCTTCCTATTTTTATTCCTTCGCTTCTCTCTTTACTTGGAAGTAGCTGCAATGATTCTGAACATTCTGTGTAAGAGTCTGTAGGTGTTGAACCCACGCCCACAGGGCTTCAAGTGCATGTTCTGACTCTTCAGGGGATCTGGTTGCAGATCTTGCTCAGAAGGAATAACACTGTTCCACGCTAGCAGCCCTGTTATCTGTTTGGGTTGGAGGAGCCTGCATGCTATTGGCTGCCAAGGAATATATAAAGAGGGAACAGGAAGTGTCTATGCAACGTGTTGACTACTTGTATTGTGTACCGGGATCTCATATGTGTCTTTAGCGCCTGCCTCAGCCTTGCCTTGCCCGACTCCTGTTTTGCTCTACCTAGGGTGACCAGATATGCAAATTTTAGAGGACACATGTGAAATGCAGGTTGCCAGGGCTGCATTGGCTCCATGCATTTCCCACAAGTGTCCCCTAACATTTGCATATCTGGCCATTCTAGCTCTGCCTAATTGCCTCACTTCTAACCCAGCTTTGACTACTTGGTTACCAATTCCTGATTCAACCCTGGTGCCTGGCTTCTGACTTGGAAACAGAATGAGGCCTGGATTCTGTCTTGACTCTAATTCCTGACCCAGTGCATCTCCTGACTCAAGCCTTGGCCCTTTGTCGTGGCCCTAATATGAGCCCTTCACATTGTAGCCTGTCCTTTTCCTTCCCTCACAGCAGGTGGAATGATCTTGAATGCTCTGTGATCAGAGCATCACATCAGAGGAGCTCAAACAATTGCTACAGAAGGTTTGCACGAAGGCAGGTGGTTTTTAGCCTAGTATATACTATATTTAGATTTAGATTTAATCTACTATAAAGATTCTAATCTATTCTATTTCCTGACAATCCTTGTGCATATTCAAAGAAACAGAAACCTATTCTGCTGAGTTGAGAGCATTTAGGTAGCTTCTCTCTCACCCATAAGTAGGGAAGTCCTTCAAGCAGGACAACGGTGCACCAATGAATCCTGGTTTTTCAATCATTCCTTTCAGACAGTAATTGCTCTGCACCGTGCCAACCCCGCCACTTCCTCCAAAATTGTTAAAATACCCAGCCATTGTGAGGAGACAGCATTTCCCAATCTACACCATGCTGACACCAGTACACCACCACCTCCTCCAAAAGGGTTAAAATACCCAGCCCTTGTGAGGAGACAGCATTTCCCAAGCTGCAAGGTAAAAGCAGCTTCCTTGTATTTCAGCAGATAGGATAGAAGGCAACCAAGTATGTAAACATTCAGATTTGGCAGCCTTCTCCTATTTAGACTGTTGGTTATAAATTGAATGTGAAGCGCGCTCTCGCTTGCCAAGAATAAGTTGTTTGTTATCGCAGTGAGTATGTGTTAGCCGATCACACGTGGGTATGGTGATTCTAGCATAATTGTGTGGGAAATTATTTAGAATGGACAATGTTATTTCATGCTGATTTTTAGTTTGATTATTTTTCTCCCTCTCCTCTTTGTTATATGTAGGTGGTTATAACTGTCCATAGGGTTTTCTGGGTTACTTATTAAAGAAGTCTCACTTAAATCTAGGTGTTCCCAAACTTTTTGCCTCCGTGATCCCATTTAACACTTAAATGCAATCCTATGACCGCAGACAGTGCAAAAAAACAACACCACAACCACATGCAGAATATATCAAACATCATTTGGAACCGCAACCTAATGATCACCCTGGGAGCAGGGGTGTAGCTAGGTGGGAATGAGTCCTAGTGCAGAAGGTGGAATGGGCCCTTGCTGGGGCACTGCACTTCAGTGTGCGTATTTATTCAGCATGCATGTGGGCCCCCAGGCTCAGGGACCCTGGTGTGGCTGCATCTGCTGCACCTCTTATAGCTGTGCCCCTGTCTGGGGGTTGCGATGAACAGTCTGGGAATCTCTGCTTTAATACAAAGGAAATTTAGGGGGGTGGGGGAAGAGTGAGAATCTATGTAACATAAGGAGCTAGCTAGTGTGGATGATGTATACCACTGCCCTCTTCTGGTTATAATCAGAATTCCTCAACAATAAGACATAGAGCCTCCACTGCTAATGTATAGTAAAGATTCTCTTTTAGCTGAAGTGATAATGGGGCCTGTGCTTGGGGAGTAGGAGGATCTCTGAGTTCTATCTTTGACATCACCAGGAAGTTTGAAGAGCCAATTCCATACTGCAGTAATAACAACCACAAAGTCTTAGGCAGCCATTATGATTGTTACGTATTTACAATCAAATTTATCTCCTGCTGTTTATATTTGCTGGAAGTGAACATCGTGGCATCCGATAGATAGGGCTTTACAGTAACTCACCTTTCTCAGACATGCCAATCAATCACCTTCATATAAAACCAATATTTTTGCACCACTCCTTCTGGAAAAGCCTTCGAAGCAACTTTAACAGAATAAATGCTTGCTAATTTCCCCCCCCCCCACACACACACAATTTCAGGTAGGTTGTAGCTAACTTGGATGACATTCAAACAACTGAGCTTTTCCTTGTTCTGTATAATACATGGGTGTTTTCAGACAAGACACTCTCCACCCACCCACTGTATATGTTGCAGGAGTGTAGTGTTGCTTTGTACCATGTATCGTGGGTGGAAGGTGTCTTGTCTGAAAATGCCCCATGATTGGGCAAGATCTTTGCCCACCATGTCATGTCATCTAAAATGTGGACGTCCTGGTTTTCTTTTCCTGGGTGGAAAAGTCCAAAATCAGCCTGTATCCCACAGTAGTGGAGGGTTATAACACCCAAAGTAGGGGATTGCCTGCTGAAACTGTGCCATCAGTGATATAATAATACCTTGGGTGATATACCCCCTGGTTGGGGGGGTTCGTCCTCCTGTAGCTCAGCAGGTCCGGAGTCTGGGGGTAGTATTGGACGCAGACCTGCGTCTGGAGCGGCAGGTGGAGGCAGTCGCTAAGGCTGCCTTCCGCCAGCTTTATCTGGTGCGTAGGCTGCGTCCGTACGTCTCTGGCCCGGACCTGGCCTCCCTCATCCATGCCTTTGTCACCTCGAGGCTCGACTACTGCAACGCGCTCTACGTGGGGCTTCCCTTGTTCTTGGCCCGGAGGCTGCAGCTGGTGCAGAATGCGGCGGCTCGTCTTCTTACGGGGACGGGTCGCCGGGAGCA
>QEPC01009589.1:1377133-1405611 GCA_003113815.1 Sphenodon punctatus
TCTGCCGGGGGTGCCCTCTTGGAGGTCCCCCGTGTTAAACGGGGGGCCACGATGGAGAGGGCATTCTCGGTAGTAGGGCCGCAGCTGTGGAACTCCCTTCCGGAGGAAGCTTGCCTGGCCCCAAGCCTTTTAACATTTCGGCGGAACTGTAAGACCTGGCTGTTTGCCCAGGCCTTTGGGGGAGGGTAGGGAGGGGTTTTTTTTAATCTCCTACCCATTTGTTTTGTCTAGCCCTGTTTAATATTTATATTGAATATTTGATTGTTTTTATCTGAATTTTAACGTATTTTATTGTTTTAATTGTTTTGTTGTTGTGAGCCGCCCCGGGCTGCGTTGCAGGAGGGGCGGGATATAAATTTGTATAAATAAAATAATAAAATAAATAATACAGGGTGGACAGGTTCAGTGAGATCCCTGAAACAGGTGTCCAATACAGGTGGTGAAGCCTGCAGAGGGTTCAAGCCCCTCTCAGTAGATTTTAGACGCCTACAGAAATGTCGGCTAAAAAATTCCTGCATTCTTCAGCTGCATTTTTGAGGGGTTTTACCAGGATGTGTATGTTCAGGATGGCTCCCCAGTATGGGATAGTAATATTTGTGCAGGTTGGGGGAGCCTTAGAACATGGCATTTGTTAATTAATGCTGATGTTTGCTCTGGTCAAGGAATCTTGGTAAGAGAAATTGTGACTTTAGATGATGGTTCAGGGAGCATGGGAATATTCTGATCATTTTTTTTTTAATTAGTAAGTAGTAAATTTATTGTTACGGCCAATGGCCAAACAACAAATAAATAAATACAAACATAAAAATAAAATACATAACATCCTAAAACTTGAAACAAATGAATGACCAACATAGTTATTAGAAGTATGACCATGGATATGTAAAAAAGTAAAACATTAAAATTGCTTTGCCCTTCGCGGGGTTTATGGCGGCAGCATTTGGCCCCTGCATTAAATTTAAAATGTCTAAGTGAAAACAGGGTGAGTAAACATTTAATCCTAAAATGGAATTGGGGCTGGAGTTACTTCCAAACACAGTTCTCATCTGTAACCACAGCCTCCCCTCTTTCTAAATTGATCAATTAAGACCAGCTTTGATATGATTAACCATTTGTTGTTTCAATATTATCGATAGTAAAACCCAGAAAGATATTATTCGCTCTAGCAAAGCGAATACGCTGTGCAATAAGGGGGGCGTTATTCAAAACCCAGGTTACGATTTAAAGACTGCAAAAGAAACACCCCTACCCCCATACCCAAACTAATATTATCCTTCCCCATTGCAATCAGCCAAACCAGTTACTGCCAGAATAAAGTTATACCTATTAACTTTTAGCTAAGCAAGCTTTGCTAGACCAAGTGTAGTATACAGAAATCCTATTAATATGACCTAATTTATTTATTTCATTATATTTGTATCTTCAAGCATCTCAAGTCTCAACATATCTTCTTCTTCTTCACTGGGCGTTTTTCCTTCTTATTTCTGCACGCCAGGCAAAATTTGCTATTGTGATTACCCAGAGATTAGTATTTAGAGTGAACAAGTCCATAGTGTTTCCTTGCCTCGGTTCCCCGTTTGTTAAATGGAGATAACAATTCACTACTTTTTATAGGGGTGCTGTGAGGACTAATACAAGAGACAGTATGAGATGATCAGATAAATGGGGGGCAGATAAGTACCTAAGGCCACGTTTTGACACACAGCAGTAAACTAAAGTAACTACTAGGCATTTTTACACACACCTTTAAAGTGCTGGTCTTTCAATCTTCTGGGTTTACAGGTCCACAAGTAAATTCCAGATGCATTCTTTACACACACACACTGCCCTGAGGCATTTCCTGGATGCATTTTTCACACACACACTGCCCTGGGGCAGCCTAAAGTAGCTGCAGTTGTAGACATGAGGGGCTATCATGGAAACCAAGTGACCACAACTGTCTGGAGAAAAGCAGTTTACTAGGAGAACGTTTTACGCAGAAAAGTTCTGGGAGAAGTTCTATGCAGAAGTTCAAAGAGCCAGATGTTTAAGATCTTGGTGAATGATTTAGACACACAAAGTTCAGGATGTAACAGCAAACATGCAGGAGAAATGTGTGTGTAAAAACACCATTGTGATGTAGTTACATGCAAGTAACTGCTCCATTTCAAAGGATATTTTCACATGGGTAGCACCCACATCTCTGCCCTGCCTCACCCTCAAGCGCGCCATCCATTTAAAGGTGGCCCATCAGATGTGCAGGTGGAGCTGAGGTGAGGAAGGCTGTCTGTGCTCCGGGGCAGCCCCGCAGGCAGTGTTCTGGAACATCCAGGAGCATCGCTAGCAGAGCGGGCAGTCCAAACCTGGGGCACCAGCTGGAGGTGGGGCTGCTTTCCATTCACTTGGTGGACAGCTGCTGCAGCCCCACTCAGCTGGGGCTTGCCCCAGTCACTGCCATAGAGTTGTGGGTGATCCGCCGCAACTCTGTGGTGTGGGGAACGGGGCTCCGTGCAGGTGGACTGTGTGCTGTGGCAGCCACCAGGTCATTTTAACCCAACTCAGACCAGGCTGCAAGTGGGCAGACATGGGGGTGTACTCCCGGACCTGCTCTGGTGTGAAAACACCCAATGTGACTGTGGTATTTATAGTCAAACAACATACATGTGCAACCCGTCAAGAAACCAGAGTATGATGGGGCAATGTTGTGAGGCAGGACAAAGCTTAGGTGGGCTGTCTAATTCCCACACTGTAGCTGTAAACCAAAGTAGTTAAACTCCTCAATCTCCCGCAATAGTCCTCTTTTGGAACTGCCTAGCATACGGGTGATAGTTACTTCAATGTAAATGTGTACAGTTATTTTGATGCAATAAGTGGAAGGGAGTATGTACTCAATTCTCAGGAGTATATACTTCTGGCCCTACTCAATAAATTCGATGTAGTGTGAATTCGGTGTAGCATTCATGTGAATGCTTTAGAAGTAAGACTACAGTAAGTCACAATTGCTTCACAGTATCTGTCCATCAGAACGTGGCCTAAGATAGTTATTGTTTGGTCATATAGTCTCAATGTGCCCAGGTGATGGCTGTGGCAAAGGGGGCATTTCGCCAATTACATCTGATGCATCGGCTTAGGCCGTATGTCTCAGACTCAGATCTGGCCACAGTCATCCATGCTTTTATTACCTCGAGACTGGATTACTGCAATGCACTCTACATGGGGCTACCCTTGGTGCTGGTTCGGAAACTGCAGCTAGTGCAGAATGCAGCGGCCCATCTCTTGACTGGGGGTGGGCCGACGTGAGCACATTACACCAGTGCTCCGTGCTCTGCACTGGCTGCCGACAGTTTTCCGGGCCCAAATCAAGGTGTTGGTGCTGACCTTTAAAGCCCTAAGCGGCTTGGGCCCCACCTACCTGCAGGACTGCCTCACCCTCTGGGTCCTGGTTCGGCCTCTGCGGTCGGCCGGGGGCACTCTCCTCGGGGTCCCCTGGGTTTCCCAGGTGTCCGCCATGAGGAGGGTGTTCTCTGTGGCTGCGCCGTGACTGTGGAACTCCCTCGCATTGGAGGTCTGCTTGATTAGCAACCTCCCCTTTTTCCGTAGGCAGTGTAAGACCTGGCTGTTCTGCCAGGTCTTTCCTGATGGAGATGGGGTAGGGGGGATGGGTTAGGGTGAGGGGGGTGGTTTATATTTTAATTGTAGTTTTACAATTGATTGTTTTTATTATGTTTTTAAAAGCTGTGAGCTGCCCCGAGATGACTGGGGCAGGAGGGGGCAGCATATACATTTTAGAATAAATAAAATAAAAATTAAAAATGTACCACGCACACCCCAAATGAGCCCAGTTACTTCAGGTTCTCTTTGTTTTCTGTTCCTTCCCCTTCATGCATTTGTTTCCCTACTGCCACCCACTCCCCATTAAGCACTGCAAGAGAAAAACCCTTTATTGGAGACTTCCTCACAAAGGCAAGTCAGATGGTTAAAGCAGTTCTTGGACATACTGTTAAAAAAAATGTTTTCTGGCCAGTAAATAGCCTCTTGTGGCCATCATAGGCTCTCTCTAATGTGCGAGTCCCTCATAGAATGAGCTTAGGAAACCGCTTTCAGCTTAGAAGTCCCCTTTGGATATAAAAATATCCTTTCAGAAGTCTTGAGTGAACCTTAGCTTTTGTTCAAGTGGTTTGTGTTTTGTTTTAGTTTCCAAAAGTAGTTCCAAAATCCTTTGTTTCTGAGGTTACCAGTTTCAAGGGAGCTGGATACATCCCTGGAGAGTGCTCTCACACTGTTAACGGCCACCAAGGATGGGATGGTTAATGAGATTTCACCTGAACTTGACCTCTGGGCTGAGAAAGGAAGTCTCAAAGACAGAACTGAACCATTTGCCAGGTTCAGTGATGGTGATGTTAAAATCCTGGCCCTTAAGACATGGGGGCTACTGGAAGCCCCATACCAAGCTGTAGACCAGTTTCAGGAAATGGTTCCAGTGCAGGCCCTGCAACATGTATTTTTCATAAGTGGCCTGGAAAAATATACATAGGTGGCAACCCTACTCCAGTGGCCTAACGGTAATTGGCTGGATCACATATTGGCATCTGGATGCCAAAGGACAGGGGTGAAGCCTGGGGGCAGTTAGCAGCTAGGGCTGAGCCAATCTGTGGACAGAAACCTGCAGCAACATGCACACAAAATCCATACAAAATAAAGCTGGATTTCGTTGCATCTTGAAGCAGCCTCTTGCTCCCGAGTCCCTCCCCCCCCCCCCCCCCCCCCCCCCCCCCCGCCCCATGCCATCCACATTACAGTGGCATTGACATAAAGATGGCAGATTGACCATCCACCATCACAGCTGCCACAACTCTTGTCATGGGAATTATATATCCCACCTATACTCTATCCTGCCACACTGAGGTGTTCCCTTTACAAACGGTTTATAAAGGGATCAAAACTGATAGACATGTTTAATATGGTTACTTTTTGACCACCCCAAGCTGTTTCAGGAGGGGCAGGGTATAAATGCAATTAAATAAATAAATATAGTAGACTACCATAAGTAAGAAGGTCACATAAAACATCGATATACTACGCTTAATAACACAGTTTGTACTGATGTACCCATGTCTTTCTGTAACACATGGAGCTCACACATATACTGGCTGGGGTGGTTAGTGCCTCCCTTAGGGAGGGCAGGGTGCCTGACTGCCTGAAGGAGGCTGGGGTTAGGCCCCTGCTCAAGAAACCATCTCTTGACGCTGAAGCTCCTGCCAGTTATTGGCCGACCTTTAACCTTCCCTTTTTAGGGAAGGTTATTGAACGGGCAGTGACACGGCAGCTCCAGGAACATCTGGACTGGACTGGTTTCCTTGATGCCTCCCAGTTTGGGTTTCGGCCTGGGTATGGTACAGAGACGACATTGGTGGCCCTGGTTGACGATCTCCATCTGGTGTTGGACCAGGGTCGTTAGACCTTACTGGTCCTGCTAGACCTTTCAGCTGCATTCGACACAGTCGATCATGAGGTGTTGGTGACTCACCTGCGGGACCGTGTCGGGATTGGCGGAACGGTCTTGGACTGGTTTCATTCATTCCTGGCCAGGAACTCACCAGGTAGTCTTGGGGGAGTGACTCCTCACGTGTGGAGTCCCACAGGGTGCCATTCTGTCTTCCCTGCTTCTTTAACATCTATATGCAGCCATTAGTCGAGATCGTGAGAGGGTTTCAGGGCATGCAGTGTCATCAGTATGCTGATGACACTCCGCTCTACCTCTCCTTTTCCATTGATCCAGGTAATGCAGTTTCCCTATTTTCCCAGTGCCTGTCAGCTGTGGGGCTGTGGATGAGGTTGAGCCATCTGCAATTAAATCCTCACAAGACTGAGGTGATGTTGGTGGGCGAGGGCTTGGGGGACCTGGGGGTGGTTGAATCTCCTCTTGTTGGGGGGGTTTGCCCTCCCATGGTCTCTCAAGTGCGGAGTCTGGGTGTGCCCCTTGATTCACGGCTCAGCCTGGAATCTCAGGTTGCGGCTGTGGCGGGGAGTGCGTTTCGGCAGTTATATCTTGTCCGGCGGCTTCAGCCGTATCTCTCAGACTCTACCCCTGTCTTCCATGCCTTCATCACCTCGAGGCTGGATTAATGCAACGCGCTGTATGTGGGGCTGCCCGAGAAGCTGGTCCGGAGGCTGCAGCACCAGTGTACAACCCACGCTGCTAGCTCCACTCATTCCCCACCTGAGGTGCACATTCAGGGTGCCTTATTAGCTCTACTGCTTCAGGCTCTCAAAGGGGCAATGCTCCGTTCCACTAGCCCATTCTCAGGATACTTACCCTGCAAATCACTGTAACCCTGTTAAAAGGCTGAAATTTACACAACATTTGCATATCCTCTGGGCTTCAACTGGAGCTACTCCAGAGTAAGTAACTTGTGGATTGTGGCCTATATCATTTGTTAAGCCTTTATAAGCCACTTCTAAATGAAACCTAATACTATGTTTGACCAATATCACTATGCCAGCGTCTACCTTGACAGCACAAAGACATCTCACTTCACAACATTTTGACTCTCCTCTAAATGCACCCTGTGAGCTCACATTTGGCTCCCGGTGAAGTTTTGCTCTTCAGCCAGCTCCAGCACTGATGGAAATTTGACCAAGCACAATGCCTCTCTGCTTGTGTTCCAGGAGTACTCAACAACTAGATCATTAAGACCAAAAAAAAATCTGGATAGTGTAGACACAGGAATAAACCATTTGCAAATAAACAAGCTCAGAGACCAGAGGATAAAGGATTTATTGACTTGTACGGTGTTTATTTCCAAGTTAATCTGCAGCCCACATCAAGGAGGGAAAAGTCATTTCTTTTACATATAAAATGCATTACAAATAGTGTTTCATTTTAAGGTTTATTGTTCCTTTTTACTGGCTCTTCATTTGGGAGTTTGTAAATTGCTTCATGATGCTGACTTAATCAGATCCCCCTCAGCACTTGCAAAGCCATTCTATGTTGTTTTAGATCCCTTGTTTTAATTACTGCAGAGGCCACTTTGCAAAACTAAACTACAATTGGACTAACAGCATTAAAACTTAGAGATGTAATGAAGCCATTTGTTTCACTCCATTCAAGACCAAATAATGGCTCCCTCCAGCCAGAGGATAATAGCCAGGCTTCTTGGGTATACAGTGAAATCACAATAGGCTGTGTCACCTTGCAATAGGTCACAGGGGCACTGGGTTCATCAGACTTGATACAACAGATAAATCCATCAAAGCTCATCCCACTGTACCATCTGCCAATGAATCGTAGGAACTCTTGCTACTCAGCAATCCATTTCTGATTTATTTCAGAACTATTAAATCGCATAAATGGTCTTGCAATTGTAGATAGGGCTTTAAAGTAGAATCAGCAGATCATTTTTGTGACTATGCATGTGTTTTTAAGTGGGAACTTTTCAATCTTGGTTTTATCTGCAAATGAGAGTTTAGCCACTTTCATTTGCAGTATCTGCCCAAACTGTTCCAATAAATACATGAGCAAAGGATGTTGCACCTGGCACAGAGGATTTGTTTAGTTAGTATTATACTGAATGCTGGTGACTTATTTTCATCTGCATTTTCATGCAGGTGGGCATGTGCAATGGGACATGGTTTGGGACTGACTGCCTCTTGGGGCAGGTGGTGTTTGTACACCAGGGTGGGTATTTGGTGGGGGGAGGCAGCTGCCCTGTTGTGAGGTGTCTGTGCACAGGAAAGGGGGGCTAGAGCTGGATGGACAATGTGGGAGAGCGGGAGAGACTATCTGAAGAGCTACTGTAGCCACAGGGAATGTTTGTTTGTTTATTTATTTATTTATTTCATTAAATTTTTAGCCCACATCCTGCTTCCAGCAACTCGGGGCAGCTCACAACATATTAACCACATTAAAAAATACATATATAACTATATACAAATCAGCAATATAGCAATAAATATAAACATAAAAGTGGAGCTAAGAACCCCCCTTCTCTTTCCCATCACCCATTTCCCTCACCAAAAGTCTGGCGGAACAGCCAGGTCTTGCACTGACTTCAGAAAGAGGGAAGGTCCAGGGCCAAGCAGACCTCCATCGGGAGGGAATTCCCCAGCTTTGGTGCAGCCACCAAGAATGCCCCCCCCCCCCATTGTCACCACCTGAGAGACTCAGAGGACCTCAAGAAGGGTGCTCCCGGCCGACTGCAGGAGCTGGTCCAGGGAGTGAGGCGGTCCTGTAGGTATGCAGGGCCCAGTCTGTATAGAGCTTTATAGGTCAAAACCAACACCCTGAATCACGCTCGGAAGATTATAGGTAGCCAGTGCAAAGAACAGAGCACTGGTGTAATGTGCTCACGACAAACTGTCCCCACAAGGAGACAGGCTGCTACGTTCTCCAGCAGCTGCAGTCTCCAGACTACCACGAAGGGTAGCCCCACGTAGAGCGCGTTGCAATAGTCCAGTCTTGAGGTGATGAAAGCATGGGTGATGGTGGACAGGTTAGAGTCCAAAACATCTAGACTGCAGACCTCAGGGACCAATGGAGGGCGAACCCCATCAATGACAGGGGCCATCACTCCCTCAGTTCCTCCCACCAGCATCATCTCCATCTTGTCAGGATTCAGCTTCAGGTGGCTCACCCTCATCCAGTTCTGCACAGCCGCCAAGCACCAGTTAAGCACGGAGACAGCGGAGCCTGCGTCAGCTGAAAATGAGAGGTAAAGTTGGGTATCATCAGCATACTGATGACACTGCACACCAGACCCTCTCACTAACTCGTCCAAAGGCTGCATGTACACATTGGGCAGGAGAGGGGACAGAATAGAACCTTGCAGGATTCTACACATGAGGTCACAGGGAGATGACGAGCAATCCCCCAGCACCACCCGCTGAGTTCTCCCAGCCAAGACCGAACAGAAACATTAAAGAACAATTGTATCCAGCCCGGCACGGTCCTGCAAGCGAGTCACCAACAACTCATGGTCAACAGTATCAAATGCAGCCAAGAGATCTAACGGGATCAAAAGGGTCGACCGACCCTGATCCAGCTCATGGCAGAGACCATTGACCAAGGCCACAAGCGCAATCTCCGTGCCAAAACCTGGATGAAAGCTGGACTGCGAGGGATTCAAAAAACTGACATGGTCCAGATGCCCCTGAAGCTGCTGAGCCACTGCCCGTTCAGTTACCTTCCCTAAAAAGGGAAGGTTAGAGACTAGCTGATAGCTGGCAAGGGAGTCAATGTCAAGAGATGGTTTCTTGAGCAGAGGCCGCACCACTGCTTCCTTGAGGCAGCCCAGCACTCTGCCCTCCCTAAGGGAAGCATTGACCACCCCTGCCAGCAAAGGCCCGAACGTTTCCCCACTGGCCTTGACCAGCCAGGATGGGCACAGGTCTAACAGTTCACAACAGGTAGCTCTAACAGCCCCAAGGACATCCTCCAGTTCAGTGGGCAACACCGACTGAAATGGATCCCATAAAACAGGACAAGGCAGGGTTTCCACTACCTCTGGTTCTCGCACATCAAGTGTGGCGTCGAAGTCATGATGGATTTGAACTATTTTATCCACGAAATATTCTCTGCATTGAGGTGGTTGTGAGCTGGATTCTTGCTTCCACATTTTTAGCCAATCCCTTGCTCCACAAAGGTAACTCAGAGCTCCTTCCTCAATTTCTAAATACACTAAGGGAGGTGACATTGGGGCACTGTGAGGAATGGAACCCAGAATGCAGAGTATAATAAAGCTTCGTGGCATCTAGCTATACTGTCAATGCTACTGCAACCATCTAACAAAATGCATGCAAAAGAAACCATAAACATGCTGGGAGTGTGAGGAAAGCTTAAGTAGAAGCTTGACATTCACTATACATCAGAGAATCCACCCAGGAGAGAATTCTTACAAGTTCCTTGACTCTGGGAAATGCTACAGGATGAGTTCAGCCCTTATTATACACCAGAGAATCCACCACATAGGAAAGAAACCCTATAAATGCTTGACTGAGACATGCTTCAGTGTTTATTTATTTATTTATTTATTTAAAATTTATATCCCGCCCCTCCTGCCCACAGGGCAGCCCGGGGCGGCAAACATTCAATACTTTTTTTAAAAAACAATTTAAAGCAATTTAAAATACAATACAATGTGGGGAGACACCCCCCCCCCCACCTCTACCCCACGCCAAAAGCCTGACGGAACAGCCAGCTCTTACATACACGCCGAAACAACAGGAGAGTGGGAGCCAACCGAGCCTCCTCCGGGAGTAAATTCCACAGCACAGGGGCGGCCACCGAAAAAGATCTAACATCGGTGGCCACCCACCTCACCTGGGGAACCTCCAAAAAGGCTCCCATGGATGATCTCAAGGGTCACATGGGCAAATGGGGAGTGAGGTGGTCCCGCAGATAAGCAGGACCCAGGCCGTGAAGGGCTTATTATAGCTTCAATCTTCTTATACATACAAGAACCAAAACACATGCACCTTCCCTCCCCCAGTCACCCACGACCACTTCAGCCACAGATGGTGGAGAGAGGGTGCATGAACAGCTGAGAGTTCACTTGGGAGGAAGCGTGGGGGAAATGGTATCGGAAACACTGTAGCACACCTAAAATTTAGTTACTGAGCCACGCTGCTAGTGCTGCTGCTACAGCATCCCGACAGCTATTTAACTAATGCACATTGTGCAAAGTACTTCTGTAGGAGCTGAATTAAAGGCAACAATCCAAAGGTCTTTTTAGTTCAACAAGAAAGATGATTTTTATGTTTGGTTGGTTTGTTTTTTTAACAAAACTATTTTTCTTTTCAACCCAGTCTCAAACTTAGTCAATGAGCTGTTCCAAGATTGCATAATGTGCTATACACAGAACCATGGGACTGTAGCGACGGAAGGTAACTCAGGGCTCCTCTAGTCCAGCCTCCTGCTCCAAGGCAGGAGTGGGGAACTCCTGCCTATAGCAGGAGTGGGGAACTTCAGACCTGGGGCCAAATGCAACCCACACAGCTAACTTTTTTATTTGGCCCCTTTCCAGTTCCGGGATCTGGCTCCTAGATCCCTAGCACCGAAAGAATAAACTCCGGCTAAGGGAGCAGAGATGAAGGCATGCACACAAAGATAGGGGACAGGTCCTTGGCACAGAGCCATGATTTGATTCTGGACACTCCTCTTCCTGAGCACACCTCTTAAGTTCTCCCACCCATTCCCCAATCTCTTTGTGGCCCTCAGAATTTGTACCGATTTTCAAAGTGGCCACTGGGAGGGAAAAGTTTCCCCACCTGTGGCCTACAGCAGTGTAGACAGATGCTTGTCCAGTCAGGTTTTGAAAACATCCAAGGAAAGAGATTCCACAACCTCCTTGGGCAACATAAATCAGCACATACAAATTTATGCAAATGACGGGGGGTGTAATTTTTGCTCCTATTATTATGGGGAGCATTTGTGCATTGAATGAAGGCATGGAAGGCATATTTGTACTATAAGAGTACTTTGGATTGTTCGATGTGGGATCATTTTGCATTAATTGAACCTTAGAGCGTGCCTTCCAACAGTTAGGGGACATGGCTTCTGTCATCTGTAGGCACTTGAAATGTTGGGAGGTATGGGTTCTCATGTACCAGTCTTCCACTTCTACATTCAGCAGAGGACATGTATAGACATGGAGCATGTTGCCCCCTGAACAATAGGATTATCTTCATTTCATACCTTTATCATTTGAGAGGAGCAGACTCACCCATAAATCTATTTCTGAGAGGCGCTTTTGGCCAGAGTCTGATCCCAGCCTGAATATTTAAATCTCCTTGCTGGTTAGGAAAAGAGAACAGGACATACGGTGATCTGCTGTTCCCATGTCAACAGCCCTTGACTTCCTATGTCATCAGGAGAGACACTTCCTCTAGGGCGTCCATCCATACATTTTAACATCTGTTTACTAATCACTGCCGTTACTGGAGCACCCATGTGGTTAATGCTGACAGCAGACAGAAGTGAGACTGTGTTTATTTTTACAGCAGATGTGGAGCAAGGGCTTCAGGAATTGTATTAGTTAAGCAAATAAGGACAGAGAGATTAAAAGAGAAAAATACAGCTGAGGTGGTATAATTCACCCAGCTCTCTACAGTGAGACGACCTGAGGTCTGATCTAGGTTGACGAGTTTGTTTCCTTTGGTCTCTGTTTACCCACGTTGTTCTGTACTGTGTGTGTGATTGACTATCGCCCTCTACTGGATATAAAGTCCAAGCTACTCACGTGTAATTATGGGTGAAATCAAACAAGAGGATAGCCCGTCACCATGTTAGCCGTCACCAGAAGCGTTCCTGCATGCCTGTCTATTAGGCGTCCACCATGTAGCCTCCACATGCTCACCACAGAACTGTCACTCAGGTCGGAGTCCAGGGACATCGCGGGCCCACTGTGTGGGCCAGTCAGGGCAAATGCGTGCCCACATGTCCACGTCTTGTCAATTAGGTTCTGGCCTTGCTGGCATCCAGGTCCATGAGCATGTAGAGGGGATGTGTGGCTCAGATCAGCCCCAGTATATAGGGACTGTCTCCACACAGCTGAAAACACATTCCACATGCCCCAAAGAGCTTGTAAAACCATTGACTAAGAAGGGAGGAGAAAATAGAGGTATGAGGCATACTCCTCATAGCTTTCATCCAATGGGTATGTTTAGCCTAGCAAAAAGAACGTAAAGAGAAGACATGACGGCAGTATTCAAATATTTAAGGGCTGCCACAAAGAAGATGGTAAGGAAGTGCTCTTTATTGCTACAGAGGGTAGGACTAAAATAATAGTCTCAAATTACAAGAAGGTAGATTCTATTTATTTATTTATTTATTTAATATAAATATTTATTAGCTGCCCCCTCATGCCAAGGCATCCCGAGGTGGCATACAATAAAAATTCCCCACAATAAAAACCCCCCCCCCCGCCATAAAAATAACACAACCATAAAACCATTAAAACTAAACACCTAAAATAAGCCGCAACACCCCCCTTCTAACCCCCCTCTCCCCCCAAAGGCCTGGGCGAACAGCCAGGTTTTACAGGCCCGACAAAATGCCAACAGGCCTGGGGCCAGATGGCCTTCCTCCGGGAGGGAATTCCAGAGCTGCAGCCCAGCTACCGAGAACGCCCTCTCCATTGTGGCCCCCTGTCTAACACAGGAGACCTCCAAGAAGGCGCTCCCGGCAGACCAAAGACATCACTCTGAGGCGTGGTGGGCGAGGCGGTCCCTGAGTTATGAAGGGCCCAGACCATGTAGGGCTTTATAGGCCAGTACCAAAACCTTAAACCTGGCTCGGTACACTATCAGCAGCCAGTGCAGAGTTTGGAGCACAGGTGTTATGTGCTCCCGCCGGCCCGTCCTTGTCAGGAGACGGGCTACCGCATTCTGCACAAGCTGCAGCTTCCGAACCAGAGTCAAGGGAAGCCCCACGTAGAGTGCATTGCAGTAGTCGAGCCTCGAGGTGATGAAGGCATGGATAAGGGTGGCCAGGTCAGGCCTGGAGATGTACGGACGCAGCCTCCACACCAGATACAGCTGGTGAAAGGCGGCTTTTGACACCGCCTCCACCTGCCGATCCAGATGGAGGCCCGAGTCCAAAACCACCCCCAGGCTCCGAACTTGTTGGGCCACAGGGCCATTCTGGTTAGATACCAGGAAAACCTTTCCAATAGTAAGAGCTGTTGGGCAAAGGGACACGCACACTGTCTAGGGAGTTTGTAGACTCTCTGTCACTGGAGGTTTTCAAAAAGAGGCTGGATGGACACCTGTCAGTGATGATGTAGCTCTAGTCACCTTGCATCCAAGCAGGGAGTTGGACTAGTTGACCCTTGAGATTCCTTCCCACTCTGACATTCTGTGGCTCAATGTGGTTTGATCCAGTGGTACCTATTTGTCAAAATCTTACCTAGACCACTGTAATATGATTCCCACATTGCTGCTGCAGCGGCTTTTGAGTCACCTCCAGAAACATTCTTATTATGTAAGGTTACGTTCAGAAATGTGTCCCAAGAGCATAACGTGCTGCTGTCTGGCTCTTAAGTACAGCCGTGTCCCTATTTTGGAGCTCCATTGCTAGAAGGTGTATGTACATTGCACAGCTGGGAGGCAGCTGCCTGATAAATTAACAGCTGTGGATGGTATATAGGACTGGTGGGAGGATCTGGGCAACTTTGTGTTCCTGTTAATTGGGGTGTTTAGATAGGCAAGAGACAAAGTAGCTATGGTGATACCTTTTATTGACCCATTTTATTTTCATTGAACTGTATATTTCTGAATACAGCAGCAGCTCAAACCCTGCTAGGAATCTGGGTACTGCAATAATACAAGTAATAAATAGCATTAGGATATTATTATGAATAATATATAGGTACTGTCCCTACGCCACTGAAAACACATTCCCTGCGCCAAAGAGGTTGTTGCATCCCTAAATACTGTAATCTAATTTTAGGAGTCATTCCGGTCTGTCGTACCTCAAGATCTGAGTCATACAGAGCTTGAAATGTGTTCTTTCCACATTATTGGTGCTCAGATACCATGATGATACTACAGGATCCTTGTAACTATTCATGTAAATACGGTAGGAAGGAAAAGAGAATTTAGATTTTGCCAGAACGTATAATATTCTTCTGTCATTTTCTCCATCAGCTAACCTGTTTCATTCACCCGTGATGCTGGAATAAAGTATTATATATATATTTTTATACAAGGCAGCTTTGTAATATGCAGCCTTCCATTCCCATTTGCGATACCCGTGCTTGAGAGGAACATTAAGCAATATGTCACACACAAAGCACATCTCCCTGCAACCTGAAGTCTGCACTTTTGATTAGCACCAAGGTGGAATTTAAAAGTGTTGGCTTTAACCTGTGAAATCCTAACTAAGGCCCTATCATTTCAGAACTGCTGCTATTGCTGATGAAAACCTATTGTTAGCTTCCTCGTGTCTAGCATAGCCTTCACAGATATCCTTTCTATATCAACATCTTCGGTCTCCTCCACTGTGTCAACACTAGAACTGAAATGGATACTGGCAAATACAGATACACACACTGAATCCCCGGTACTGGAGCCATCTGATGACGGATCAGGTACTGTTCAGATACCCATTTTAGATGGAAAGGGCCATCCTCTTTTCCCCTCTTCCTGGGGAGGGGGTGGTATGGCGAGGCACCAAGTGCAGTAGCAGCAACAGCAGGGCTGGAGTCGGCAGAGAGATGGCAGCTCCTGTTGCACCGGCCTGGCCTGCTCTTTTGCAAAGGTCCCAGACACCAAAACTTCAAGTATCTCCCTGCCCCTGGCCTCCCACCCTTCCACTGGCTTTTAGTCTTGCCACCACACCTACTGCACTTGCTGCTGCCCTGTCATGCCCCCCAAGTAAATAAGGGGAAATGGGGGGAAGTTAGAGCTGAAATGGGTATTAATTTTGTTCCCAAGAGGTATGCAGATACCCTTAGGATTCACATTCCTGTGCAGATACCTGCAGGTACAAAATTAGTTATCCATTTCAGCACTAGTCAACACCTGTGGGGTTGGTGGGGCCGAACAAATGTGCTGACCCACGTTGGCCCTCATTGGCCCATGTGGGCGGCCCTTGGCCTGGGCTGCACCTCAGATTTTCCCGAGGACACATCCCAGGGCAGTAGCGAACCCATATCTGGCAGTGCGGGACTACACATGTGGGTGAGTCCCACACTTCAGCAGCCAATGCAGGCCAGCATCTTGTTTGTTTTTACTTCTGGAGAAAGAAGGTGGTTGCCACATTGGTCTCAAATGTAAGAGATGGAGACAAATGAGCCCAGGTGGTGTCTTTTTTTGGACCAACCTCTGTTGGTGAGAGTGTGCAAGCCACACAGGGCCCTTTCTCAGGCATTTAACAAGTCAGAACTATAGACTTGGCAATGTTCCCTCTCCAGGCATTGCCTTCTTATATATGCCTGCCCTGCATTTGATCAGTCTATAGTTCTGTTTGGGTGGCTAATTTTTAACAAGAAGGCATGCAGCCTTCTGCTTCCATATCCTGTGCATAGAAAGCAAATGTAGCCTCTGTTTCAAACTTCCTAGCAATGCAATAATTCTTCCTTGATTCAGCCCATCTCATTCCCTTCTCAGCATTTTCATTCTCTCTCATCCTGTCAATCTCTCCATCACCCTATCCACCTCCCTCTCCTTTTATCTGTCTTCTCCATCTCTGTTATGTGGCCCATTCCTCTCTCACACACACTCTTTTCTGTCTTATCCCACTCTTATGCAATCTTTCTTTCCCCTACTCTATCTCTGTCTTCTCCATCCCCATTACTCTGCCTCTTTTCCCCCCTCTCAGTTTTCATCTCTTTCCCTTTTTGTCTGTCTTTGTCCCCCTATCACACACACACTCACTCTCTCTCTCTCTGTTTAAAATGGATCAAAATTTCCCCTTGTTCAGTTCAGAGTAGGGGAAATCTATCATCCAGACGACAGGCTGGCCCTCACTCAGTTATACCCAACGCCTAATTAACTTATGGAATTTGTTGCCAGAGGATGTTGTCAAGGGCAGTAGTATAGCTGGGTTTTAAAAAGGCCTGGATAAGTTCTTGGAGAGTAGGTCCATTAATGGCTATTATCTTACGGGATGAACTTTATTATTATTATTATTAATTATTATTAACAAACATTTATATAGTGCCAGCAGTGTACCTGGCACTTTACAAAGTAATAAAATAGACAAGGTCCCTGCCCCTAGGGCTTACAATCTGAGAGACAGGAGCTGGGGGAGAGACTTAGGAAGGGGAACAGAGGGAGAGACAAGGGGTCTAACATTCATGAAGATGCGAGGTCTCAAGTGCACGTACTTGGCTTGGTTACGATGAGAATGACAGCAGGCAGGTCCATGTTGCAAGGATAAGGGTAACTTCTTACTGTCAGGAGCTGGGAGTGAACAACGGAGAATGAATTGCCCATTGTGACTGTTGGTTCTTCTCCCATGCAATTGAGATTGGCCACTTTTGGAGGACAGGATGCTGCACTTGATGGACCATTGGTCTGACTCAGTATGGCATTTCTTATGTTCTGGGTCACATAAGTAAGATCATAAGAAGGCATGCAGCCAAACTTTGCTATAACAAATTCTGCTTTATAACATAAACCAAAATTTCGTTTTAACAATTCCAACTTCAAGAATGGCTTCTTTTCATTGCTTTCATCACCTCGAGGCTAGACTACTGCAATGCACTCTATGTGGAGCTGCCCTTGGTGATGGTTCAGAGGCTGCAGCTAGTGCAGAATGCAGCGGCTCGCCTCATTACGGGGACACATCCCCACTAGCACATGACACCGGTGCTCCCTCCATTCACTGCACTGGCTGCCAATAGTCTTCCAGGCCCAATTCATGGTGCTGGTGAAGGCGTTTAAACCCCTAAACGACCTAGGCCCCATCTGTCTGAGGGATCGCCTCACTCTCCGTGTCCCGTCGCGGCCTCTGCGATTGGCTGAGGGCAGTTTCCTGGAGACTCCGTTTTTTTGCCGGGTCTCAATTATGAGGAGGGCATTCTTGGCCGTCGCACCTTTACTAGGGAACTCTCTCCTCCAGGAGGTCTGCCTGTGTTCGAGCCTGGTGGCTTTCCGATGGCAATGTAAGACCATTTTGTTTCACCAGGCTTTTGGCACCAGGGATTTAATGGGGCGGGGGGGTAGAGGATGGGGGATTGGTGGGTGGATTGCCAGGTATTTGGTAGGTAGGGATAGGGCAGACTGGGTGTGCTATTATTGTCTTTTGTTTCTTTAATTGGTGATTGTAAACCGCCCTGAGGCTTTGTGGGAAGGGTGATATAGAAATATATGACTAGATAAATATAAATAAATAAATTATAGCCCACTAAAATGCACGAGCTAGCAGGACTGACCATGATATAACGAACCCTGTCAGGCCCTGTCAGCTGATTAGTGTCCACTTTTTGCCGTGATTATTGTGCGTGAAGCAGCCTGCATTAAAAAATGCACCGCAAATCACAGGCAATCTGTGCTGGATATTCTTTTTAAGAGATGGGCTATGTGGTTTCAGCATTGTGTTCAAAATGCAAGTGTGATTTTTTTTTCTTTTTCATTTCTTTACCATTTATATATTGACCAAAATAACATAATCTTCATTAAGATAACGTGCATGGAGGTTAGCTTTAAATTGGGTTTTTCGTTATTTGGATTAAAGCAATTTCCCAAAGCCTGTTAGAGTCATGAGGTTGTAGAGCTGGAAGGGACCTCTAGGGTCATGTAAGCCAACCCCCTGCATCAATACAGGATTCACCACACGCACTCCCAAATTACCCACACAGAACCATCCATCTAACAAGAAATAAAGCCTATAACTAACATCTGCCACCTGTAGAGATAAGAAGGACTGAGCAGAGCACAACAATCTCTGAAATAACAGAGAACAATCTTATAAAAGAAAAATCATGTTTATTATTTTATTATTATTTTATTACAATTTTTTTTACCTCGCATCCTTCTGCACAATGGCAGCCCAGAGTGGCAAACAACACATAAAATCATCAATAAAATGCATAAAACTAAAATATTAAAATTACTAAAAGGCAGAATACAAAGGACAATAAAGACAAACCCACCCACCCCACCCCCCAATCCTGCCCCTTCCCCGAAGGCCTGGCGGAACAACCAGGTCTTACAAGATCTTCGAAAAGAGTGGCAGTCCAGGGATAAACGGGCCTCCATTGGGAGGGAGTTCCACAGCCTAGGTGCAGCCACCAAGAACGCCGTTCCCGCCATCGCCACCCGGGATACCCGGGGGATCTCGAGTTAGGCGCCCCGGGCCAACTTCAGGGGCTGCGAAATGACCCAGGGCCTGAGGCAGTCTCGCAGATAAGCAGGCCCCAAGCCATCACCAACACTTTGAATTGTGCCCGGTAGACTATAGGCAGCCAGTGCAGAGAATGGAGCACAGGTGTAATGTGCTCATGGTGACCGGTCCCCGTTAGGAGACAAATTGCTGCATTCTGCACCAGCTGCAGCCTCCGGACCGTCTTCAAAGGTAGCCCCATGTATAGTGCATTACAGTAGTCCAGTCAAGAGGTAATGAAAGCATGGATGATGGTTGCCAGGTCCGAGTTGGAGACATACAGCTGCAGCCATCGCACCAGATGTGATTGGTGAAATGCTCCCCTCACCACAGCCGCCATCTGACAATGCAGGTGGAGCTGTGGGTCGAGGAGCACCCCCAAACTACGGACCTGAGTGACCAGAGGGGGGCAGACCCTGCCAATAACGGGAGCCACCATCACCCCGGCCCTACCCACCAACATCACCTCCGTCTTATCGGGATTCAGCCTCAGTCGATTCACCCTCATCCAGTCCCCCACAACTGTCAAACACTGGGTAAGCACTGAGACTGCCGGTCCTGGATCTTGAGAAAATGAGAGGTAAAGTTGTATATCATTGGTGTACTGATGACATTGTACGCCGAATCGCCTCATGACCTCCCCCAGAGGTTGCATATACACATTTAACAGGAGAGGGGACAGAATAGAACTCTGCGGGACTCCACACGTGAGGTCCCGGGGCGATGATGTATATTCCCCGATGAACACTAGCTGAGTTCTCCCTGCCAGGAATGAGTGGAACCATTCAAGAACAATCCCACTCACCCCGGTCCAGTCCTGTAGCCTTGTCACCAGCATCTCATGATCAACGATATCAAACACCACCAACAGATCCAACAAGATCAAAATAGATGATCTGCCCTGATCTAATTCATGACATAGATCAAGGCCACAAGGGCAGTATTTGTGCCAAACCCTGGGCAAAAGGCAGACTGTGAGGGATGAAGAAAACCAACCCGGTCCAGATTCCCCTGTAACTGCCAGGCCACCACCCGTTCAATAACGTTCCCTAAAAAGGGAAGGTTAGAGACTGGCTGATAGCTGGCCGGAGTGTTTCTTGAGGTTGGTTTCTTGAGCAGAGGCCGCACCACTGCCTCCTTGAGGTGGCTTGGCACTCTGCCCTCCCTAAGGGAAACAATGACCACCCCCACCAGCAACCACCCTAGTGTCTCCCAGCTAGCCTTCACCAGCCAGGATGGGCATGGATCTAATTCACAACAGGTGGCCTGCACTGTCCCAAGGACCTCAGCCACGTCAGCGGACGATACCCACTGAAACTCATCCCACAAATACTGACATGGTGGGGCTTCCTTTACCGCTAGTTCACTACCTGTCACAATTGCAGGATCGAGGTTGTGTTGAATCTGAGCTATTTTATCCACAAAAAAGTCAGTAAACATGTCACGGCGGGCACTGGAAAATTCCAGTTCCAGGCGGAGAGAATCCAGACTGACCAGCCGCTGCACCACCCAGAAAAGCTCCACTGGACGTGACTTTGTGGATGCAATGAGGGCAGCAACGAATTCTCTCTTTGCTGCCCGCACTGCTACAGCATATGAACTTAAACTAGCTTTATGCTGCAATCGGTCGGCTTCAGTCCAAGTCCAGTGCCACCATCGCTCCAACCGCCGTCCATCTTGCTTCATCCAGTGCAGGTCCTCCATGAACCACGGTGACCCCCACCGTTGGCATTCTGGAAGCGGACACCTAGGAGCCGTTCGGTCAATGGCCTCAGTCAAAAAGCTGTTCCAAATGACAATGAGGTCATCAAGCGAGCGGTCATAGAAATCAGGGAGTAATTCCCCATGAGCATTCCAGAACCTTTCTGGTTCCATAAGTCTCCGGGGGCGGATCCAACAAACTGGTCCTACACCTTTCTGGGGCAGACATGCTCCAGGAGCCTAGTATGGAGGAGATAATGATCCGTCCATGACAGGGGTAAAGTTACCACATCCCCCACCACCAGATCCCCTGCCTCAAGGCCTGTGCAGAACATCAGGTCAAGGGTATGTCCCTCCTCGTGTGTCAGACCCTTAACCCTCTGAGACAGTCTCATGGTTGTCATGGTGTCCATAAATTCACGCTCTGCTCCCCCAAGACTGGCGTCAGCGTGGATATTGAAGTCCCCCAGGACCAAAGTCCTCCTCCGACACCAGTTCTGCTAGAGCGTGTAGGGATGTTGCCATACAAGTAGGTGCGCAGTATATCAGCAACAGCCCTAATCGGTCTCCAACCAAATCAAACACAAGGTGGACTCCCTCCATGCCCAAGATAGTCTGCATAGGATACCTCCTCACAGACCAAGCATCCTTAAAAACAACAGCTACACCGCCTCCCCACCCCAGGCTGGTGCTGTACAGAGTACCCGGCTGGAACAAGGTCAGCCAATATTGGCCCCGACTCATTGTCCAGCCAGGTCTCTGTAATGCACACAAGGTCAGCTGACTAATCCAGAATCAACTCTCAGATTGTCGTTGATTTATTACCGACTGACCTCGCATTCAACAGCAATAAACCCAGATCAGGGTTGTCTGTGAGACACACCTATTATAGCAAACACTCTAACATGAGGCCGTTTTTAGACATGCGTGGGGAGCTCACGCCTGCAAGTAACCCCGCCCATGCGCTGTATCACTGGCATATGTAGACGAGCAGGGATGCACCTTATCCCCACTTGCACTTTCGTTTACAAATGGCCATCGTTTTCCTGGTCCCATAGGAGTTTGTTATACTGAGGATCTGCTTTATTTGGACTGGCCACGCTCAAAGCTTTTACTGTTAATTATTTATTAAATCATTTATTTATATAGCACAAGCAATGTGCCTGGTGCTGTACAATCAGTAGTTATAGACAGGCCCCTACCCCAAGTGGTTTACAATCTAAGAAAGACAAGGGAATGGGAGAGGGGCATGTAGTGAGTAATAAGGGGTGGAAAAAAACATGACAATAGCCTACTTTAGCCTGCGATAGCCTGCTTTACCCTGGGACTCACCTGTCTGTCTGATCAGTTGTCACCAGATGTTCACCTGCTACCGCTCTGGGGTAAACTGCCAGCCATGGTGGTCAGAGACACAGCCCAGACGAAGGCTCAACCACGTGGGCTAATGGTCTCCCTCCTGTTGAGAGGCGAGGTCAGAGGATTGGGCCTGACGGAGTGCGCTCACCCAGCCCGCCAAAGAACTGATCGAGGGGCTGGAGCTGTTCAGCAGGCCAGGTGTGTGTGCTCCTGCACTTGCCCACCAAACAGCTGATGGTGGATGCTGCTTGGGCCCCCTATGAGCTGTTTGATGGGCTGGGTGTATGCACCAAACAGCTGATGGAAGGGTCCCCAAGGAGTGCCCCCATCCGCTGTTGGGGGGGGTAAGTGCACCAAACTGCTGATGGGGGACCCGAGGAGTGCCCCTGATCAGCTGTTTGGTGGGCTAAGTGCATGCACCAGAAACCTGATGGGGGGGGCCAAGGAGCGCCCCCATCAGCTGTTTGGCACCAGTTCTTCCCGGGGGCCTGATCCTACTAAGCAGCAGGGGTCCAGGAGTCCTGTCCCATGTGGACAGCTCCTCAGGCCGACCCATGGCATGGAGGGACCTATGATGGTAGCCCCCATACCCAAGGCACAGGAGGGAGGGCTGCTCATGTGAACAGTTCTCCCCAATGACCCAAGGAGTGGCAGCTGCAGTGGCCCGCCCCGAGGCAGTCTGAGGAGGCGCCACGCCACCATCATGTTTTTCTTTACTCAAGGATACGTTAATGGAGTTCAAAAGCCGCAGGTGGACATGCATGCATGCCGAGAAGAGAAGGACTCTGATAAAAGGAGGGGGAAAGAGGCATCTGTGATGAGCCTATGGGTGTGAGGAGCTAGGGAAAGCCAGATGGAAGAGGTAGGTTTTCAGGAGGGATTTGAAGATTGGGAGGGAAGGAGCAAGACAAATCTATTCAGGGGAGGAGTTCCAGGCACGAGGAGCAGCAAGAGACAAGGGGTGAATATGTTTCGAGGAGCAAGGGAGTTGCAAGCAGGTGAGACTGGTGGCAGAGGAGGAGTGAAGCTCCCAGATAAGAATATGGTGTGAAGCAAGTACAGGGGGTGCAAGGCCATGAAGAGCCTGTAGGGCAGAGAAGAGGGGCTGAACACGGCTGAAGTGACAGGCAAGGTAGATGACTTTGGCAGCATAGCTCTGAATGGAAATGAGAGGGGTGAGGTCAGAGCAGAGGAGACCAGTAAGGAGAACGTTTCAGTAGTCGCTAGTCAACACAAAGAGCTGACTACAGCATGGACTAGGTGGGTTTTGGTAGCAGAAGCAGCACAGAACATCCCTTGCAGGGGTAAGGGCTCCCTGTGTTGTGGGCCGTAGGTTATGCGTACGTTGTTAATTCTAGTTTACGCGTGACCCCATTGGGTTGGGAACCCTCCTGAATTGCCATGATCCTTCCATAGACTGGTGTGCCCTGGTGTTTGTGGTCCTGTGGGTCTGTATTTTACACCAGTGCTTCTCACGCTCATGTTGTCATTTCAAATTTATTAATGGATCCCATGTGTCGGAGGCCTCTGTGAAGCTCCCCAGCACACGGGCCCTGTGCAGTCTCAGTTTGCACTTGTCTGGATCCAGCCTTCCCCTTTGTGATGGGGACTCTGGTTTAAGGCCAGCAGCCTGGGTCAGGTTGGACTTGGTTTCTGCCTGCTTGGGTCTAGCTAGATTCTCCATCCAGGGACACCCTGCCTCCTCCTCCTCCTCCTCCTCCTCTTCCTCCTCCTCCTCCATGGTATCACACTGCTCTGCTGCATGGATGTGGCCAGGTCCAGGTTGGGAGGGGGTGAAGAATCACTTGTCTAAGGACGCTTTTAAACGATCCCGCTCACAAGCGGGATTGTTTATTCTGCCGCATCTCCCCCCCNGGATGTGGCCAGGTCCAGGTTGGGAGGGGGTGAAGAATCACTTGTCTAAGGACGCTTTTAAACGATCCCGCTCACAAGCGGGATTGTTTATTCTGCTACATCTCCCCCCCCCCCCCCCCTTCCTCTCTAGGACGGGTCTGATGTTCAGAAGAGCATCAGACCCGTCTCAGAGACAATGTGCGCATGCGCTTCCTTCTGCGCGTGTGCACTCTAAAATGGGACCCGGAAGTGCGGCTTAAAGCCGGCACTTCGGGGATCCGCATCGTAGGGGGCAGGATCGCCGGGCCGCTCTAACGCGGGGAAGATCCGGCTTCAAAGCAGGGTAGACGTTTAAACGAGCATAAAGAAAGGCGGCTGACCAAAGGATCAGCCACCTTTCTTGTCTCATTTAAAAACGCCCTAAGTCTCTTTCTGACAAGGCTGAACCCTTTATTTATTTAATATTATATTTTTTATTCCCCCCCCCCCTCCCCATCCTGCCTCTGGCAGCCCTGGGTGGTGAACAACAAATATAAAACACAATTCCATAAAATCAATAAAAACAACTTCTATATAAAATATATACAAATTAATATTAACAAAAACCTACAACTGGGAAAATAAAACCCCACCACTCTCTACCCCTCTCTCTCACCAAATGCCTGACAGAACAGCCAGGTCCTACAACCACAGCGGAAGGAGACAAGGCTCTGGGCCAATCAGACCCCCTTGGGCAGGGAGTTCCACAGCCTGAGGGCGACCACCAAAAAAGCCCTATGATCAGTGGCCACCCACCTTGTCCGAGGGACCTCCAAGAAGCCACACACACACCCCGGATGACCGCAGGGACCGATCAAGAACAGGGGGAGTGAGGCAGTCCTGCAGGTACATAGTGCTGTCACAACATTTTTTGGGGACAGGACCACATCACAGAGAGGCAGGAGAGTCTCAGATGTGGTCCTGCCCCATTTGGGTGTCTTACTGGGTGTTTTCAGACAGACATGGGGCTGGCTACCCTTGGTGCACCCCCATTTTCACCCACTCCCAGCCCCACCGGGGTCTGGATCAGATAGACCCAGTGGGTTCCCCAGCCCACCCGCGTGACACCTCACACATACCATAGAGCTGTGGACTAGAGCATCCACAACATTATGGTGTTGCCCAGGGCAATGGCCTACTGAAAGCAGAGCAGCAGCATGAGTCCGCTTGTTAGATGGAACACTGCTCCGCTTCAGGCCAGTGCCCCAGGTTTGGCCGTCTCGCTGTGCCACCGGTGCTCTGGGATGTTCCAAAGCGTGGCAGGTGCAGCCTATTCTGAGCCTGCTCTGCCTGCAGCGCCTTTACACAGACAGGCCACCCAGGGATGAAGTGGGCTGGCACAACCAGCACCAGGGCAGCCTGTCCAACTTAAAACACCCGATGTCACAACGCTCTTGAGGGGGGGTGGTAAACCCTGTCTGGAAAAGAGTCGGGCCTAGCTTGGTCCAAAAGAGCCTAGATGCATCAAACCCAGGCTCAGCTCAGGCCTGATGTGTTCCAGCTTGGGCCTGAAATTCCAGTCTGAGCAAGGCTCTCCTCTGGCTACACTAAACTTGTTTCTTCCTAGCTTAGGGAAAGGAGCCAACTCTGGAATTGGTGGGATTTAGAGATCTATCTTCTGTATTTTCCAGCACTGCATTCTCATATGGGCAGGCTATGCTGCAGCTGCTTGATGATGCCCTAGGCAATTTGCCCCACTGGCCTCTACTGTTCACAAAAAACAAAACATGGAAGCCGTTACTGCCCTCTGACTTTCTGGCATGTATTTTTCTCCTCCAGAGTAGAATGGCTTATTCTGGTGAATAAAATAAAGAGCCTCCTAGAAAGCCCTGTTTATTGGTATTTTATAGGCCACAGGTTCTCAGCTGTACTCTGGGAGAAGTTTCTTTGCGTGAAATTAACTCTGTTAGAGTTGCTGAAAGCCAGAGCCATAAAGCAACAGCATGAAATTACTCCACTTATTTTGGCTGGAGTAGAATTTTTTTAATGATTAGCCTTCCCCTTAATTTTGTCAGCCAGCTCTTACTGGTAAATGTTGTTCTACACGTGGAAACTCCAAACTAGGAAGCTAGGAGGAGTGAGTTTTCCAAGAGACTGGGTGTGAACAGAACATCAATGTCAGTTACCTCAGTGGGAAGGCTAGCCTTCCACTAATGCAAATAGCTAGAAACTCTGCATTTTTAAACAAAAATGTGGAAAGGGGACTATCCACAAAGTATGTCACATGTCAAGTGGAGTAGAGCTGAAACGGTTAACTGCGTGATAACCAGTAACCATTGGATTTATGGTAAGTGACCTGCACTGACAACGATCAGTTATCAAGTGGCATCTGTTTAATTGTTTATTATTCAGTTTTACCAATTTGCACCATTTACAACCATACTGTCGTTTTGCCATCTGTTCCAAGAAGACTGGCTAATTCTGTTTGCCCATAATTCTTTTCCTGTTTATCCCCAGCCTTCTCCCAGATCCTGGTTTCAAGGATGCCTAGTTCAGATCTGCTGGATGCAGCTTTGTTATTGGTCCAGCAATGATGGAACACAGAAAAACGGTAAACTGGTTATGCAGTAAATTGTTTATGCGTAATAGTTACCTATCATGAATTTTGGATTTTCACAACAGTTACAGAATTAACTATCCCTTTCAGCTCTAGTAGGGAGGGACGGTTAGCAGGGAAAGGAGCATTGGTTGCATGTGTTGTCACCCTGACACGATTGCTTTCAAAGCAGAATCATTACTACAGCTTGCTAGCTGCCTTAGGTACGTTTCCTTGCTTCCCCAATGGATTAAAGAAGATAGTTTGACAATCTGATTTTGCAAATGATAGTGTTAAGCCTTTAGACAAACACCAACAAAACAAAACAATTGAATGTTGGTAACATACAAAAGAACTCACGGTGTGAGATGGAGTAGACGCACATGAGGTGAGATACAGGAGCTTTGCTTTTGGAGAAGCGCCATCGCAAATAATGGTGGCCCACATTGCAAAGTTATGTGTCGTATAGGAAAAGCAAGCAGTGCTTTCAATTGGCAAATAACATATGGGAATAGAGGGATGTGCGTCAAGAATATATAACAGCAATGGCCTCACGGTTCTAGAGTCCATCTACCTCTGATGGGGGAGAAGTGTATCATGGAGAACTTGGATGGCATCCACTGGTATCCATGAGCCTAAATTTTCTGCTTTGGCTCAACCTGCTTTGAGAATAGAGCTGATTTCATGGTGTTTGTTCAAGGCCATAAATATCCCCCAAGGGGCATTCACTGATTGTCATTAATGAATGAAGGGAAATAACTGATGTCAAACCAAAGTTTTTGTTTTCTGATTTTTTGGAAGAACATGAAGGGGGAGAATTATGTAACCATTTAACCTTAATGATGCAAAGCCCTTCTTCGCTCACACAAGGAGGCCTGCTTGTTTAACAAGCAATAATCTACTCAAGAACTTGGCAGGCTCTTTGAAAATCGTTTCAAGTAGCCTCCTCCTTATATAAAAAAATGCCCCTCCTATTGAAATAGCCTCCAGCATAAAAGTATTCACAGAACTCCCGCTGCAATGTTATCCGCTATCCAGAGGGACTGAATAAAAGTTTGTGGGCCTGATAAAGTCACAAATTATTCCAAATAGCCCCCTACTGGGTTCTAATTCTATTTCTATTGACTGTAGTTTATTTACTGTCCCTGTTTTTCTCCATGTAGCTGGAACAACAGATAAATACATGAGCATCTGAGCTCCTGAGGCAATCACCTTGGTAGCTCTCAAGTGGTTCCATTTCTAAATAATTCAGAATCATTTTTCATGCTTCTCTCCCCACAGGTTCTCATGCCCATTTCTACTGATAGTAATATATTTAAAATTTGGAAATATCCTGGAGAGAGAGCTGTGGCGTAATGGGTCGGGGGGGGGCTCTAGTCCTAGCCCCCTCCCGCACTGCGTGCCCATCACCATAACACTTGGGCTTTGCTGCCACCACCAGAACTACGAGCTTCCGGGGTTAAGGGCTGCTCTGGAAGCCCAAACCCTGCTCCTTATTAGAGATTGTTTTCCCAGCGTAAGCCGAACTTGGGAAGCATTTTGGGTCGCAGCACACACACCAGGCACTCTTTATTAGAGAAAACAAGATTTATAGTTTTTACTAGGGGTGGGACTACCGGATCATCCGGTATCCAATACTGCCAGTATTTAGTGTACCGGCAGTATCGGATTAAACCCAGTAATCCAACCCGTTTACTGGATTACAACGTACCGGATTTTTTACATTGTGGTCATTCACATGAATGGCTGCAATGTAAAAAAAAACAAAAAAAAACCCCACTTTACTTTCCCTCCCCAGTCCAGGCTGCACGGGTGGAAGGGGGGACACCACCCACCCACCCTGCCCAGCCTGGCTTTTAGAAAAAAAAATTTCCCCCGAAGTCCCTCCTGGTGCGGGCTCCGGGCCGCCGCTGGCGACCCGGAGCCCGCACCAGCAGGTACGATCCCTGGGGTGGGGAGTGGTTGGTTTAACACCCCCCCACCCCAGGGATCAGATCACCCTAGTCTTACCTCCCCACCCAGGGATCGCCTACCTTGCGCTCCGGGCGGCGGCGGTCCGACTCCGGCGGCTTCAGCGCTGGCTGTGGCTGCCGGCTTCAGCGCTACTAGGCCTTCCGGTGAAACCCGGAAGTTCACCGGAAGGCCTAGTAGCACTGAAGCTGGCAGCCACAGCCAGCGCTGAAGCCG
>QEPC01009589.1:1405645-1422724 GCA_003113815.1 Sphenodon punctatus
GATCCCTGGGTGGGGAGGTAGGGTGATCCCTGGGGTGGGGGGGTGTTAAACCATCCACCACCCCAGGGATCACCCTAGTACCTGCTGGTGAGGGCTCAGGGTCTCCGTCGGCGGCCCAGAGTCCGCACTAGCAGGGACTTCAGGGGAAAAACATTTTTTTTAAGCCGGGGGGGGGCCTTCCACCCGCACAGTCTGGGAGGGGGAGGGGGGGTTTTGTGGTTTTTTCCATTGATTTCAATGGGGACAGTTCCCCATTGAAATCAATGGAACAAATCCGGTACCAGTAAACCGGTACACAGATCCGGCAATCCGGTTTTTAAAAATCTGGTAACCGGTAAATCCGGTAGCTGGTATTTGCCCCAATGTCCCACCCCTAGTTTTTACTAGCTAAGTTAACTGAATTACAAGGATACAAACATGTAGGGAAAAGGCATTGAACTCGTGAGCAAACACAGGCAACTACAAGCAGGTATGGTAACCTGTTTAGAGCATGTCTATGCCTAAATGGTCCCTAACCCTGCTTCTCTGTATAGAAGGACTTACTCACAGTATGTTCTCTGCATTGTAAGCATGGATGTCTTAGCTCTGCAGGGTTCGGTTCTTTCCCAGCTGGATGGAGAAAGCTGGGTGTTGCAAGTTAGTCCAGCACAGCTACCAGGTGCTGGCCATGAGGTCTCTGTCTGTGGAAATTTACTAGCCTTCTTTTTACAGGGCAACGCTAGCATCTCAGCTATTGGCTCACAACCCCAGGTGACCCTGTTCAAAGTGACCAATTGGTTAAGTTATCTGACCTAGGGTTCCTTCTTTGGTAAGGTATGTAATCTGTGATCAGTCAGATGGGCTAAGGTGAGTGCATCTCCTTATATGGTTTGGCAGAGTCCCTTGCCTTGGGTCATGGAGGAACCTAAGGGGCAATCTGGCCAGGAGGGTTTCTCCAGAAGAGCCACCCTAGAACCCTGAGGTGAGATCTTCACCTTTACTCTGACCCATCCCTAGTGAACAAAATAGTTGGAACATCATAATAGGGTTCTAAAAGACTTGGGAGGGATTTCCACAGATCAAGAACTGTGGAAGATTTAAGGCTGCCTCTGAAGACTCACTTGCAGGACTCTTGCAGTGAGTGGGGGGCATGCGAAGGGCAGGGCTGCAGTGCTTTGTGCTGTAGAGATTTTAGAGGTAGCACTGACACCTTAAGCAACTAATGAAAAGCAAGATTAGACAGGCCCTCACCTTTGGTACGATTAAGAGTGTCCAATAACCATCTTGTATAACAGGAAGTATGACATGGGAAGGAAATCCTATTATTGAAGGGTTAGAAGGGCTCTCAATCACTGTCTATTCCAACCGCTTTCTCTGGGGCAGGATGCCCTCCTACCTATAGCATCACAGACAGGTGCTTATCCACCTGATTTATTAAAACATCCAATGAGTGAGGTTCCACAACTACCCTTGGAAACCTAAGCCATGGCCCAACTGTTCCGGCAGTGAGGAAGGGTCTCCTAATATTTATTCAACCCAAATATTAATGCAGAGTGGCACATAGTCCGTTTTACATAACAAGGGTTAAAGGAATAGAGTTGTGTGGGATCTTGCTGTTTGGGCTTGGAGTCAGAACAGCTTGTGACCAAGACTTGCTCACAACCAGAGGATTGTTTTTCCCAGAGAATCCATGCTAGCTTTCACACAGCAGGACCCTGTTCTTTCTGGGACAAGAGTTTAGTCAAACTGGGTAAATCTTCATGCAGGGTAAATCTAGGCAGTGTCCGTGCTGAATTGCTTTTCTTTACATTCCTTATCACTGCACTAGGGCTACAGAACCACTGCTGTAATTTATTTAAATTTATTTAAATTTAAGCTAGTCATTTAAGCTTATGGCCCACCCTATCCCAAAAACTCAGGGCAAGTAACATCACCAAATGCACGTTCCATTTTTTTTTTTTAAAGTAGCAAAAAGAAATATAGGATAGAAAACCCTTATGAACTTTAAAAACCTATCCCCACCGCTAAACACCTGATCAAATAAAAAAAGCTTTGCATTGCTCATGAAAGACGTCATGCTCTGACAAACTTCTAGGAAAAGTGAGTTCCAAGGTGCTGGAATGCGTCTTTATGCACCTTTGCCATACAGATTTGGTGCACAGATGGATTTACCATGAAGTCATTCTTGGCTAACCTTAGGGACCATAATGGAGCAGGAGGAACAGGCGGGGTTTCGGATACGTAGGACTCAAGCTGTTTAGGCCTTTACTGGTCAACACCAGCACCCTGAATTATGCCTGGAAAGCTACTAGAAGCCAGTGCAGACTGTGAAGTACTGGAGTAGTGTGCTCCATCAGATATCCAGGGAACGGTTATCTGGAGAATGGAAAGATCACAACAAGCTGAAGATTGTAGACATCCACTTAACAGTCATGTTCTGGCAATTCACTGCATGAAATCACAAAGAAGCTTCCTCCCTGCAATAAAGCCACTGGAAGCATCTCCAGCAGTCACTCGATTTTGAAATGTGGTGGGCAGCACAGCTTGATGCTTTTGGTGAGGATGTAAATATGGATATGAATGTTTCTGAACATCTTCTGGCAGGGGCAGAGTGGGACTGGCCAACCAAAAGGAGTTTAAATAATCTTCAACAAGGGTTGGCAGGTCAAAAGACAACAGAAGAAAGAAGGGTTGTCTACGGGTTTTGGAAATTTGTAACTGTGGCAAAACGCAGAGTATGGAAAATGTGTTGGTCTGTACCACAAAAAAACTTGCCAATGGGGTAATTTCAGACGTGACGGGCCGTTCAGCCCGCCACACTGAACCACGGACCAGGATCCATTTCGGATCCTGGACAGGAATCAGTCCGGCCATCCTTTAGACGTGCCCGCCTGATTCCGGAGGGGGATCAGGGAGGGGGAGGGGCTGCGCGGCACAACGTGCAGCCTCGCAGCCCCATGCTCCCCCAGCCGCCCGCCCTCTGGGAGACGGACGGACGGGCGCAGCAGCCAATGCGGTCGCTGTGCCCGATTCTGCATCATGGTCTGGGCCACGATCCGGAATCGGCGAACGTAACAAATGTTACTTTTGGACGATTCTGGATCGTGGTCCAGCTAACCACGATTCTGGACATCTGGGCGGCCGGAGGTCCAGAATTGTGGTCAAAATGATTCCCGCCGGAGGTTCATCGTGGTGAACTTCTGGCGGAAATCATTTAGACGTTACGGGACTTTTGGTCACCACAGGGGATTCACTGTGGTTGACCGTGGTCTCGTAACGTCTCAAATTACCCAAGGACATAGACTGAGCCACACTCAGTACTGGAGACATATATGACTATAGTGGCAGGACACGAAGAGAGAGATCTCTGTCAGAAGTTAATGTAGATGAAAGGGGGGTGAATGGTGACTCGGGAGCCACATATGGTTCTTGGGCACCATACCATGGCTCTTGCCAGAAGTGGTTACCTAGGGTGTGTGTCCATGCAGCTCCCTGCAGGAGCAAGGGAAGCCTCACTGTATTTCTGCCACTGGAAGCTATGGGAATCAGGGAAGCCTGCCCTGAGCCCTAATCTCCAAGTCAGGGAATGCATGCTGCACCTGCCCCAGTCTGGGAAGCTCCTAACTTGCAGAGAGTCAGGTGTTCCAAGTCCTGCACCGGTAGGTAGCTGAAAAACTGAAAGCACAGGAAAGTGGTTTCAGTTCTAGCAGGACTTGCAGTCTCTTTGAGAAGAACTGAAGCACTGTACGAGGGGGGGTGGGCTCTTCTGAAGTGAGAGAGAGCTGGACCATTATTTTTGAGCTCCCCACTCTACTTCCTTTTTGCCTTTACTGCCTTTCACTTATGCAAATCAAACACATGGGTGTTTCAAATGAGAGATTCCATGTTCACAAGTTATATTAAATGGTGTGTTTAAATATTATGGTATTATAATTCGTAAGGGTTTGTCAAACGTTAATTTTATTAAGATTTGGGGACTACATATATGTTCATGTAAAGTGTCTTGCAGCTCTCAGTGACATCAAATCCATGTGTCTCCTGGAATTGGGAACTTTGGCCATCTCTGGTGAAGCAGTTTCACTGCCAGGTAACACTGCTCAGAGTTGTCTCCGCCCCTCCCTAAAAGGTGGGGGGGTGGCAGGCTCATTGCCACGCCCACCTAGGACAGGAGCCGGGACACGGTGGGGAGGATTGTTGCACCGCCGGGGCTGCAAGCCCGGGGGTGGAAAAGCAGCCACGCAGCAGTGCAGGAAAACCTGGAACCCCGCCGGGGTTGCCTTTGCAGCCCCGGCAGCTGCGGTTGGCTGAGGGGGCCCACGTGGGGCTGCAAACACCGGGGCGGAGCTCAACTCCGTTGAACACAGAGCTCCAGCCTCAGTGTGGGCTGGAGACAATGCATAAAGCAGCACCCGCCCTCCCTCCCCTAAGCACTGTGGTGCTCACCGATCGCCATTGCGGGGCCAGGAAGGAATTTTTGAGAGAATCCTAATCGGGCCATTAAAACAGGTTTCCCATATTTTTCACCTTCCTCGCAGTGCTGGGCAATTGGTATAATTGGTTCTCCCCACTGTTAGAGTCAAGGGTGTGTTGTGCCTGCTTCCAATTTGTCGCACTCTGACAGTGGTCCAGTACTGAGGGTTAAAGCATAAAGTAGAATTTGATACAGTATGAGTCATCTCCTTAAGAGATGGGGAGGCCACACTCGCCAGAAAAGCAGGGCAACCGTTGGGAGGGGGGCCAGCAAGGGCGGTAGGGACAGGTATGGTCCCCCGCCTGCAGGCCCACTCCTCCTTACTCAACTCTGAAAGGAATTTGGTCCCCCTCGCACCCGGCAAGTGCCACAATGTGGGGGGGGGGGGACATTGTGTTGGTCAGAGGGGTGGTAATCGAAGGTACATCGAAACCACTCCTGAGTTGTTGTTGTTGTTAGGTTAAGCTCTAGTACTGGACCCGCATCGTTCTAGACGATTTCCCCCACCTAATTCAGTTATATAATTTGGTTTAATAAAGAGTGCGGCCATTTATGTTGGAAATGCAAGGACTGTGAGATCATTGCATCCATTTGCCCAATGCAGAGTTTACAGAGGTGTGAGAGTAGCTAATCATCAATAAGCAGGCAGGAAGCATACTTAAGCTTAAGTAGCTTTATTAGGAAATACATGTAGGATAGGAAAGGCCTATATCTATACTAAGTCCTAAGACTAGGTGTGTTCAAGAGGGAGGAAGGAAGCTCTCTGAGACACAAAGAGATGGGAAATATCCTGGGGGAGAAGATTGACCAATCAGGTCCTGACAGGAGTAGGACAGATAGGATGGGGGAAGGGTTCCCTGATCTGTCTGTCTACTCCTGGTGTTTCTAGCAAACAAACAGAATGAGGTGCTTAGGGGGGATGCAACCAAAGGAATGTATTTCCAACACCCCTTCTCATCGTCCCGTGCACCGAATCATTTATGTGCACTGCTGACAATTCCCAATGCTTCTCGTAGCCTCTGGAAATTGTCTCTGGGTAGCGGTTTGGTCAGCACATCCGCTATCATTTCCTCTGTAGGACAATAAATCAGTTCAACAAGTCCTTTTTCTTGCGCTTCTCTCACATAGTGACGCTTGGTGTTGATGTGCTTCGACCTTGGCTTTATCTTTTCCATTTTCGTAAGCTGAATGCAGCTTTGATTGTCCTCATACATCTCAGTTGGCTTTGGTTCGTCTATTCCAAAGTCCTTTAGTAGTCTGTGTAGCCATACTACCTCTTGACATGCTTGAGTGGCTGAAATAAATTCTGCTTCTGTGGATGAAAGGGCAATTAATGACTGCTTCTGGCTAGTCCAACTGATTGCTCCGCCTCCATACAGAAATACATTTCCACTCACAGATTTGCAGTCAGTCTTGTCTCCGGCCCAGTCCGCATCCATATAGCCCATCAATCTGGGGTTCTCGCTTGCTGGTAGTTTTAAGTTTAAATGCATTGTGCCCTTCAGGTACCGTGCTATTCTCTTGACTGCTATCCAGTCCCTTTGGGTTGGTGCACTTACTTTTCTGCTTAGTATTCCTACAGCAGCGGCAATGTCTGGCCTTGTGATGGTGGCTACATACAACATTTTGCCAATTGCAGTTCTGTACTGGTTGTCCTGTGGTAGGGGCTCGTCGTTGCCTTCCTGGCTTAGGAAATTTGTTTCCATAGGTGTCCCCACTTCATTAGCCTCTGTCATGCCTAGGCATTCTAAAATGTCCTTTATCTTTTGTTTTTGATTGAGAAGGAAACTTCCATCTTTTTCTCGTTCTATTTGTATTCCAAGATAGTAAGTGATACCTCCCAAGTCTTTCACCTCTATTTCTTTGTTCAGATTCCTGACGATTTCATCACAATCTCGTTTGTTTTCATGGCATACAATCAGATCATCCACATAAGTTAGAATGTATGTCCTCCTTTTATTTCTGAACCTTGAGTATAGGCAGGGGTCAGCTTCTCCCTGTATGAACCCCTCCTTAAGGAGCAATTGATTCAATTTTTCGTTCCAGGCTTTCGCTGCTTGCTTTAAACCATAGATACTCTTTTGAAGTTTGCACACAAGTTCCTCCTTCCCAGGTTCTTTAAATCCCGGCGGCTGCTGCATGTAGATATCCTCTTTGATATCACCATGTAGGAATGCAGTCTTCACGTCTAAGTGCTGCACTTCCATTTTTCTTGCAGCTGCTATGCTGAGGAGTGTTCTTATTGTGGTGTGCCTTACTACTGGAGCAAAGGTTTCGTCGTAGTCTTCGCCGTATTTTTGGGAATATCCCTTGGCCACTAATCTCGCTTTGTGGCGCGTGATTTCCCCTTCTGCATTATGCTTGGTCTTGAAGACCCATTTGCATCCAATGGCCTTTTTGTTTTCAGGTAGCTTTGTGAGTGTCCATGTTTTATTTTCATTAAGAGACTCAATTTCTTCCTTGGCAGCATCTCTCCATTTGCGCGCCTCACTGGTTTGCATTTTTTGAATGTCTTGCCATGTTGAGGGCTCCTGTGGTTCCTCCACTTTTGCCGCATAGGAGAATCTTGCTGCTGGTACTCCTTTGTTGTGTCTTTCAGAACGTCTCACTTCTGGTTCTGGTTCTGCTTCAGTTTCAGTATCAGCATCAGTGTTATCTTCTGGTTCCAGTTCTGGTTCTGCTTCAGTTTCAGCATCAGCATCAGTGTTGGTGTCAGTGCCCCCTTCTGGTTCAGGTTGATTGAACATGGTCAAATCAAATGAAACTTCAGCTTCCTCTTTTATCTGCAGTTCTGCAGTCTTTTTCTGTCTTGATGAACTTGGCCTCATTAGGTCTGGCATTTGATCAGTGCTTCCCTTTTCATTTTCATCAAAATAGACCACACTGCTTATCTTCACATTTCCAGTGTCAGTGTCCATTACTCTGTATCCCTTGCATCCTTGTGCATAGCCAACAAGTATCCCTTCTTCACATCTGGTGTTAAGTTTGGTCCTTTTGGCCTTTGGGATATAAGCATAGGCTTTAGAGCCAAACACTCTAATGTGCCCCACACTGGGCTTGTTCCCATGCCATAGTTCATAAGGTGTTGCTTTTGCACCTTTGGTTGGGAGCCTGTTCTGCAGGTATGTGGCAGTCATTACTGCTTCCCCCCAGTATTTGTTTGGCAGATTCGCATCCAAAAGCATACATCTCGCCATCTCTATGAGAGAGCGATTTTTTCTTTCTGCTACTCCATTTTGTTCTGGTGTATGCGGGATGGTTGTCTGGTGTTCAATTCCTTTTTGCTTCAAAAATTCTTTCATCTGTTTTGAAACATATTCACCTCCATTATCTGACCTTAGGATCTGAGGTGATCTTCCAAACTTATTGCTGGCTCTTGCAACATATTCCTTAAATTTCTCCAGCACCTGACTTTTCTCTTTAATCAAGTAAGTGAACGTGAACTTGGAAAAATCATCTATGAAAGTCAATGCATACTGGTTTCCTGCAATTGTTTTTGTCTTCATAGGACCACAGATATCACTATGAATGAGCTGTAGGGGGTGCTGTGTGGCTTCCTCCTTGCTCTGATGAAAGGAGGGCCTAGTTCCCTTTCCTTTTACACAGCAAACACATCTCTCATCTTTAGTTGCACATGAGTTCATTTTAAAATGTTTAACTAGGTCTGGAAGTGCATGCAACACATCTGCATTTCTATGGCCCATCCTTCTGTGCCATTTGCTTTCACAGTTCTTATGTCTGCAATCTTTTGCAGCATTTGCATACTGATCCTGTTGCAAGCAATCTACCTTGAATAGGCCATTTGAATCCAGCATTCCTCGCATAAAAAGCTCCTTTTCCTTTGAAATTCTGCAATATTTCCCTTCAAAATGCACTGCAAAACCTTTCTGTACAGCATACTTGACACTTATAAAATTATGATCCAATTCTGGGACATATAGAGCTTCTTCAATGGTAACTTTCATTTCCTCACCGTTTCCCAGATGACATATGAGTTTAGCCCTGCCTCTTCCTTGACAATAAACTTTCTCTCCATTAGCCAATCTTATAGGAGTTCTATAAGTCCTATCCAGATCAATAAATCTGTCTTTGTCCTTTATAAGATTTTTAGTTGCTCCAGAATCAACAAAGAAATCATGTGAAGCAGTCTCACATTCTATTCCTTCCACATTTTTAAGTTGAGATGCTTTTTCCTCAACCAGGCTGAAAGCCCTATCATGGCTCCCTTTGTTCTTTGCAGAGAAGCTGGGAACTTCTTGCTTGGTGCATTGATATGCGAGATGCATGGTTTCCCCGCAATTGAAGCAACACTTAACTCTTGCAGATCCTTTTGAATTTGCAAAAGGCTTCTTGTTCTCAGCTGCCTTGCAGGCAAGCTGTGAGGAAAAGTTTGGCTGTTCATTAGTTTGAGCCATATTAAATTCCTCAAGTTTCTGAATAACAACATCCAAAGATAGGTTATCCTGCATTTCTATTATCTGACAGACTGTTTGAAAAGTTGTTGGTGGTAAAGAGTTCAGCAGAAATGCCACTATCAATTCATCTGGTAAATTCAGCTTTTGATTTTCCAGTCTCCTGACTAGTTCAAGCAGGCCATTAACATGAGCTGAAAAATCTTCACTCTCATCCATTCTCATATTACAAAGTCTTTTAAGCATTTGTATCTTTGATATATTTGACTTCCCTTGATACAGTCTCTGTAAAATTTCCCACATATCTTTTGCAGTTAACTTGTCATGTATGTACACATGTAAACGCTGACTCACCGACATTGAGATGATTGCCATAGCTTTGTCATTTTTCTCATCCCAGAGTTCTTGTGCTGCCCCTGCATCTGTAGGTCTGTTGGACTCCAGCATTTTCCTTAGGCCTTGTCCTCCCAGTGCCATCCTTGCATTATGACTCCAAGCTTCATAGTTTGTTGCTCCAGTGAGCCTCTCTGGAATGGAGACCTTCAGCATAGAATCCATGGTCACAGAGACTAAAATCTTTCTTTTCTTTTCTGCCTTTAAGATTAATGCTAGCACTCAATTTTACTCACTCTGCGCTGCCTTTTGGGTGTCTGGGCCCATAACCCTGTTGGAAATGCAAGGACTGTGAGATCATTGCATCCATTTGCCCAATGCAGAGTTTACAGAGGAGTGTGAGTAGCTAATCATCAATAAGCAGGCAGGAAGCATACTTAAGCTTAAGTAGCTTTATTAGGAAATACATGTAGGATAGGAAAGGCCTACATCTATGCTAAGTCCTAAGACTAGGTGTGTTCAAGAGGGAGGAAGGAAGCTCTCTGAGACACAAAGAGATGAGAAATCTCCTGGGGGAGGAGATTGACCAATCAGGTCCTGACAGGAGTAGGACAGATAAGATGGGGGAAGGGTTCCCTGATCTGTCTGTCTACTCCTGGTGTTTCTAGCAAATAAACAGGATGAGGTGCTTAGGGGGGATGCAACCAAAGGAATGTATTTCCAACAGTTTAAACCCAATACTTGGTGTCCTGTCTCCTTCGGTGCGTTGAGACAAGAAGGCGGCAGGAACATCAAATGGGTACATAGTCTGCGCTAGAATTTCCATTGCTGCTACCCCAAATGGGAATTTTTAAGAAAAGCTCAAGCACTGCACACAGACAAAGCCTATGCTAAAGCCATTTAAATGGTTGTGAAACAACTGAAGTCAATGCCAGCCCGCTAGCTTTCTACCCCCTAATGGGATCCATCTGTCACCAGAGTACTGGAACAAGAATGATGTACTAAGAGTTTGCACTTAGTTTGCCAGATTTTCAAGAGTGATTTCCCATAAGAGCTCGGCTCCTATTTAAGCACAGAAACAAGGACTACATTTTCAGAAGCATTTAGCTCCCATCATGCACTCACTGTGCTCAGCTCTTGAAAAGTCTGGCCAAATAATTTGCTAGCTATAGCTGGATCCTTTTGAAAATCTAGACTTAAATACATACAGTGGCAATGCATATTTGATTTACTGTAGCTGTGCAGGTTGGCAGGTATACGTGGCCCATAGCTAAGCCCCATCAGACTTTTTACCAAAGAAATCCTGCGTTTTATATTTTTTTAAAAACCAATTATTCAGTTTTTACTGGTTTTCACCTGACTTTTGTATCACTCAAGTACATTTGATTAGGAAAATACAATACAGTGCATTAGATATGTGTTACGTCAATAATAAATGAGTTTACGTGTATATACACAGCCTGTCAAAGTAAGGCAATGTAGTGGAAGATATACATACACATAATACACGCATGCACATCTGTATGTACTGGTGAATCTCACACCCACCGTGTACATATTTCATGCTATTAGCAGTTTAACGGTTTTAAGATTTGCCACACTAAAGTAGCCCTCACCCACTCCCCGCCATCTGCCTCTAAGTGGCACAGGGATCAGAGTAGGTATATGCCACCATCCCACTTGGGGTTGTTCCTGCCTCCCAGGCAGAGGGGCTTTAGGGGCCCTGTGCTCAGGTTACTTTTCTTCCCTTGTTTGGGACCTCCCCGAGGTGTGTGTATGTGTGGGGGGGATCCTAAGTAACCTAGATATTTGGTACTTTGGTGCCTCCACCCTAAGGGAGTTGTTGCCAAATGAAGGGGCAAATTAGGACTTCCTCCCAGGGATTTCATTACCTTAGGGACCTCAGAGACCACTATTGACAAGCACTTTAACAAAGAAACATGGGAGGATAATTGCCCAGGCGCTTTACTTTTAAGATTAACACAGAATTAACACAATAACACTAAAACAATAACTACTGTTGACAGATCCCCTCAACTGACCCATACCGTGTTTTCAGTTCTCTTTCAGTTCTACAGAAAACCACATTAAATTCCATTTATCAAAGCATTAATCTACTAATACATTTTTTTGCTGTCCTTCAGTCCACCTGATGATATAACCTAGAAAAATTGAGTCTTTTTTTTTGCACTGATTTTCACCCATTTTTGCTGTTGTTGTTGTAATAAACACGGATAAATTCCTGGGGAAAAGAAAAGAAAATACAAACTGAAAATGAAGGGCCCTACCCGTAACAGATGAGGTTGCGCTGTATGAAGCTGTCTCTTTCACATTGCCTCTGATGGGATGTGACATACTGCTGCCTGAGGCAGGGTGAAAACCGACATGATGCTAACTCCACTTTAGCACCACTTGAACATTTCTTATGCAAGTTGCAGGGTTGTATTAGTGCCCTATGCAGCCCTGCAACATGCATAAGAAATGTTAAAGTGATGTTAGCGTCATGTCTTGTCACCCGCAAATCCACCAGCCCAAATCTATCTTCTTCTCTTCCTTCCCCCACCCCTTGTGTTATTTCTGCTTGCTGCCTTTGCTTCCTCACTTAACCCGAGGGGGATTCTTAGGTCTTCTTACAACAGTGGCTTTGTGCCTATCTAGCAATCTCTTCTTTAAAACGCCTAATTGTTGTTCACGTTTAAATCTATTGTCAGGCACCAGGCCTCAAACTGGCATCCTTGGGGCGCAGCAGCCAACTGTTGCTGCCATGCCTTGACTTTAGCGCAGTCCCTGCAAGGTAGCTCTCCACTCAAGCTGGTGCCACACCCGCTGCCTTCTGATTGGCCTCTGCCCAGTGCAGACAGGAAACTGGATGTGGTGTACTTCCTGTCTCTGCCTTACATCAGCCTTGTGCCTTGACTCCTTGCTCCACCCCTCCCCCTGCTTTGTCTCCCTTGCACCCCTGCCTTGTTCCTTGCTCCCCGGCCCGACTCAGCCATGCCCCCATTATTATTATTATTATGATTATTATTATTAATAATAGACATTTATATAGCACCAGTCGTATGACCTGGTGCTGTACAGAACACAGAACTAGACGCGGTCCCTGCCTGTGGCTTACAATCCTGTCTTGGATCCAGCCTCCTTGCTCCCCTTTCTGCTGTGTTCCCCTTGCTCCCCTTCCTGCCTTCCCAAGAGGAAAGAGACCTTTCCTCTCCAAGTAGAGCTAGGGTGGCCATACCTGCCCTTTAAAAGAGGATGCTTATGAAAAATACATGTTGCAGGGCTGCATTGGTTCCCGTGTCCTCTTTAAAGGGAAGGTATGACCTGACCACCCTAAGTAGAGCTGACCTTAGAATTTGCGGGGGCCAGGGTGAAGATAAAATGCAGGGCACTTGGTGGCCCCTCCCCTTGGGGGTACCATCCACGGGGTCCTAAAGGTGGTTGTGTTTGTGGCACTGTTGCAAGGGAGTGCCCCCCCCCATGTTTTGCCCCAGTGAAGACAACAGCCACTGCAGAGCCCCTGGAAAGAGCGGGGCACAGGGCAGTCACCCCAGGTTGCCCTGTGCTAAGGACAGCCCTGTCTCCAAGACTGACTTTCTGCCTGACCCTTGGCCATGGTTTCCTGACCTCCACTCTGGATCATGTCTTAGCTTTTGACGCCTGATCCCTTTGCCCTCACCCAACCCTGTTATCCTTACTTTGACTCCTAGCCCCACCCTGGATCTCCTACACTGGCCCTGATCTCATGATTCCATGGCCCTGATCCAGATATCACTCTGGGTTCTGAGCCAGATATGACTCCTCCTATGACTCCAGATATGATCCCTATTTACCATGAGGTAAATAGGGAAGAGCACAATCATTGCCAAAATAGATGTAAAAAGTTAATAAGACAGGCCAAGAGGGAATTTGAGGAACGACTTGCTAAAGATGCCAAAACTAATAATAAAAACTTTTCCAAGTACATCAGAAGCAAAAAGTCTGCTAGAGAGGCAGTTGGGCCGTTAGATGACCAGGGGATACAAGGAACACTTAGAGAGCATAACGCCATTGCAGAGAAGCTGAATGAATTCTTTGCTTCAGTCTTCACTGCAGAGGATGTTGGGGAGATACCCACGCTGGAACTGCTCTTTGCAGGTGATGAATCAGAAGAGCTGTCAAAAATCAACATGCGTCTGGAAGAGGTTCTAGAGCAAACTGACAAACTAAATAGTAGGGATGGAACGTTCGGTAATGCCGAAAAGCGAAAGTACCCAATAATGGGACTGTCGGATTAATCAGATATCTCGGTTCTTTTCTCAGTATCAGGGTTTTTGCATTGGTTTTTTTTTCGGATTTTCAACATTGAGGTTTTCCTCATTGAAGTCAATGGGGAAAACTGCAGTGTTAAAAATTCGATACGAAAGAACCAAGAACCGAGAGAAGAACCAAGAAACGGGAACTGGTATAACCGAGATTTTGCCCAGAGTTCCACCCCTGCTAAATAGTAACAAATCACCAGGACCAGATGGTATACACCCCAAAGTTCTGAAGGAACTCAAATATGAAATTGCAGATCTACTACTGGTAATTTGTAATCTATTGCTAAAATCTGCCACTGTACCTGAGGACTGGAGGGTAGCGAATGTAATGCTGATATTTTAAAAGGGTTCCAGAGGTGATCCTGGACATTATAGTCCTGTGAACTTGCCGGGTAAAATGGTGGAAATGATTATTACAAACAGAATTACTGGACGTATTGATAAACATGGCTTAATGGGGAAGAGTCAACATGGATTTAGCAAAGGGAAGTCATGCCTCACTAATCTGTTGGAATTCTGGGTGTAAATAAGCATGTGGATAAGGGGAAGCAAGTCGATATAGTATACCTAGATTTTCAGAAAGCATTTGATAAGGTTCCTCATGAGAGACTGTCGTGGATGCCTCAGTTTCCCAAAAAGTAAAAAGTACTTAGTGATTCAAACCAGACATAATCTGACCTGAATATAGGGTACTAGTTTCCAATCTGAGGGTTAAACTGAGATCACACCTACTATGTGGGTAAGAGTAAACCCTCCTTAGTATGTATATGTAATGACAGTATATTTTTAAAGGAGGACTCAAGACAAAAAGAATATAAAAAACATAGATTTACTTAAATTCAAATAAGGTTTCAGATAGTACAAAAAGGAAAACTCATTCAGTTACAAATATGATACAAAAGTCATTCAAAGAACATCATACATTGTCTAATTCAAAACCTTAAAGAAAAAGCTTTTTTCTATCTATTTATCTATCTGGCTTAGTGTTATACTTACCAGTTCTTTAGGCCCGCATCTGCCTGGTTGAGAAGGCTTCAGGAATCCAAAAGCTTTCTAAATTTCTCCCTTCCAGGGCAGGCATATTTATCCTACATTTCTGTATATTCCAGCACTTTCTGAAATTAATAAGTGTCTACCCACTGACTGACCGGTCAAAATCAAAAACTCCAGAATAGGCACTCTTGCCAGAACTGGAAAACACTAAAGCTGATTAATATCGTAAGCTTAGAATTTCAATGAAAGACACACAAAAATCCTACTGGTAGAAGTTGGAATGTTTAAAAATACACACTAGCTAGCTTCTCTCACAATGCTTTAGTTTCAGGTTAAGCTGTAACACACACAGGTGAAAAGGTAAAGCAGGGTTAACCAAAGAGAAAACTGGATAAGAAACAAACAGTTTCAAAAACAAGTCTTCCTAGTCTCACTCCTATTCCGCATTTTAGCTTTGTCAAACCGATCTCTTCACATTTTGAATCAGAGGTTTGCCAAGCGCATATTAAAATACATTAAAATACATGCCAATACATGATAAGACTCTTGAGGAAATTAAAAAGTGATGTGATAGGAGGCAGTGTCCTATTGTGGATTGGTAACTGGTTAAAGGATACGAAACAAAGAGTAGGACTAAATGGCCAGTTTTCACAATGGAGGGAAGTAAATAGTGGAGTGTCCCAGTGATCTGTACTGGAACTGGTGCTGCTTAATGTATTCATTAATGATCTGGAAAAGGAAGTAAAGAGTGAGATGATCAAATCTGCAGATGACACAAAGTTATTCAAGGTAGTTAAAACACGTGTGGACTGTGAGGAATTGCAGGAGGGTCTTGAGAGACTAGGAGACTGGGCATCTAAATAGATGAAATTGAATGTGGACAAGTGCAAAGTGATGCACATGGGGGGGCGGAATTCAAACTATATGTACACGATGGGTTCTAAATTAGGAGTTACCACTCATGAAAAGGACTTTGGAGTCATTGGGGACAATACACTGAAATCCTCAGCTGAGGCTCAATGTGCAGCCGCAGTCAAAAAAGCAAACAAACCATTAGGAATCATTCGTAAAAAGAGAATACAACTGAAAATATCATAATGCCACTATATAAATCTATGGTGCAATCACTCCTTGAGTATTGTGTGCAGTTTGGTTGCCCCATCTCAAAAATGATATAGCTGAAATAGAGAAGGTACAGAGAAGGTTAACAAAAATTATAAAGGGTATGGAATGGCTCCCGTATGAAGAGAGGCTAGACATGTTGGGGCTCTTCAGCTTGCAGAAGAGACGTCTGACGGGCTATGACAGAAGTTTATAAATCGTGAGTGGTGTGGAATGAGTAAATAGGAAACAGTTATTCACCCTTATAGTAACAGAACTAGGGGACAGTCCATGAAACAATCAAGTAGCAAATTTAAAACAAATTTTAAAAGTATTTTTTCACTCAACGCACAATTAAGTTGTGGAATTTGTTTCCAGAATCTGCTACTGTACTGTCTGGACTGTTTCCAGAAGATGTGATCAAGGCCAGTAGTATATCTGGGTTTAAAACAGGATTGGACAAGTTTCCAGAAGATGTGGTCAAGGCCAGTAGTACATCTGGCTGTTTTTGTTTAAAACAGGATTGGACACGTTTCTGGAGGATCAGTCCATTCGCAGCTATTAGCCAGAGGTAGGTTTGAGGAATGTAACCTCTTACTGTCAGGAGCTGGGAGTGAACAACAGGAAACGGATTGCCCCATTGTGACCACTGGGGACTTCTTCCAAGCGACCGAGATTGGCCACTGTCAGAGACGGGTGCTGACCCAGCATGACACTTCTCGTGTTCTTATGACCCTGACATCTGTCTATGTCCTGGATGCTAGAGAAACCTTGACAGCTACCAAGTGAAGTCATTTTCCTATGACAGTCCCATTTCGCAATGGGCTTCTTGGTGAGAGTAGTCTCTGTTTTTATCCTGACAGCAGGGGAAGACCATGCTGGGAGAGACCCTACCAGGCGCGGCTCGCCTCTCAGGGTGTTGGGGGCGCTGACCCCCCAAGCACCTCGCCAGGCGCCACGCCACCGCTCATAGAGGAAAGGGGGGGGAACAACCTCGCCACCGCTTCCCAGCGCCGCAGCAGCCTCCGCTCTGAAGCAAAGGCAAGGCAGAGGCTGCTGCAGTGCTGTAGTTGACTTCTGGGATCCACTCCAGAGGAGTGGATCCCAGAAGGCTCAAAATGCTAAGCCCAACCGCGTTTTCCAATGGAAAACACGGTTTGGGCGACTGAGCGCTCAGCCAGCTGAGTTCCTCCACTCACAGCACGTATAGGACGTGCTGTGGAGGGAGGAGCTAGGGCTTCCATTGCGCTCAATGGGCGCAAGGAAAGCTCTCACCAGGGCGCTTGTTGAAAGCGCCCTGGCGAGATGCCTTGGGCTGGGGGCCTGAGGCAGGAAGCAGCGCGCATGCGCACTGGTCCCTGCCTCACATGCTCCAAGAAGAAATGGCTGTCGCTTCAGCTGAGCTCCCAGCACCAGGTAAGAAGATTCCTGACCTTCCTAATCCTATCCTCCTCCCGCACCCCCCCCCAGGCTGTTTCCCACCCTGCAC
>QEPC01009589.1:1423192-1441206 GCA_003113815.1 Sphenodon punctatus
ACCCCTTCACAATGCTGGAAATTTTGTGCTTTTGGGTTTATACTTTATTTATTTTAAGCTTGTGTGCATGTAGTCTGTGTTTTCTGATGTTAACCCTGGGAACTCGTTGCTGCTGTGTTTTGCCAGTGTGTTCTGTGTTTCCCTGTGTTTTCGGTTTATACAATATTTATTTTAAGCTTGATGTGCGCTTGATGTGCATGTAGATTGTGTTTTCTTCCATCCGATGTTAACCATGGAAACTCCTTGCTGCTGCGTTATGCCATGCCACTGGCCTACCATCCCCCTGGCTCCACCTACCGTCCCCCTGGCTCCGCCCACCGGCCAGCCTTACTGCCCCTCCAAACTCAAAACCCACCAGCCGCCCCTGGAACCTACCATGGGCTGTGAGTTCGCCCGCCCACCCACCAAGGTTTTTCTTAGACTGCACCACGTTTTTCATATATTATGGCAAGTTCAGAATTTTTTAAATTTATTTTTATTTATATAAAAAAATTATATAAATTGTTTTAGGCTTCAGAAAGCTGGTAGCTTTATTCCTATTTCTCTGTCAATTTTTATCTCCCCATCCAAAATTTTGTTCCTAACTGTTTTTGATTTTGAGAAATGAGTCCTTCTGAAAGACGCGCACTTACTAACAACAGCGAGGGGGGCTTGATATAGGACAGTGCAGGGGTAGGGAAACTTTTCCCTCCCAAGAGTCACTTTGAAAATTAGTACAAGCTCCTAGGGCCACTTTAGCGCGGATTAATCTGGATGCCATCGTCACATTAGAAAACAGCCGCCAGTTGTTTCCATGGTCTGGCTCCCAACTGTGGTGGAGTTGAACTCAGGGAAATCCTCAAGTGACAGTCCGGACTAAGCTCCACCATGGTCGGGAGCCAGCCGGCCAATCCAGAGTAAAATGGGCTATCACGCCTAATAGCCCACTTTACTTACCATGGTCTGGACTGGCGGCAGGGGTTGGGCACCATGGTGGCCATCATTGGCCACCATGGCTACGCATCAGCCAGGGGGATGGGTGCTGCATGCAGCACAAGTGTGAGGATGTGCGGACACACATATGTGTGTCTCCCCTTCCCTGGCCTTGGCTGCCATCACTCTTCTTTGGTGGCTGGGCCAAGTCCAGCCCAAAGTAATGGCTCCCGCCATGACCCACAAACCATAGCTGTGGCGGGACCCTTCACATATGGAGGAAGAGGAAGGTCCAGGTCATGGATCTGTGCCATGAATCTGCTCTCTGTCCTTGTGTGTTTGCCCTTATCACTACTCCTTTACCTTGAGCGCACCCATTTAGTGGTTAGGTGTAGGAACTAGTTCCAGGGGCTAGATCCAGGTACTGGAAATGGGCCAAATAAAAACTAGCTGCAGGCTGCATCTGGCCCCTGGGCCCAGGGTTCACCATCTCTGGGATTGTGGTTCCCAATTTTTTCACTCTATGACCATGTTTTAAGATTTAAATGGAATCCTGTGACGCACGCACCCAGCCAGCAACAAAGACATGTTATGTCAAGATATGACCTTGCCACTATCATCCATGACTTCATCACTTCCAGATACTGCAACGCACTCTACCTAGGGCTACCCTTGGTAATGGTCCAGAAACTGCAGCTGGTGCAGAACACAGTGGCCCATCTCTTTATGGGGACAGGTCGCCATGAGCATATTACACCAGTGCTCCATTCATTGCATCGACTTCCCATAGTCTTCCAAGCTCAATTCAAGGTGTTGGTATTGACCTTTAAAGCCCTAAACAGCTGGGCCCTACTTATCTGTGGGACCGTCTCACCCCCTGGGACCTGGATCAGCCCCTGCAGTCATTGGAGGGCACCCCTCTTGAAGTCCCCTGTGTCCATTGGACAGGGACGATGGAGAGGGCATTTTCAGTGGCCGCTCCAAGGCTGTGGAACTCCCTCCTGGTGGCGGTTCATCTGTCCCCAGATCTTTTCTCCTTCCGAAGACAATGTAAGACCTGGCTGTTCCAGCGGGCATTTGGCGTGGGAGAGGGAGTGGGTGGGTGTGGGTAGGGTAATGGGGAGGGTGGGATTTTTGTACCAGGATACCTATTTATTGTTTTATTAATGTTGGTTTTTATATTATTGTTGTTGTGTTTTACTGTATTTTATCTTTTTTATGCAAATTGTAAGCCACCCCGAGCTGCTGTCAGGTGGGATGGGGCGGGATATCAACTTTATAAATTAATTAATTAAATAATTATATCAGATAGCAACTGGGATCATGACTCTATTTGTAGATGACCTCATTTGGGGTCCCAACCAACAGTTTATGAACCTCTGATATAGTATTAAGTGGAGGCAATTCTTTGGCCTACAGGTCAGAGATTCAGTAGACCTTTCTGACTTTTGAACCTATCAACCTCCTCAGGAATGAATACTTGAGCTAAAGGTGCCCAATATGACTTTTGAATGGGCGTAAGGGAGATGCTTGAAAGCCAATGAGTGGAGCTGCAGAAATCTTACACTGTTTTCTTGTATAATAGAGCCTGATGATATTCCAGCTGCACCACTGACAGCCTCTCACAACCAGCCCCACCCCTTCAATTACTGAAGTGAAAGAAAAGACAGAGAAAATGACCTGAAAAGGAGGGAAGGAAAAGAACTATTATATCATTGTATCAGGGTAAGACGCAGTTTGCAAATGAGATAGTCAACTGACAATGGTTGACAAAGGTAACAAGATGAAATATAAAGTTTATTCATTTATAAAAACATTTCTATACCGCCCCCCTGCCCAATGGCAGCACAGGGTGATATACATCATATAATAATAATAATTAATAATATAAAACAAATAAATCTACAATAAACATCACATTAAAAATCCAAAAGAAAGAGGTCCAGGAAAACCCCATAAAAAACAACAACACCATAAACAACCCTGTACCAGGGAGCAGTCCTGTGGGGCTGCTGCCCCTTTTATAAGGGGGCTGCGTGGGCCAGCCAGAGGGCTGGGAACATGCGTATGGGCCTGGGAGAGCCAGCCCATAGCTATGATCAACCTGTGGGGAGAACAGGTTTATACCTCCAGAGTGGGCTGGACACTGGCCCTTTAAGGTTGAGGAGAAGAAGCCTGGCCACGCCCACTCTGCTGGGATATAAGGAGAGCAAAGCAGCGAGGAGAGGAGTCTCTGCCAGGGAGCCGAAAGAGCAACATCTCCCTGAACAAGCCTACCTGCTCTATGCTATCCAGTGTGCTGAAGGCTGGAGAACCAGAGGGACCCAGGCAAGTGGGAGAGGCTTTGCCCAGGAGGGAGCCTCTTGCCTGGGGAAGGCTTGGCTAGAGCCTGGGGCTTTGAGGCCTTGCTGGATGGACTTTGGGGGTTGATATTGTGGTGCTCCTGTGCCTGAGAGAGACAGACCTGGGCTTGCAGGGTGGAGGCAACTGAGCCGACAGCCCCAGGGACTGTGTACACTGGTTGTGTCCAATAAAGGACTGTGAACTTAATACCCTCTGGACTGTGTGGTGTGTCCTGAGAGGGTACCCCCTTCCTTGAAGAGGGGGATTCAGCCAAGGCTCGAGGCTGAAACAGCGTAGCAGGGGGTGAGCTAATTCCCCAGAGTGTGACCCCAGAGCCCTGTGAGTCCCTGGGACACACACCCCTGCTACAAACCCACACCCACTACCTGTCCCCTTCACCAAATGCCTGGTGAAACAGTCAGGTCTTACATTTTCTGCAAAAAGAAGGGAGATCCAGAGAGAGGTGAATCTCCACCGAGAGAGAGTTCCATAGCCACGACCACCAAGAATGCCCACTCAGACGTAGCCACGCAGGAAACCTGGGGGACCTCCAAGCGGGCATCCCCAGCCTACCGCAGGGACCGATCCAGGACACGAGGGATGAGGCAGTCCTGCAGGTAAGTGGGACCCAAGATGTATAGGACTTTAAAGGTAATAACAAATCCCTTGAATCCGACCCGGAAGAGTATAGGCAGCCGTGCAGAGATCGGAGCACCGGTGTTATGTGCTCCCGACGACTCGTCCCTGTAAGGAGACGGACCACCACATTCGAGTTGACAAAGATAGCAGGATGAAATCGCTGAGAGCCTGTGTGGTTTTGTTTTCACAATTTATAACCCGCCTTCTCCTGCCCAATGGCAGCTCGGGGCGGTGAACAATAAATAATAGAAACATTAATGTAAAAATATAATATATAATATCAAATATCCATTTTAAAAGCCTTCCAAAAACAAATGATGCCCAAATAAATATGCCCCCATCCTCCCCCCTCACACACCCCCAAAAAAAAACCACCCACTACCCATCCACCTCACCGAACACCTGGTGAAACAGGCAGGTTTTACATTGTCTACAGAAGGAGGGGAGATCCGGAGAGAGGCAAATCTGTACCAGGAGAGAGTTCCACAGCTGTGGTGTGGCCACCAAGAATGCCCTCTCAAACATCGTCGCCTGGGATACCCAGGGGACTTCCAAGAGGGGACACTCCTGGCTAACCGCAGGAGCCAATCAAGGACATGGGGGATGAGGTGGTCCCACAGGTAGGCGGGACCCAGGCCATATAGGGCTTTAAAGGTAATAACCAACACCTTGAATCGGGCCTGGAAGACTCTAGGATTAGGCAGCCAGTGCAGAGAACGGAGTACAGGTGTTATGTGCTCACAGTGGTCCATCCCCACCAGGAGGCAGGCCACCACATTCTGCACGAGCTGCAGTCTCAGAGTCATCACCAGGGGTAGCCCCATGTAGAGTGCATTGTGCAGTCTTGGTGCCATAGCCCAGACAAAAGCCAGACTGCAAGGGATCAAAGAAACCAGATGCCCTGGAGCTGCTGGGCCACCACCTATTCAATAACCTTCCCTTAAAAGGGAAGATTAGAGACTGGCCGATAACTGACAAGGGAGTCCATGTCAAGAGATGGCTTCTTGAGCAAAGGTCACACCACAGACTCCTTCAGACACCCTGCGAACTTGCCCTCTCCAAAGGAGGCACTGACAACCCCCAGTAGCAGCGGCCCCAATGTCTCCCAGCTGGCTTTCACCAGCCAGGACCGGCAAGGATCGAGTTCGCAAGCTGTGGCCCACCCCTCCCAGCCCCCAACGCATCTACCGCATCAGCGGATGATACCTGCTGAAACCGATCCCACAAAACCAGACCAGACCGAGCATCCATAACTCCAGGTACACCTACTACATCAAGCACAATGTCAAAGTCATGATAGATGCAAGTGATTTTGTCCACAAAATAGTCAATAAACATGTCACAGCAAACAGTGGAAGATTCCAGTTCCAGGCAGAGAGAGGTCGGACTGACCAGCCCTTTCACCACCCAGAAAAGCTCAGCTGGACAAGACATTGTGGATGATATGATGGTAGAAAAGGACCTTCTCTTTGCCACCGACAAAGCCACGGCATAGGCCTTTAATGCAGCTCTGTGCTGCAGTCGGTCGGCTTCAGTACGAGTACTGTGTCGCCATTGCTCTAACTATCTTCCCTCTTGCTTCAGCTGACGCAGGTCTTCTGTGAACCATGGGACCCTGCGTCACTTATGCTTGGGGAGTGGTGGTGATTTTCCTATTAGCTTGCAACTCAATCTTGGTGTCCCAAGCAATATGGTATTCCTGGGAGCCCATTTTCCAGTTGGGCATATGGATCCCAGTGGGGTTAAGAGGGCCAGATGGTCCCCCAAGTTGGGGGAGATGGTGGGGAATGTCCTAAACTCAGATTGTTACAAGACTCTTCGCTCTAGCCTGATTGAGGCTAGGAATGTAGAGGCAGTACTTGGGGGTGGGAGTGTCTTGTAGAAACGCTTAGGCCCTTGTTGGTAACAGGGCCTAAGCATTATAATTGGTGAGTATTCGAATGTCAAGAGATGGCATGAGGGCACAGCAGCCCAAGGAAACAGTCCAGCAAGAACTGCATGGAGGACACACAGTGTCTCCATGCCACAGTGCCCCAGGAGGTTTGAAGCACTTTAGTCTAGAACAGGAGCTAATAGGATGATGATTTCCATTCTTGGAAAATGTCTGGTATTTTTTGGTGATAGCCAAGAAAGGAATTTCGTGAGAAAAGCGTCTTGAATAAGATCCAATCATTTGCATTTATGGTCCCCAGGATCTGGAAAAAATCTTTAAATAAAGGGAAGGAGGGGGAAATACATTAACCAAAAGGTATAGCATGGATCTACTCCTTGGTTCTTCATTTATACGAGTCAGATTGTCTGTAAAATCATTTCAAAAAGGTTGACGCAACAGATTAGCATCAGTCTGGAGCCCTATCCTGGGCATTAACTTGCTGAGATTTATGTTTGTTTGTTTTTAATTGCATAGGGATAATTTTCTACAAAGCAAAATTATTCTAGCACTTTTGAACACTTAAAATAAGCAAGCTCGAAAGCAAACTGGGTTCTTCTGAAGATGTAGCTATCTGTTTCCCAGCATTGAGTGTTTTAGCATAAGCCTTTTTTCTGATGTACTACAATATAATTTGCTTTTATGTGCTGCCTTTTAGAGCTGCTCAAACAATCATTTCAAAAACTCAAGGTCACTCCAGCTAGCAATATAATCATGAGCTGAACTGTTGGAAAAGGCAAGAGCATGGTCTGATCTTATCTAATCTTGTACCCAGATCTCATAAATACGTTAATAGCAATTGTAGAGTCCAAAATTAATAAATGCCATAACTCAGACACGTGGTTCTGTCCCTCCCTGCCTTGGTGGGAGTAGTAATCAATGGCCAGTAGTAATCCATGCTTTCATACTTAATACCACTGAACCCAAAAGTCACTGTGACGTGATATGAGAAGTTATTGGGCAATTAACAACTAAAGCACCTATCCTGCAAATGCTTACGTACGTATCTTTCCACATGGCAGTAGACCCGTTAGCTTTAATGAGACTACTAATCTGTACACAGGTATGCATGAGCATTTTTGCAGAATCTTACATATCCAGATAAATGATAGCTAAATCCAGAATGAGAAGAAAAAGCCAGCCTCNTGAGCATGTTTGCAGAATCTTACATATCCAGATAAATGATAGCTAAATCCAGAATGAGAAGAAAAAGCCAGCCTCCCCCCCCCCCCCCCCCCCCCCAATCTCAGAACAGAGCACAGCAAAACAACCCACCAAAAGGTCTGATTCAAAGCCCATTGAAATTGATATGAGCCTTTCAGTCCATTTCTTTTGGAACCAGATGAGATCCTAAGCCAGTAACAAAATAAATTCTAAAATCTTCAGAGATAGTCTAGGAAGATTTGGTTTCCTACATGTCTTTGTTTCATTTTAAACCCGTGCTGTGCTCAGAACACCATGGTGAAGGTTAGTACTCGGTTCTTCTGCACCAGACTTCAGCTCTGAGACCTGAAATGCACTTGCAATAACACTTGCGTCTTAAGAGCAACATTATGTCCCCACCATCCTTCGCCGCAAAGAGAGCTGTCCTGTAGAATGTATTAGAAAATAATGACTTTTCTGGATATCTTTGCAGAACCTCGTAACTCCCAATTGTTCCATCTTGGGTGGGACTGCTAAGGCAGGCAAAGTTGTGCTTTTGCAGATGGTGGGCTCCAGAGTACCAGGTTGCCTGAGGGTGGTCGCCAGCAGAGCCCGTGCACAGGTATGCTGCCAAAGTTCTGGGATGCAGCTGTCTCAGGGTGCCTGCACATATACCCTACCAGAGTGCCAAGGTGCCTCTCTGCAGCCACCACCAGCATACCTGGCTCCCTGCTGCACCATGTGGGAGGGCTAGCCTCCTCTCCCACCCCCACCACATAAGGAAGCTGCTGGACAGTATGTGAGTGTGGTGGGTAAGGGGTGGTATGCGTGCTCCTACGTGTGTGTGCGAATGTGAGTGTGTGGGTGAACAAGGGGGTAGGGCTTATTACTGGACAAAGGGACTAGGCTTGCGTTCTTCTTTGGCCACTTGAAATAAGGAGCCATCACAGGAAGCTCTGTCGCTGTTATAGAATTCTATAGGATGGCTGATCAAAAACTGATAGAAAGGAAATAATTATAAGGAAAAAATTAACTGCTCAGTTGCGAAGGCCAATGCTGAGCAACACGGGCAGCCTCTTCCCCCGCTTTCCCCCCACCCTGGTCCTGAGGACAAATGGGCACATCCCTAATGAGCTAACTGGCTCCTTTCTGTTCATACATGGATTAGTGACTGCTAGATATGGGTCTGTCCCTTCTGCCCAACATTCTGTAGTAACCTAAGGGCTTGTCAGCACAGAATTTCTAGGGGAGATACATTGACTTATATTTTACTTAATAATATGCATTAGTTAGCCCTCTTAATAATCCATGTGGACACTCATTTCACGTGAGTGGTTCTGTTAATGGTAACCCTGTTCCAAAACAAGTTAAACTAAACTCAGAAGAGCGGTTCTTAGCCCACCAAAAATTCTGTGCAGAGCGACCCTAAACTGATGTAAAGACAAAGTCTCCTCTTCTTGGGTTTTACTGTCTGTCTGCGGTGCACCAGAGTATTCATCCAATTAACTTACCTCAGCTGCATCCTCGTTTTTCACCTCCCACTGCCTTCTCCAGCAAGCACAAAGTCTGATAGGCTTGAGGTCTCCCTCTTCATACCATGTGTCACTAAGGAGATCAAAGGCAAGGCATGTGAGGAGAAGTAGAGTCCTGCATACCAGACCAAGAGGCCCTGATCCCTCCAAGTGCTGAGACTTCATGGCACTCCATGGAGGGCAGTTTTGTATGGGAAACGGGAGGGGGAATGCCTTTACCAACCTTTTTCCTGACATGACCCCACTACTAAGGGTGTTTTCCCACAAACACGGGGGTGCTCACTTGCAGTCCAGCCTAGGTCAGGTTTAAACAACCTGGTGGCTGCCGCAACTCACTGTCCACTCGCGTGGTGCCCATTTCCCCCACACCATAGAGTTGTTGGCAGGTCTCCTTCAAGTCTATGGCACTGCCTGGGGCAACCCTCGGCCAAGAGTGTGGCTGCAGTAGACAGCAGCCAGACAGCAGTTCCGCCTCCAGTTGGTGCTCCAGGTTTAGGTTGCCCACTCCACCAGTGGTGCTCCTGGATGTTTCAGAGCATCAGCAGCAGGCCTGCCCCGGAGCATGGACAACCTGCCTTGCCTCTGCTCTGCCTTCACATCTGACGAGCTGCCTTTAAATAGACAGACCACCCATGGGTGAGGTGGGGTAGAGGCGTGGGTGTTGTCCAAGTGAAAACACCCTATGGAGCACTATGAAAGAGCCCTGTGGGCTTCAATGGGACTCATAGTAAGTGGTTTTTGGATCACAGCCAGTGCATTTTCTGTTGCAATTATTCTTTCTCCTCCTCCTCTGTTCCCATTTGCAAAGTTCCTTTTTATTTTTTGGTCTGGCCTGTACTTCGTTCCACTTTTCACAACCCCTCTACATTCTTCCTCAAGTAAAACAGAACCAACATTTACTGAGGAGGGCTACTTTAGAACTGTTATTCTGAATGAATTAAAACTAGAGAGAGGTAGCATGGTCTAATGGGTAAGGCAGTGGGCTAACAGAAGACCTGGCTTCTGTTCCTGCTTCTAATGTTGACATGCCATGTGACCTTGAGTAAATCATTTCATTTTTCTGTTTCTGTTCCAACTCACTGACTGTCTTGTCGCTTTAGGCTGTGAGATTGGGTGAAAACAGACATGACGCTAACCACTCTTTAACCACCCTTGGTGGTCATTTATGCACGTTTCAGGGCTGCATAGGGCACCAATACAGCCCTGCAACATGCATAAATAATCACCAAGGGTGGTTAAAGGGTGGTTAGCGTCATGTCTGTTTTCACCCATAGTCAAGTCAAAAATTGTCTCTTGCTATCTGTAGAGTTCCCAATACTCTGGAGTCTTGATCTTGGTTGAGAGCCGGGATTCTAGTTATGACTGTAGTAAATAATGATGGCAGAGCACTGCCGTCACAAACTGATCCAGACCAGGAAGTTTCTTGCTTTCCAGTCAGGATCCAGTTTGGCTGCGGAACAAACGTTCACACGACTGGGCCCACCAGCTGCCCCCACGCTGCATCCAGCGGCCTGCTCCCCACCCATGACCGACGGCAATGGTGACCAATTACAGCCGCCATGGCCACCCAACATGGTGGCCACTCCAAACCGGACTGGGAAGAGAAGGCTATCAGATGTGACAGCCCACTTCGGGCCGCTTTGGTGGGCTAGGCACCAATACACCCAGGAAAACTTTGGGCCAAACACCTGGATGGCCCCCAACAAATGTGACAGTGGCCTGCAGGCCAAAGTGGTTTCAAGCGGGCCTAAGTGGGCCACCATCACATTTGTTAACACTCAATCTTAGACAAGGGGTGCAGTTCTAACACTGTATTGAAGTCAATGGTACTCAGGCCGTATTCACAACTGCAGTGGAGAGGCCCACGAGGGAAGACGTGGCAACAGGGAGGAGTCGGAGAGCAGAAGAAGAGCCGGTGCGAACAGGGATGTGCTGCGGCTTCCCTCGTGCATGTCAGGACGCAAAATCCTGCCCTGACATGCGCAAGAGAAGCCGTGGCAGATCCCCGTTCGCACCGGCTCTTCTGCTCTCCAGCTCCTCCCCGCTGCCGCGGCTTCCCTCACGGGTCTCTCCGCTGCAGTTGTGAATGCAGCCTTAATCCTCCATTGACTTCAGTGGGGTTAAGATTACATGCAAAATTATTTCACCCGCTACCATACTGCCTCAGCCTCCACGCCATACCAATATACACTTCAATAATGCAGATGCAACTTTCTTACAGACTCTTCTTCTGACGCCAATCAACTTTCTGTAATTTACTGTCCAGACCAGGTAAAGAGAGACTAGAATTGGCAAAATAAAATCAGATTTTTCAAACATGTATTGACTGAAATGGCCCCCTCGCAAGAAAAATAAGCCCATACAATCACTTTATAAACAACATTCTGTTTTTGTTTTTTTTTTGTTACCACTGCTGGATGTTGAACTGAGGATTTCAATGTATTGTCAAGAATGGGTGAAAACAAATGAAACCGTAGCCTGCAGGACCCACAAGTCAGCTGCTTATCAGTTCAGTGGTCACCAGATGTTCACCCACTTCTGCCTCGGGGCGGGCAGATGGCTGCTATCGGACGCATCGTCCAGAGAAGGTCGCTGATACAGCCCGGGCTAAGGTTCACCCAGGAGGGCTAATCCGGGCTAACATGTGCCCTTCCATCTTTTAGACCCTGCCCAGCCCAGTCACAAGGCTACTTGTCTGAGGATCCGGTCCAGAGGAGTGTGCTCACCCCGGCCACCAAACAGCTGATCGGGGTGAGCACGCTCCTCCAGGACCCCCAATCAGCCATTTGGCATGCACACACCAGGCCGGGTCAGGAGAGCATGTTCCTCTGCCCCCCCCTCCCCAAAGCAGCTGTTTGGCAGGCTAGGTGAGCATACTCATTCACCCCACTCCAATTAGCTGTTTGGGGGCAGCTCCTCCCAGATCTGGAAGTTCTGTCCTGTTCCTTGTGGACGACCCCTTGGCTGATCCATGGCATGGAGGAACTTGTGGCAGCAGCCACACACCCCAGCCCAGATTCCGGAGGGGGGGCTGCTTGTTTGAACTGCCCTCCCCACTGGCCCAAAATGAGGTGGCTGCAGTGGTCCTCCCCAGAGCAGCCAAGGAATCCAGCTCACTCCTGTCTCATTTGTTTTCACCCAATGACGCCAAAATCCTTTTCCTGGGTGGTAACTGCTAATTTAGAATCCAGCATTGTATACATATAGTTTGGATTATTTTTCCATATGTACATCACTTTGCACTTGTCAGCATTAAATTTCATCTGCAATTTAGTTGCCCAGTCTCACAAGATCCTCCTGCAGTTCCTCAGTCTGCTCAAGTTTTAACTACCTTGAATTACTTTGTGCCATCTTCAAATTTGATCATCTCACTCTTTGCTCCCTTTTTCAGACCATTAATTAATATACTAAAGAAAATCAGTACCAGTTCAGATTCCTAGGGCACTCCCCTATTTACTTCTCTCCATTGTGAAAACTGACCATTTAGTCCTATCCTTTAACCTGTTACTGATCCACAATAGGACACTGCCTCCTATCCCATGACTTTAATTTCCTCAAGAGGCTCTTGTGAGGGACCTTACCAAATGCTTTCTGAAAATCCAGATACGCTATGTTGACCAACTCACCCTCATCCACGTGCTTATTTACACCCTCAGAAATTCCAATAGATTAGTGAGGCATGACTTCCCTTTGCTTAATCCATGTTGACTCTTCCCCATTATGCCCAGTTCTTAACAATTGTTTCCACCAGTTTGCCTGGCACTAACATCAGGTTCGTCGGACTGTAGTTTCTAGGATTGCATCTCAAGCCCTTTTTAAATATTGGTGTTACATTTGCAATTTCATATTTGAGTTCCTTCAAAATTCTGGGGTGAATACCATCTGGTCCTAGAAATTTGTTACTATTCAGTTTGTCAGTTTGCTCCAGAACCGCTTCCAGAGTTGTAACAGTTTGTAACAGTTCTTCTGATTCACCTACGAAGAATAGTATCTCCCCAACATTCTCTGCAGTGAAGACCGAAGCAAAAAATTCATTCAGCTTCTCTGCAATGGTCTTATCCTCCCTGAGTGCCCCTTTTTGCCCCTGGTCATCTAATGGCGCAACTGACTCTCTAGCAGGCTTCTTCCTTCTGATGTACTTCAAAAAGTTTTTATTATTAGTTTTTGCATCTTTAGCAAGTCACTCTTCAAATTTCCCTCTTGGCCTGCCTTATTCATATTTTATTTCTAATTTGACAATGCTTATGCTCTTTCCTATTTTACTAGGAAATAGGTTTCATACTGCTTCAAGGATGGGCTTTGGTGAGACTCCAGGGGAGGAGTTCCAGAACTGTGAGGCAGCCACTTAGAATGCTTCTTTGCATGCTCTTGCTACAGGTCACTGGAGGTCACTTGGTACACTGAAGTAGCTTGCAAGAGGATGGGTCTAGTTGAATTAAGGATCACTCTGAACATAGGGGAGAAGGCAGCCTTGTAAATACATTGGGTCCAATAGATTCAGTTCCTCAGCTATAAATGTGAACAGGGAGTTGGTTTAAATAATGGCTATTTCTTGAATTGTGGCATTTGTCTAAATGGTGGCATTTGTCTAAAAATCAGATAATTTTAGAAATTCACCCTGTCTTTTCCTAAAAGTGCCATCAGTTAAGTAGCAGATTTTTTAAAAATGGTTTCGGGCCTCTGTTGTCGTGTGGGTTTGTGATGTTTTATTATAATATATTGTATTTTGTATTTTTATATTATGTTTTAAATATATTGTTCACCACCCTGAGCTGCCATTGGGCAGGAGGGGGCGGTATAAAAATATTTAAAACTTATCCAGGTATAACTGTGCTGCTTTGTACCAGGTGAGCTATAAAGGCAACGCTGCAGCAAAGCTGTCTCATGACAGCCCAACCCTTCTGTATTCAGGCAAAATTCCATTCTCAGGAAAGGCCTGATATTTAGAAGCTTGCTGCTATCTACAGAAAAATTAATCCTGCAGTGTCCACAATAGGAGCATAGGATTTGTCATTTATCACTTCACTCCAGTGGTCCATATAGTTCAGTATCCCCAGGGCCGACCTTACCACAGGGCGACCTAGGGTGGCCACCAGGCCCCACTCTTTCTGAGGGCCCCACACTGGCCTCTGTTTTCACCAAGACAGGTTGTGGAGGCATCACGCCCTTTCAGGGGGGCCCTAAACATGACCACCTTGAAGGCTGAGGTTGCCCCCAAGGGGGAGGAGCCACCAACAGAGGCAGTTGCTCCAGGCCCCATTGTATGGGGTCCTACACTTTGGGGGCCCTACAAGAAGCACTGCCTCTGGAGCCCCATTGCCACCAATCCTGATGGGCCCTGGGAGCCCCAACAACATTACTGATGTTCCTATGGGGCCTCGTCTCCACTCCTGAGGTTTATGGGGCTCCTTAACCTCCACTCCGATGCCTCCCATCAGAATTGTTGTTCTATATTGTCCCCTTTGCTTTGATCAATATGCAACTAGATTCCAGATTAGTTAAGGAATCTGCGTTCCTGCCAATGAGTGGTGACAAGAAAGTACAAAGGAAAATGGAGTGCAAAAAATGAGGTATTCTGTTGGTATTACCTCTCAGGATTTTAAATGGATGGCAAAGCAGTAAACAGGATCCCGGTAAGCAGAAAAGTGGTAAATGGAGAAACAAAATGTTGGTCAAGACACTGGCCGTTTTTACCCAAACAGGGGTGGGTGGGGGATGGATGTTTAGCCACGGTGGGTGGAGGTGTGTGTGTCCCTTTACACGGACACACACACATCTCCACCTACCTCCACTCCCGGAGCCTCCTCCGGTTTTCCGGAGAGATAGGTGTGTGACACGCACGCACCCCCACCCATCCCGCTCGGTGTTCACACGGGTCAACACCGAGTGGTCATCCATCCCCCCACCGGCCATTTACATGGCGTCCCCCCCGTGCACCTGCCCAAATAACAAGCGGGGGGCGTCCATGTAAAAACAGCCATTACCGAGTACCCAGAGGTTCTCAGTTTGGCCCTTTTCACACAGACCCTCTTAACAGTGATAAAATGGGTGTTATATTTTATTATACATGTTGCAGGGCACCCATAGAGCACACCAGCAGCCCTGCAACATGTATAATAAAACGTAACACCCATTTTATCAGTGTTTGTGTGAAAAGGGCCTTTGACAGAGACAGTATCTGGAACTGGGATTTTGATGAGATTTCCTGTTTTGATTAAATCTCATTTCAGACCTAGGTCAGTCTGAGGGGGTCACAAAAAAAGTCTTTATATTCCTAAGCAAGCACTGGACTGCCAATTGCTGAAGGGGCCTGGTTATGGGGGCGGGGGCAGAGCCACAGAGGCCCTGAATTTTATTTTCCCCCTGGGCTCCACAAATTGTAAGGCATAGACACTGTGAACTGTGTTAATTATAACATCAGCAGCAGCTGAACTAATCACCATTCTTGCTCTCCCAGTTCATTTGCATGCTTGGAGTCTGTTGTTTGGATATTGATTGGAAGGCCTTGGCAATAATCCCCTATGCTTTGTAAGGAATGTGAAGACCTGAATTTATATTATGGCATGGGACCATAACGTAGTTTCACATCCAGTCTGCGCTTTCTCATTTGTTAGTCCCATTAAGTCATCTATTTATGGATTTTATTCATTTATTTATTTAGACTTCTATCCCAGTAATGACAGGGTCAGAGTGGGTTACAATAAAACCAAATACCAACATTAAACAAAATTAAAGTAATTAAAATTACACCGTCCCCTAAACCCTATCCCTTCTCTGTCCATCAAAAACCCACCTGAACAAAAATGTTTTGCACTGTTTCTAGAACATGCACAGGCTTGGACTACAGTGAACCTCGGGAGAAAGGAAGTTCAAAAGCCAGGAAACAGTCACCAAGAACACCTCTGCCCATGTCCTTGTTGTCCACATTTGATGTGCAGAGGGCGCAGAAGACTGCTCCCTGCTGACTGAAGAAACTGCAGTGGGACATCTAGTCCTTCTGCTGCTGTGTGCGGCACGTGATGTATTGTGCAGCACATGGTGGTTGCAAGGTGTATGTTGCTAGCCAGTAGCCACGCTCAGAGGATCACTACCAGCAAAACTTGTGAATGAGGCGCTAGGCTCTTTGTATAACAGGAAAATAACAATACAGTTCTGTTCTAAAGAGAGGAACTGCTTCTTTAAGTATTCAACATAAATGGTCATCTGTAAAGCCATCATCTTCTCCTCCTCTGTATGCCCCATCAACAGCACCAGTACTATGAAGCCTACCAGAAATCAACCAGCTAATGGTGCTTGGTCGCATGTCATCAGAACTGATTGTTACCTCCCTGAAGCTGTGTGCAGCAGCTCTCTATACAATGGTTGGTGTGATTTTATTTCCTTCTGCTTTCCCTGCTCTTATTTCTTATATTCACTTCTTGCACCTGACCACTAATTAGACTGTTAAGTTTATCGAGAAATGGATAGTCCTTCACCCTGTGGGGATACAGCACCTAACACTAAGGGGTCCAAGAACATTAATAATAACTGTGAAAAGGTTATTATTAAAATCATCCTTTATATGGTCAGTTATTCTGTGCTGGCTCTATAACAGAGGTGGCAAAGGGGTAGATCATGATCTACTGGTAGATCTCAAGCTATCTCCAGTAGACCATGGTGTGAGGAGGGAGACCAGTCCCTCAGAGACTGCCTCTGTGGAGGAGAGTGGGATTGGCATCTCAGGGAGTGTCTCTGGGGAGGAGACGGGCTAGGAGGATCTGTCAGTGTGTTGGGGAAGGCTCTCTTAAAAGGGGAATAATACTCATCTCTGCTCCTGAGACCAGTTCCTGAGGTGCCCTAGAGCTGGATGCAAGCAAGAGAAGTCCTGAGCTGGAGCTCCAGAGCCAGGAGGAGAATTTCTGGTAGGTCAACTGAAGTTGACACCTGGATCAGGTGAATCACAGGCACTAGGACTGAAACAAAATTTTCACCTTAGTTCCGATTCCATCAGAATTGGGCATTTTGATGGAACAGAACCTCATCTGTTCCAATTTTCAAATTTTTGATTGGAACAATCAAAACAAAATTTGATCACAGGGCAGCAGTCACCACCATTTTGTTGTACATCAGTGGTCATTTTGCACATGCGCAGTACAGCAATGGTCATTTTGTGCATGCACAAAATGGTTCAATTGGAATTCCAATCACAATTTCGTAAGCCGTTCCATTGTCGTAGAACTTTTCTCTAAAAATAAAATGGCTGATTCAAACGAGCCCTAACAGGCACCACAGTTCTGCCCACTTTTGCTCTTGAGCATTCATCGACTCAGAACTCAAGCATCCACCTGTTGAAGTGAAAAGCAAAACTCCCATGGACTTTAATGGTAGAGGATTGTTCCTGCCCTTCTGCCACCTCATTTTGCTTCGTTGTGGTTCCCAAGGATCCTTCAGATCTGTATATTTATCTAGTCTCCTTGCTACAAAGTCACTAAGGGCGCTTTTGGACATGCCACTCTGCCTGTGGATTTAAACAATCCACTTTTAGAAAAACTGTGTGGGCGGCATTTAGACACACCACCGCCATTGCGAACCATGGCTCTCGCATTGTTTTGAAACTGCATTGGTAAAACCTCAATATTGGGGTTTTACCAATGCAGTTTTAAAACAATGCACAAGCTGTGGTTTAGACAGGCTGCTGCCATTGCAAACGCTGCCCGTGCAACTTTTCTAAAAGTGGATTATTTGAAATTTGCATGCAGAGCTGCACATCTAAAACCATGCTAAGTCATTCCATTATTTGAAGGCAATGAAATGATAAGCAATACCCACCCCCGGAAGGGCAGTGATGATGCAGTTGAAAGCAGAGGAGATTCTGCACACAAATATCAGCTCTTCAGAACATACCGAGACAAGAAAATACTGAGAACGTACTTTCAGAACGTACTGAGACAAGCCACCCTGAGCCTAAGGGATAGGATGGGATAAAAAATCTAAACAAATTAAATTAAATAATTCAGCAACCTGTGACTGATTTGCTGAATTATTTAAGATTTGCATTTTTCATTAAAACTTTGCATTATTGCTAAGTTTTAGCTTCCCTAGAAAGAGAAGGTTGGATTCCTTCAGATGGAGTGTTAGGATGGTATAAAGTGATATTAATTTTTATCTATGATTATTAATTTAAAAGACTACCAAAGTCACTTTTAATATGTCTATAGCATGGGGAAAGGTATTTTCAGGCAGCAGTAGCTGCCTGAAACTTAAATGTACAGCCACTGTTCATTATAAACAGGGGACTGCTGAAGCCCTGATTTTGAAGAAATCGCTTGACCTACATTTATGAAAATTTAACCATGGCTGTAAGTTGTGAGGACCATCCTATCTACAAAGTTTGAAAAAGATCCATTAGGAAAATAAAATGTTATAACTGCTTAAACGTTAATTGGTTGTGGTCAAAATACACACCATCTTCACGTATTTGAATCATCAATATCTCCTCCCCCTGGATGAGTTGAGCCCCCAAACTTCACAGGCTT
>QEPC01009589.1:1441642-1495278 GCA_003113815.1 Sphenodon punctatus
CGCAACATTCTCCTGCCCCAAGCTGACCCCTCCAACCCCCGCCGCAGCCTCCTGCCCCCCACACAACATCAAACATTAAGTCTGTGCTTTACATGTATAGAAACTGTATACACTTCATATAATACAGTGTTAACAATCTGAGTATACATGACATTATACAATTCGTTCAACAGAATAGAATTGTGTACAAACAGACTTAATACACTGTTAAAAAAAAGGTTGAATTATTATAAGAAATTAAAGTTTAATAATGGAAAATGTGAAAGTTTAGTTTTTGATAAAAATGTATAAAAGTATGTATGGTAAGGAACTAAGTACATATATTACATTTATTTTGATGATAAAATATTAAATATTGTTCAAATTGTGAATTAAATTCCATGTTTTTTGGTGTTTATGTTTTGTTGCAATGTATGGAGTGGAAGGTTTTTTGAATTGTAATTGTGCTGAATTTGGGGTATTTTTGGATTTTAAGAAAAGTATTGTGCATTTAAGGTTTTTTTAAACTGTTCAGTTTTTTGTTTTGGTTAATATTCACATTGTTAAAAATTCAATCAAACCACCACTGCATGAGAATTTTCTGTGTGCACAACAGGGAAGCCACCACAAGGGGGAAGCAGAGTTTCATGTTTGGATTTGTGCAGGCTTCAAGGACCAGTAGGGAATCATTTCAGCCACTAGGAAAAAGTGTCAGCAGTTATGCTAAAATAGAAGTCACTAAATATCTCCCTTGGTGTCTTTGCATGTTATGTTAGCCATGGGGGGGGGGGGGGGGGGGGAATCAACCCCATTGCACTAATACCATCCAGTGGCAGAACAGGTTGAAGAAACACTCAGACTCCTTCTGATGTTGCTATCCTATTTGTCAGCTGCCGCCTTAAAGAATCGTACCACAAGGGGAAGCCCATTAGGTGGCAGCATCATTTTTTTTAACGAGATGCTACCATGCATGGCCACCCAGCAACCACTCATCTGCCCGCCCGACTGAAGGTGGAGCGGGGAAATGTGTGCTCCCATGAGCCACGCAGCCCCCACTCGTGGCCATGCACAGCACACTGCTGAGAAATCCAGAGTGTGCCATATGGGGCAAGCCCAAAAGGTGTGTGTGGCAATGGACGGCCACGCATCCCCTGCCTGTATGAACTGGGTGGCCACTCATGCCAGCAGATAGGTCCCCTGCTCATAGGCACTGTGGGCGGGGGACACGGCATTTGCAAGTCACAAGAGCCAGCTGTGAGCACTGGTGAGTCATTATTTCTCATCCTGCCCTCAGGGGCAAGTCTTTGCCATCCTCTGTGTGGCAGCCCCATTTGAAGACCACTATCATGTCTCCTCTTACTTGACTAGTAGGTGACCTACTTGACTTGTAGTCATTAATGGACCTGTCCTCCAAGAATTTAGCCCATCCTTTTTTAAGGCCAGCTATGCTACTGGTCTTGACCACATCCTTTGACAATGGGTACTTTCAGACATGACGCTAACCACCCTTTAACCACCCTTGGTGGTTATTTATGCATGTTGCAGGGCTGCATAGGGCACCAATACAGCCCTGCAACATGCATAAATAACCACCAAGGGTGGTTAAAGGGTGGTTAGCGTCATGTCTGAAAGTACCCAATGGCAACAAGTTGTAATCTATTTGTTTGTTTGTTTGTCAAAGTTTGTTTTTTAATTTTCGTACTGAAACTTAGTATTTACTAATTGTAAGCAGCTGGGAGTCCTTCAAGAAATGGGCAGCATATAAATTTCAGATAAGAATGATAAATTGAGAAGCTCTTCCATTGTCTGAGGGGCTCAGGGAATTGGGCAGGTTTTCTGTCCCCAAAGGAAGTAGAGTGTCCCGAGTGGCCTGGCTGAGCAGTGACCCATGGCAGGCGACTGTCACTGAATAAACGTTAAATGTGCACTGTGTTACTAGTTGCGCTGCACGTCTCCTCAGCATTTCTCCAGATTTATTCCGAGCAGCAAACCACAGCAAATCCATGCTTGCACTGTGGCAAAAACTGTGCTTGAAGTGACCCAATGTAATATGTGCCCCTGTTATAGGCAGCAGGCACAGTGACAAGCGTTATGTGTAGAGTCACCCAGAGGAATGAAAGAAGTAGGAGAAGCAGTGGGTTTAAAAAAAATAATAATAATAACAGCTTGCAAGTCAGAACTTATTAAAAATGAAAAGCTCTTTAAAGTATCTTCCATTGTTGTCTAGAGTGGTTGCTGTGTTGGTTCCAACTGTGAGAGAGACAAGAGGGAAAGTACTTAGGATGATCCCTTGTATTGGACCAAAATATTCAAAGGAGAGCTCTGTGAAGCTAGAAGAGCTTGTACAGTCTCACAAATAGATGTTCCAATAAAAAAAAATATCATCTTAACTATTTTGGCTCTTTAAGAGACAGAAGGACCAGAAAAGCTACTACGGAACACGCGATGAAAGCTCACAACCACCTACCATGTCACTTGCCCTGTCATTCCTACCTATTACACTGATGCCCACAAGCAGATACCCCTTCTCGAGCCAGTGGGTTTGTAAATAACTGGACTTAAAATGAGGGAAATATACATATACAGTCCCATTGCTGGTTATTTTTAAAACGTGTATGAGCTGACAGCAACTCCTTGCCCACAGAGAAATCAGTGTTTGATAAATATGGCCTTACAAGGGATTCCACCACTCTGTAACATAGAAAGAACTTTAAACTGGGGGGGGGGGGGTGTTAAATGACTGGTCTTAGGCCACATAGGAAAAGCCAGAAGTAGAACATAGATGTTCTACGGCACATGGCATACACATACAGCTCGGTCTATGCTGCTTTCATAAAAGATATTTGGCGTTCAGAGGGGAGGAGGGTGCATTGCGTAATCTTCAAAAGAGAAATTCCAGTTACAAAAGAACACCGGTCCACTTGTTACTGTCTGCCCCCCTCCATCCCGCATTCTCCATTATAACTATATCCAGAAGTATTCTACAATAAGTGGTATTCAACAACATTTTTTTGCCCACTGTTCTTGCTATATTGTTTTTTGCCCACTGTCTTAAAATGCATAATCAACCTTCTCTGAAACTCGTTAGCACACAGTTTTCCTTTAATGTCTCATATCAGCTCCATGCTTTTAGCATCAATGGCTTAATTGCAAAAATCTTTATACGACACCTCTTTCCACCTCACTACACTCTGAGAATGTAATTGATGCACTTTTTGCTTTCATATGGTAGCTCCAGAGCTCTTTCCTCATGTTTACTCATGAGTTCTGAATTTCACTCTTGGCAGGTGAGTAAAGGAGGAACTGATTTTGAAATATTGTGTTTGAAGCTGAAAAGCAAGAGATGAAATCCTAGCTCCACTGAAGTCAGTTGTAAAAAATCCCCATTGACTTCAATGGAACCATGATTTAATTCCTTGTCAGTCAATTTTGAGTCCAAGCGCTCAGCCCATAGCACCTGGCTCTGTGAGGTGCACAGCCCCTTCATTCTCTTTTAACTCAAATTATATTTGTGAGTGCTTAGCACCTTACATGATTAGATCATCTGCCACTGCCTACATTACACTAGTAGGCACTAGTTATTTGGGATCTTAGATTGCATTTCCTCAATTCAACTCTATGGTGGTGAGTTCGAAAGGAGTCTGGAGACAAACTCAAAGGAGACAGTTTTTTACTAGAAGTTTTACCCAGACTCCATACCTTGAGTCTGGTGGAGATAATCCCATCAAGGGAAATGTAATAACTTGTGTACTTGCAAAGCTATGCTGAGCTGACAGACAAACATGTTCTTAAAGGGATATCATCATCACAAATACCACTTACACAAGTTCCATTCTTTTCAGTGGGGCAGAATGTTTTGGCTACTGGCTTGTTAATAATACAAATGCATTCCCCTAATAAAAGTTACTGACTTTCAAGTATGAATAAATCTAGAAAAATACATTTGTCTGTTGATTTGGGATAACATTTTTAAGAGCACCTACGTGATTTAGGAGCTTAAGTCCTATTTTAAAACAATAATTTAGGCACTTATATACCCAATCCTAGAAACCCTAACATAATGCAATTCCATTGGCATCAATGGAATTTAGAAGCCTATATGAGGATCTATGCATTTGCTAGATTTGGGTATAGATGTCTATGTCCCCAATCCTTCAATAATATACATGTGTAGCTTTGCAGTTATGCCTAGTCCAATTGAAGTTATTGTTGGAAATGGAATGTGAACTCCTTAGAAGGGGATACTTTTTAAGATTTTAACTTCACTCCTTTAATTTTATTGAACTGTTGTCCTATAAACAGCGGTGTCTATTACATTATGAAAAATAACTCAATGTCCTGTTCAAGCAGGTAAAATGAATTGTGCAGTACTATTCCCCCCGACCCCACCCCCCTGGTTTATTATCAGTAAAACTGCAGACTTCCTCCCTGCACTGGAGGACTTGCTATAACATCATCCTGAGTTAATCAGGCATTTTCCACTGCCTCTTTCCACTCTAAATGCTCTGGTTAGTGGATCCCAGGCTGTTGTCCAGGAATCCCTGTGGGTCTCTGAGGCCATGTCTGCAGCTGGTTTGAAGAACCTTTGTATGCAGTAAAATTTAGGATTCACGGCTAGGGATAAGAGGTCTGTAGCTTTCCCATTAGTGCCCCAGCCACCCGCTTTTCTGTGTCACAACTACAGCAAGGTGGGCTTGGTCTGTACCAGAGCCACTGCTGTCTCCGTGGGGGAAGAAGCATCTGGGGATAATCCTAATGCATATTTAGCTGGTTGTGGAGCTGGTGGGAGTTAAACCCACCTGGGGTGTTTTTAAATAAGCAATACGATGGGGGGTAGGTGTCTGTGATCACAGAGTGGCACTGCCGCGGAGCATCTACTCAGATGAAGTGTGTGGGGAGGGATTCAAACAGGTGGCTCCCAGTGTGGCTACCCCGACCAAGGAGGCAGCCACCATGCACTCCCTCTGCCACGGACCATGAGGGAAGGGGAAGTGTGCTGGGCTGGCCTTTGCAATTGACATGTCCACGGTGTGAGCGCTGAGGAACGAGGCTCCCCCAGTGCTCCCTGCCAGTTCTTGTGACTTGCAAGGGCTGTGCCCCCCACCCAGAGTGCCTGTGAGTGGCAGACCGCCTGCTGGCATGGCTGGCTGCCCCCAGTTTATATGGGCAGGGGCTCTGTGGCTGCCAGTTGCCATGGAGCTATTTGGATTGCCCCACATGGAGCACTCCAGATTTCGTGGCAGTGCTCCATGAGTGGGTGCTGTGTAGCTCCCGGGAGCACGCATCCCCCGCTCCACCTACAGACGGGTGATCGGATGCATGGCTCCTGGGTGGCCAATGCCATGCAGGGTAGCATCCTGTTTAAAAACACCCATTGGCTTGTGCAACTGTGGCCAGCCCACATACTGGTAGTTCATAAGAATGGGGCAGGGGCTTGAAAGTAGTCCATTGGTCCAAAATGTTTGGGCACTGCTGTACAGAGTTACTGCTAGCTGTTTTAAAGACTCTTTATTGGTGATATGGGAGAACAGCCATGTCTTGCAGGCCCGACGGAAGGCCAGCAGACTCGGGGCCAGTCGTGCTTCCTCTGGGAGGGAGTTCCACAGCTGGGGCTCAGCCACCGAGAACGCCCTCTCCATTATAGCCCCCCGCTTTACACGGGGGACCTCCACGAAGGCACCCCCGGTGAACCAGAGAGTCCGTCCTGAGTCAAGGAGGGTGAGGCGGTCCCTGAGTTATCCAGGTCCAAGACCATACAGGGCCTTCTAGATCAATGTCAACACCTTGAACCTGGCTCGGCACATTACAGGCAGCCAGTGCAGTGCACGGAGCACCGGTGTTATGTGCTCTCGTCGGACCATCCCTGTTAGGAGACAGGCCGTCTCATTCTGCACTAGCTGCAATCTCCAGGCCAGCGTCAAGGGAAGCCCCACGTAGCGCGCATTACAGTAGATCAGCCTCGAGGTGATGAAGGCATGGATCAAAGTGGCCAGGTCGGGTCTGGAGATAACGGGCGCAGCCTCCGCACCAGGTACAACTGGCGGAAAGCCGCCTTCGCCACCACATCCACCTGCTGATCTAGACAGAGACCCACGTCCAATAATACCCCCAAACTCCGAACCTGCTGAGCCACAGATAAGTGCACCCCCTCCACAAGAGGAGGCACCATCTCCCCCGCCCGGCCCACCACCATCACTCCGTCTTATCGGGATTGAGCTTCAGTCTGCTCTGCCATAGCCAACTTGCCACAGCCTCCAAACACTGAGATAGCATGGAGACAGCAAGGCCTGGGTCAGCTGAAAAAGAGAGGTAAAGCTGGGTATCATCAGCATATTGGTGGCAACGCACACCAAACCCTCTCACGATCTCCCCCAAGGGCTGCATATATACATTAAATAATAAAGGAGACAAGATTGAACCTTGCGGAACGCCACAGTCCAGGACCCGGGGGCTAGATGTTTCTGCTTCCAAGACAACCCGCTGGGTCCTCCCCGAGAGGAATGACTGGAACCAACCAAGAGTGGTCCCATCCAGACCCCCCAGGTCACACAACCATCTCAACAGCAGCCCATGGTCTACTGTATCAAACGAGGCCAAGAGATCTAGTAGGACCAGTAATGTCAAACATCCTGCATCCATCTCCCGGAAGAGATCATCTACCAAGGCCACCAGCGCCATCTCCATACCATGACCGGGCCGAAACCCTGATTGAAGGAGGTCAAGAAAACCGATGCTGTCCAGGTGAGCCTGGAGCTACAGGGTCACTGCCCGTTCAATAACCTCAAAATATGGTCTTGTGATGCATTGTTAAAAAAAATAACCACCACCATAAAAAAAAAAAACATCCAAAATTTCTAGCAGACTTAAATTAAAAAAACAACAAAAAATAAATAATCAATTAGACCAGTTAATTCATTCTACTGCTAAGACTAGAACAAGATAGTAAAATAAAATTCCTGTGTGGAAGTCTCATCTAATAGAGAGAGACTATGAGGCTGAGAATTAGATTTTTGTGTTCCTGACACAAATATCTATATAAATAAATCATTGTGTTCTAGTATGCTCTCTGGTGTTGCAGTGCTGCATCACTAAAATTTAGATTATTCAGCATAAAGAGATCCTTTTATATATACATTTAAATAGTCTTTTTGTTTATGCTGCCACTCGTGTTCCATCTCAACAGGAGTTCAGGGAAGCTATTGGTTTACACCAGCTAAAGAAAGGCCCCTTGTTTTTATAAGAAAAGATAAAGGATTTTTCATGAGCCACTTCACCAGAATTATTGGCTTGTAATTGGTTGAACCACCACGCCATGTAAGTCAGGAGTGCCTAACGAGTAGAGTGGGAAAGTTAGGAGATCTGATTTCAACTAATTCTCCATTTTGCTGTTGGCCCAGTGGGTGTCTCTACCTCTTGTATGGTACCCACAGGACACAGTTTTTTCCATGGTAGTACCCATCATGTCATCCTGAGGCCGAGCAGCTTGAACAGAGATTCAAGTTGCTCCATGTTTTTGCTGTCACTCTATGACCACCCTATGTGCTTTGAACACGAGGCAGAACCCATCAGGTGGCAGGCAGCATAAACAGGAATAAATAACCCGCAAGTCCCTCCAGTGAAATTCACAAGCACAAAAGGCCTGCTAATGAAATTGACAAATACAAAGTGAACCTAAGAATCCATGACAGGAACTAAGTGGCATCTCAGGGTTCCTAGGTCTCTGTGACAGCTTGGCTGACCAATGCCCAGTGGCAGGGTGGTGTCATTGCCCAGTCCCCTTTACTGTATTCCATGTTTTCAGCTGCTCAGTGGGTCTGCTGAAGACTAGGGGTGTGCACCAGGCCCCCCGTGTCATTTTCATTTTTTGTTTTTGTTATTCAAAAATGTCATTTTCATTATCGTTATTAATGACAATGTCGTTTTCATTTTTGTTGTCGTTATCGTTTTTGTTATCGGTATCGATATCGGTATCGTTTTTGTTATCGGTATCGATGTTTTGTATTGTTATTGATATCGTTATTGATATCAGTACCATTTCAAACAAAGATTTTATTTTTGGTATCTATCATTATTGATTCCTGTGCATAACTTATATTTATCTAAATCTAAGGGAGACCGGGGAAGGGGAAAGGAAAACTATTATCTAATTAGTTTTATAACTATTCTAATGTAATCTATATGTCTATAATCTATATCTATATCTAATCTATACCACCTATCTCTATGGGTGAAAACAAACATGACGCTAACCACCCTTTAACCACCCTTGGTGGTTATTTATGCATGTTGCAGGGCTGCATAGGGCACCAATGCAGCCCTGCAACATGCATAAATAACCACCAAGGGTGGTTAGTGTCATATTTGTTTTCACTTAATATAATGTACAGGGGGGAGAAGGGCAGAGAAAGGGAGAAGGTAAAATGTAGGGTATGAGGAAGGAAAGGTATTGGTGGGAATACCTAATAAATAAATAAAATAATACAATGAGGGCTAGGAAGGATTTTTTTTATGTGCAAGCACCACAATTCTGTAAACGTAACCTGACAAGCAGAGCTCTCACACAACGGAGAGAAAAAACCTGAACCTCCCATTATAAAGGGTTGCAGTGCCCTCCCCCAGAGCCCCTCTAATTGGTTGTGGGAGGCAGCAGGCATTGAGCAATCACAGAGTCCCATGAGACTGCTGGGGCCTGCTTGTGCTGCTCATTGGCCAGGGATACATCCATCAGATACTGCTGAGCTGCTCGCCCTCCCAACGCAGGCACATTTCAAGGGTTCAACCCTGTTAAGACTCCAAGATGTCTGCTCCCTCCTCCCCTCTCTAGATTTCCCCTCCAAAACCCAGCTGCCACAGCACTAATAATAACGACAATGATAATGACATTGTCATTTTTGTTTATTGTTATCATTTTTGTTATCGTTTTTGGTATCATTTTTGATATCGATATCATTACCGTTATTGGTATTCTCGGTTGTCGTTTTTGGTATTCTCAGTTGTCATTTTTGTTATCATTGTCATTATTTTCAGTTGTCGTTTTCAGTATTGCAATAACAAAAACAAAAATGACAATTTTCATTATCGTTATTGTAATAACGAAACCGACAAGCACACCCCTACGGAAGAGTTCCCCAGATATGTTCCAGGTGGCAAATTCCTTCAGATCTATCTTTTATTCTGTGAGTTGCTCCAGGGTTTGAACAAACAAACAAACAACATTTGTCCATGTTATTTATTAAAACTTATATGCCACCCTTCCCAAATCAGCTCAGGATGTCTTACAATTGCAGCAGGAATGGTGGCAAGTGTTACATGTATGACTTTGGGGCATTTTGTTTAGTGTGTGGTTGCTGTGTTGTTCCCAGTTATATGAAAGATAAAGTAGAGTGGGGGTGTATTACCATGTATTAATGGCTGAGCTTTCGACCTTTGCAGAACTCTTCTTCAGACAGGTATGAGACGGCTAGTGCTGAGTCCTAGCTAAATACAAAGAGGCGAAGATTGATAAGCCTATGGGAGTTTGTAGGCAGTCCAAGTCACTTTAGTCTGTGTGGTCTTCAGTTTTTCATTGGTGAATTGGATATTAGAATACATGCCAACCTTGACAATTAATGAATGTTTGTAAGGTGTTTTGAAATCCTCAGATAACAGGCATTATTAAAGTGTTGCCTTTTGGTAAAGGCAATTAAATTCTAGTATTTGTATTATTATTATAAACATGTATCACTGCTTTATTGGCATGCACTAAGTGTCGTAATTCTTTGACTATATTGCAATGCTTTTTCAGGTGGATTTTGAGGAGGGACTTGAAGGTGTAGAGGGTGGGGGCAAGGCGGATGAGGGCAGGGAGGGAGTTCCAGGCATGCGGGGCAGCGAGTGAGAAGGGACGAAGTCACATTCCTTGTCTCTCCCTCTGTTCCCCCTTCCCTGTCTCCCCTCCCCGTCTTTAGATTGTAAGCTTTCGGGCAGGGACCATGTCTATCTTATTCTTTGTAAAGCGCCAGGTAAATCGCTGGTGCTATATAAATGTTTATAATAATAATAATAATATAATATTGTCTGAATGAAAATCTACATCACCCAGAAGGCCAAATTTTTAAAAAGTCAGGGGTGAACTGTTCAAGCAATGTGAATACCTCACAGCAAATAACATTTTTGTTCAATCACAGGAGTTGTATGTGAAGACAGATGTGCAAGATTTTGCATATGATTTTTTAAAGAACTGGGCCCATGATTTTTATTTATTTTTACTGAGTATCATTAACTACTGGAGCAATTTACCAATGAATACGTTGGATTCCCCATAACTTTAAATCTCTAAATCAAGACTAGATAGCTTTCTAATAGTCCAGCAACTTGCATTTCAACTACAGTGTATCTAAGTGCAAAAATGGCTGGGTGGAATGTTATGGTTTGGGATATTCAGGAGGTTGGACTATAAAAGCATAATGGCTCCTCCTAGCCTTAAAATGTATGGTTCCAATCCTGCAAAGACTCACATGTGCTTAACTTTATACACAGTGCACTGCAAAGGCATATAGACAGTCCAATGGATTTGGGCCTTCAAAGCCAATGGAAAAGTTCGATATATGAAGTAAAGTATGCGCGTGTATGGGTTAAAACAGACATGACGCTAACTCCATTTTGCCACCGTTTTAACATTTCTTTTGCATGTTGCAGGGTTGTATTGGTGCCCTATGCAGCCCTGCAACATGCATAAGAAATGTTAAAGCAGTGCTAAACTGGAGTTCGAGTCATGTCTGTTTTCACCCTAAGTCTTTGTAGGACTGGGAGTCTATGTATCTATGAAGCAATTGTGTACCTCTAATGGCTCTTTCAAGGATCTTAAATTCTTTGCAAACACTAAGGAATCTTCCAAGCATTACTGAGACTTCAGTTAGTGCCACTCTTTGTTGATACGTCTGGTTTAGGACTTAATTCTGAAAACACGTATACACATTAATAACTTTATTCACATGATTAATCCTCTCTAGCTAGTGTTAATGGGACTTCTCACATGTAATGTTACACTTTGTACTAGATATTTTTGTGGAATCAAAATGCCTGTTCCTACAAATGTTTACACATGTGCTGAACATGCAGTCTTCCAGATAGCGCCAGTGCTAGCACTTCAACAGGACTCATGCTTGCTGTGAGCCCAGTCCTCCACTATGAGTCAATAGTTTTGCCATTGGCGTCTTTGCAACTTAGATGTATTGCCTTGGGATGTAAAGGCAAAACTTCCATTGCCTTTAATAATAGAGGAGTATCCTGTAGCCTGTTAAACTGTTTTGTTTCTGTAGAACACCAAGCACCTTCTTTGATACTGTACAACTAGCAAATAATCACAATAATAATTATGAACGATAAAGTAATCACTGCTTTTATGGAAAAGCAAGAAGAGTGCTCTGGTCTGGAGTTGATGGGGGATGCAAGTATTTATCCAAGCTGTGCCCCAGGGTTCCTCTTCTCCTACATTAAACTCACTGCTCTGTGTAGGGAATGGGATGTCCCAGGGTGGCCTCCTAGGTGCCTGCCCTGCATAGGGGCAAAGTAGGAGAGGGAAAGGTTGCTGCAGGCTGCCTTCCCAGGAACTCAGCTTTTGGTGGGTATGGAGATCATTGGCCCTTTTTACATGAGACACCCCCACGCAATGCACACATGGGTGCCTGCATCGGCATGCATGGGGGAGCCTCATGTAAACATTTTGGCTGGTGGGTGGGGGGTTTATGTGCGCTCCTGAGTAACACCCATCTCCACCCATCCCCCATGCATGGAGCAATCAGCAAAAACGGCGGGTGCTCCATGCATGGAGATGGGTGTGCGCCCGTGTAACCCTCCGCCACACACCACCCCCACAGCATGGAGCACACCCATTCCCCCCCCCCCCCGCATGAAAACGCCCATTGTTATGCTCTCTGGCCTAGGTGATAGGCAGGGGGATGTTAACCCAGCCTGCCTCTGGGTGCTGGTCTGGGGCAAGGAGCTTACCCTAGGCTACTGCTGCGTGTAGGTCTAAATTCAAGGAGGTCTTGAGCAGTTACCCCATGCTATCTTCCTCTAGAGATTCTTGGCCTGGGGTATCTATACAGGTTTGGAGGGTTGGTTGCTGCCCCTGTTATGGAACATCCTTCCCCCCCAGAGATCCGTCAGAGTCCGAGCATTTTCCAGAGGCAGTGCAAAACTTCTCTTTTTTTGCAATGCATTTGGCAGGTGGGTTAGGGGGTTGGGGTGGGAGGGGTGAGGGTGGGTTTTTAATGAAGTTTTTAAATGGAGTTTTATTATATTTTTATGATGTATGTTTTTACTAGGTAAGCCGCCCTGAGCTTTAGGGGAAGGGTGGGTAGAAATTTGAATATACAATAAATGAATAAATAAATCACTGTACGCTGCTGCTACCCCTGGGTTTCATGCTTGTCTCGGTGCTCAGTAAGAATCAGTGTAAGGCCACTGAGGGTGGGGGGAAGGTTATCCCAGGCTTCTGGCCCAGTTTGTCTCTGTGTTTGGTAAAGATCAGTGTGAATAGGGCTGGGAGAGAGGAGAGGTAACCTTAGATGGCATGTGCACTGGTTTGGGAGAATCACCCAGAGACTGGGGTAGTCAGAGATGCACATTTTAGAGGACACTTATGAAAAATACAGGTTGCAGGGCTTCATTGGCACCAATACAGCCCTGCAACCTGTCGTTCTCATAAGTGTCCTCTAAAACGTGCATCTCTGGCCACCCTACCCTAGACTATTAGCCTTGGGTTTCACTATTGAGTCTGGGTCAAAGGGGTTTACCTCAAGTTATTACTGGTCTGGGGCAAGTGAGAAGAGATTACACCAGCTTGTCTGTGGTGCATTTGGGGCAGAGGAGTCACCTCAGGATGTTACCCCAGGGTATCGATCCTGGTTTGGGGGAATCACCCTAGATCACTACTCCTGGGTTTTGCTGCTGTGTCTGGGATGGGGGGGTTACCCCTAGATTGTTGCTAGGCTGGGACAAGGGAGACGAGATTACCCCCATTTGTCTCTGTGCTTGGTAAAGATCAGTGTGGCTAGGGCTGGGAGAAAGGAGAGGTAACCTTAGAGGGTATCTGCACTGGTTTGGGGGGCATCACCCTAGACTACTACTCGGGTTTCACAATTGAGTCTGCGGCAAAGGGCTTTACCTCAAGTTATTACTGGTCTGGGGCAAGTGAGATTGAAGAAATTATAAGAGTTTGTTTCTGCGCTTGGTAAGGGGAATGGGGAGGTTACCCCAGAATCCTGCTGCCCCAGGGTGTCTGTGGTATGTCTGGCTGTTGCCCTAGGGAATAGCATTCGCTATATTGATTTGAGAGATCACCCTAGGCTGTCAACCCTGGGTAGGGTGGCCAGATATGCAAATTTTAGAGAACACATGAGAAATACAGGTTCCAGAGCTGCATTGGAGCCAATGCAGCCCTGCAACCTGCATTTCTTGTAAGTATCCTCTAAAATTTGCATATCTGACCACCCTATCCCAGGGTGGGCTGTTGAAGGGCATCTATCTGTTGATGCAGGACATCCAGTACAATCTGTTACCTGAGGTCTGTGTACTCCTATCCTCACCACATGGACCAGCCAGCCATCATTCTCGATGTAACCAAGCCAAGTGCGTGCACCTGGGACCTCGCATCTTCGTGACTGTTACGCTCCTTCTCTCCCTCTGTTCCCCTTCCTTCCCCCCCCCCATTGTAAGCCCTAAGGCAGAGCCCTCCCTGTAAAGTCCTAAGGCTGTCTCTTATACACATCTAGATGTGTATAAGAGACAGGCGCAGAGACGTGTCTATTCCATTACTTTGTAAGGTGCCAAGTACATTGCTGGTGCTATATAAATGCTAATAATTGTGCTGGTTTTCTGGATTGGGGGGGGAATCACACTAGGGTAGCTTTCTCTGGGTCTCACTGCTTGGAGGCGTGGGGGTTACTCCAGATTGTTGCTAGGCTGATGCTGACAAGAGACTGCTCCAGTTTGTGCCCCTGGTGAGGAGGATCAGTGCGGTTTGGGCCAGAGGATGGCTGCTGCCTCAGAGCATATATTCTGGGTTGGGTTGGGGGGGGAATCACACGAGACTGCTACCCCTGGATCTCACTGCTGGGATGCGGGGGGTGCTGGCACAAATAAAAAGAGATTACTCCGGTTTGTGCCCCTGTTAAGGGGGCGGGGGAGGTTACTCCGGGCTCGTGCCTGAGGATCTCTCTCATCTGGGCGGAGTGTGCGGAAAGGCGGGCCCGGGCGCAGCGCGGGGGGGCGGAGGCTGAGGCGGGCCCGGGCGCAGCGCGACGGGGAGGGGAGGGAGGCAGTAGCTCCGGAGCCAGCGCGCCTGCCCGGCCGGTGGCGGAGCTCGGGCAGGGAGTGGTGGGTCTCCGGGCCGGGCGGGCCCCATGGGCGGGTGTGTGGGCTCCCACCACGACTCCTCGGGCAGCCTCAACGAGAACTCGGACGGCACCGGAGGTGAGAGGGGGGCTGGGGCTGCGGGCTCCGTCTGGCCCCGTGGGGTGACGCCCCCGGCACTGGAGCCAATCCCCCCGGGCCTGACGGGGACTCCACAATGGGCCGTGCGGAAGGGGACCCCGCAACGGCTCTTTCCCCTCCCCCCCCCCATCCCCCTCCTGGTTATCCCGCCAGCGGGGGTCCTCCGTGCATCGGCCATTGAGCCTTTAGGAAGGCAGAGCCCCCTTCTCTTCATCTCCTTAGGGGACCCCACCCCTTCCCCTGGCTCCCTAGCCTACTTCCTCCGTGCATTCCTCAACCACCTCCCGCCGGCTTCCCCTCCAATTTGTGGGGCGCAGCTTCTCCCCTGCTGGGTCTTCACTGCAACTTTCCCAAGTGAGCTGCCATCTACTGCCCGGCTTTGGGGCCATTCGGGCATTTAAATATGCCAAGACTCAGATAGAATAGCCCTTTTCCCCACTTTCTCAGCACGCTGGCCACTAGCTCCCTACATCGACTGAATCCTGCTCCTTTAAAACACCAGCTGTGGTTAGGTCTCTCTCTTAGTTCAGAATCTCTCCCCCCCCCCCCCCCTAAAAATTAGAGATGGGATGATCTATTTGATCATTTCAATAATCTTCCAATTAGTGCAACATTATTACCTACAGCCTGTTATCATATATAGCTTTGTCCTATTTTAAAAGTTTCAAGAAAAGGGCTTCCTTATGATCATTATCTCAAGTTCATTTTACATAGTAGAAAAATACATATCTTTAAAACATCCTTATAAAGCAGCTAACTGCTGTTTACAGTTACTGTAAATTGTGTGTGTCCTTCAAATACCCAAATTCTTGGTTGTGTAGGATTTTGCTGCACAGCTCCCATTAAAATAAATGGAAATTCAGTAGCTATATCTAGATCAACTTCTTCCAAACTTAAGAGGGAGGAGGGTTTACTAAGCAGTTTAATATACTTACCAAAACTAAACGGTGTGACCAGCTAACAAAGCTCTTTCTACAGAATATTCCACTGCCCTAAGTTCATATTGAAAATGAAACAAAAAATATACAATAGAAACTCTCATAGCTTTTAATACCGTTATTGGACAGAGATAGTTTTTAACACGTGTGCCGTCTCGACCATTGTTCCAAGACCACTGCGGTGGTTAGGTGTTATGCGGTGCAGCAAGGTTTTAGAAACGGCCTTAACTGTGAATTTCTTGCTTTTATCTCACCCTTGATATCTAGCGGTACAGTATCAGCAAAATTGTTAGATTTCTTCAGCAGAGAGTGTAATGCCATATCATTACACCCAATGGAAGTGTACAAGCCAGGCAATTTCAATGGAATTGTTGATGCTTCATGTCCCAGATTTACCTATTAAGGGCTTGCTCTTGCCTTCAGTTACACAGTATGCATCATTGTATATTTTGGGGGAAATAGCCGGCTGTGAATAGCACAACAGCTGGATTTTCCAAGATGCCCAGCCACGCAAACCACATATTGGAGGGCAGACTCAAGCTCTAAAGATAATGCACTCTGAGGCTGTTCCACTGAAATAGGATATAATATTATTTCAGTTGAATTACATGGTTCAGAGAACAGATTTCAAAATGTATACCTACTGCTATGTATGTGTGATGATAGATTATTCTGAAATATCAACTTGTCTTTTTCTGTTTTTAAAAATGTAAGCAGATGTATTTATGCCAAGACTGGTGTGGAATAACCTTTAATATACTTTTTCAATCAAGATGTCAAGACCTTCTTTATTTAAAACCTTTGTAAAATATATGATTGTGGAGAAACATGAAGCCTGAGTGTTTCTCTCTCAAGAAGTGATGAACTGTGATATGTAAAACCAGACTGGCCAAAAGCATTAGAGTGTATAGAACAGCACAAGGAACAATTCCACACTGCCTGAGGTTGAGAGAGCTAGCCTAGTAGGTTACTTCTGTTTCCAATTTCAGACACTGTACTAGATCAAAGAATATCCGCTTTCAGCCTGCTGCAAATTCTAGATTGTAAAACCCAAGAAAATATTTTCGAACAAGAAGATCTGTGCCTCAACTGAAATACTGCCAGTGTCCAAAATGATGGTGCGATAACTTGTTTGCAGTCCAGCTTTATGCTGACTTCATCGAAAAGAGAGGCAAAGCTTCTTAACCAGTCTTATCACTAGCAACATTAATTAAAGTCATGCTACATGAGGAGCCAGTGACACAATCTCTTCTCATTTTCACCAGTGGTAAATCAGTGGTATATGTGCAAGTTAGTGGAGAATTGTCAGGTTTACACGTGATATCATAAATTTTTAGTGGTCACTAAGGGTGCAACTACATGAGCTGCGATGGGGCTGATCCTTGCGTGCCCCATGGTGGGCAGTCGCTACCGCCACGCTGCAGGCTAGACAGTCCCCCATGCCACACGCACCCCCGGGGAAGCCGGGTGGGCTGCTGTTGGACTTCCCACTACACCCTGGGGTGGGCCGAGGCACCAGCCATGCAAATGGGAACCCAGCCTGGCTTTGGTCCTTCCGCTGTCCCACCACCAGCTGTAATGTTGCTGTGCAGGACTGGAGATAGTGCTCACCACATGGTGGTGCAAACAGGGACTGGTCTCACAAGCAGCAGCGCACTACCGCGCATTGGGCAACCTTACCCCACTTTGGGTAAGGCAGCTACGGCCTACATTGGGCTTTTTCCGAGAATGTGGGGCATAGCAGCCGGCTGCCTGCCCCACCACATGACGGGAGAAACATCTGGCAGTCACTGGTCACATGATGCACTGCATCGTGTGGTAACGGTGATTGAAGTCAGGAAAGGCTGCCCAAACTACAGTAGGTATAGTGTGTGGCTGTGTCCTAAGTCTTCCAAGTATGTGCTGTTTCTATTAACAGATTTCCTTAAGTGGCTTTACCAATTGAGTCCATTTTTCTTGGTATAAAAATAGAACAGTTATACTGCAAGCTTTGAAAGAGAATTATCCAGTCTTTAGGGTGTGGGTGTGTTTGTGGTCAAAAACATCAGCCTGTCTCTCTCATTCTTGGTAAATTACTCCAGTATATAGTTTCTCTTTTCCAATTCATTCCCCATCATCATGTTCTAAGCTCATATGAACTGAGGGCCAAACTTGTTCCTTGTTCCCGTCGGAGGGACGGGGGTATGTGTGCGTGTGTGTGTGTAGCCATGATTTTTAGGGAGTCTTGGGCTGTTCGGAGGTATCCGGTGCAATCTATATTGGGTATTGAGGGTCTCCATCTGATGTTGGATTTGGTGGGGTAGAGTTTGGGGGTTCTGCTTATATACCGTGCGCCTACCTGTACGGCAGCCTCCTTGCATGCTCTAGCGGAGTTGGTGTCAGGGGTGGTGTTGTAGTCCCCAAAGACGATAATCCTGGGGGACTTCAACATACATGCAGATACTGACCTTGGGGGTGCGGAGCATGAGTTCGTGGCTGCCATGGGCCTGTTTCAGATTGTTAATGGTCCGACACACCAGGGGGGACATACCTTGGACCTTATATTTTGCTCCGGCCTTGAGGCAGGGGTCTGTTGGTGGAGTAAGTCTCTGTGGTTCCTTTGTCATGGACGGATCGTTACCTCCTGCAGGCCTCTCTCCTGGTGCACGTCTGCCCTCGGAAGAGCGTGGAACCAATTCGAATGGTTCACCACCACCCCCAGAGACTGATGATACCAGAGCAGTTCCGGGATGCTCTGGGGGTAATACCCTCTGATCTTGAAGACCGTCTCATCAGTGACCTCGTTGAGCTGTGGAACACCTTGTTGGCAGAGGCCGTTGATGGGCTCTGAGGCATCCGCTTCCCAGGTGGTAGCACCACGGGCCTCCTTGGTTCTTGGAGGAGCTGCAGGTGCTGAAACGGGAGGGGTGGCGGTTGGAGTGATGGTGGCGTCGTCCTCGTGCTGAAGCCGACAAATTGCGGCATAGAGCTAGTTTACGAGTCTATGCCTTGGCTATGTGGGCAGCAAAGTGGGAGTTCCTTGCTACCCTCATAACGTCCGCAAAATCCCGTCCAGCAGAGCTGTTCCAAGTGGTGCAGGGGCTGGTCAGTCCGGCCTCCCTCCACCTGGAAGGGGAGTCATCTGGTCCCTGCTGTGACATGTTTGCGGATTACTTTGCAGATAAAATTGCTTGGATTCACCTCAGTTTTGATACTGCACTTTTTGCAGTGGGGAATCCAAAGGTTATGGAAGCCCCGCGTTGTCCGATGTTGTGGGATCAGTTTTGGTTGGTGACGCCCCCCCCCCCCCCCCCCGCCGATATGGAGGATGTTCTTGGGGCTGTTAGGGCTATCTGTTGTGAATTAGATCCATGCCCGTTCTGGCTGGTTAAGGCCTGCCAGGAGACAATGGGGCTGTTGCTGGCCAGAGTGGTCAGTGCCTCCCTTCGGGAGGGCAGGGTGCCAGGCTACCATAAAGAGGCGGTGGTGCAGTCCCTGCTCAAGAAACCATCGCTTGACGTTGGCTCCCTTGCCAGCTATCGGCCAGTCTGTAACCTTCCCTTTTTAGGGAAGGTTTGAATGGTTGGTGGCCTGGCAGTTGCAGGAGCATCTGGATCGTGTCGGTTTTCTCAATCCCTCGCAGTCTGGATTTCGCCCAGGTTATGGCACTGAGACTGCACTTGTGGCATTGGTTGACGACCTGCACTGCGAATTAGATCAGGGCCAGTCGGCCCTGCTGATTCTGTTAGATCTGTCTGCTGCTTTTGATACCATTGATCATGAGATCCTCCTTTCTATGTGTTTTGTTTATGTTTTATTCTGTTTTACTGTAAGCCGCCCAGAGCAGAGCTGCCTGTGGCAGGATGGGCGGGATAGCAAGTTTTTAAAATAAAACTGATGAAGGGGTGAGGTCAGCATCACCCATTGACAAGGATGGGTGGGTGAGAAACGTACTCATCTCTGGCCACTTTTTTAATGCAGGTCGTTGGCTTGTCCAGGTGTTGTCTTCTAATACATGAAGGTGTGACTAAACTATGGAGGGCTCTAGATTCTCGTACTTGGTTTTTCAAGGTTTTAATAATTCTGTACTAGGTTATGTTCATCTTCATTCAACGTTCCATAAATATCTAGAATTCTCTTCACCAAAGTGGACAACATCTGGGCCCCATCCCTTCATGCCACTACTTATTTATTTTACCTTTCTTCTTTTTAAAATTCTTTTGATATGCTCCTTTTTCTCTGACAAGTCTGTTGAAGTCTTATCTTGGTTAGAACTTGTGAATGCTAGTTTGTCTTGCTTTGCTTCTGTCTGCAAAGGGAAACTTAGACAATTATTTGTAGAGAATGAAGAGAAGAAAAGAGATCCAACTTCTTGAAATATGGGATCTGCAGACTCCCATCGGATGTACAGAACAATCTGGCCTGTCGAGCCTTTGTGCCTTCTCTATCGGCCCATGGGAAACAGGGGGGAGGCTCTGCTGGTAAAGTTGGACTTTTCATTAAATTTCTCCTCTAACCTCCCATTTGGTAAGGCTTCTTAATCAAACAAAGGATCAGTGATCAAGAACTTCAGATGTGTGATGCAGTTGTAAATGCGCCAAAGATTTCTGATTTATATAAAGGATTTCCACAACATTCAGGTTGCGCAGTATGTTTATCCAACTTATCAGGCTGGCCAAATAGAATTGCCTTTACTTTGACCAGATTTGCTTTTTTGCCTTCTGATGTGTAACTCAAGATAGGATTAATAAAGTTCCCCCTCAGTAAAGATTTTGTAAATGTTGTACTCATAAGGTGGTGGAAACACACGTGTTCTTTGATTGCCCACTCTATAATCCCCGATGTGAAATTTTGGAACCTGTGATTGCTGGGATGGGTTCCAGTAGCCAGTTGGAAGTTTTGAGTATTTTCTTGAGTGATATTGTTCCTGTAATTTACTGAACCGGTTGCCAAGTTTTGTGTAGCAGCTAGGCACCTGAGGAAGAGAGTTTGGGGGTCTTTCTCTTAACTTAATAACTGTTATGGTAGGAAATGTAGTAAAGGGCTAGTGTTTTTATTAATTTTGTTTTTCAGTGTTTTGTTTGTGTTTTGTGATGCCTTTGTGTAAATAATGTGATGATGAAATATGGGACCCACATATTATTACAGATTCAGTCTTTGGACTTCAGCTGTCTCAGGCAAGCTGAAATTATGCTTGCTTGCCCTTTTAGAGTTCCTATTTCCCCCTTTGATAGAAAGCTCCCTGGTAGTTCTGTTTTTAGTTTTTGTTTTCTCTTATTAACCTGCAGTAGCAAATTGGCAACAGTAATAAATAGAACAATAATTGCATGCTCAACTGGCATGTTCGAACAGCTGCTAATTAGAAGTGTAAATACTTACTGAAGTGTTCAGCGCTATGGCATTGTCATAATGAAAGCATGGGAAGATCAATGTAGTCCTTGGATCAGGACATGAAATTTCAGATCCGAGTCTAGTAGCCAAAACTTTTTCTTGGTCACCAAGGGTAAATTAAACTGCAAATTTGCTTAATTAGACACCACCTATTTATGCAAATATGTACATTTGCATATTTGTGCATAAATAAGTGTTCCTCATTTGCGCACATACCTTTGAATAGCTACTAAAAATTACTCACACTTAATCATGGATGTTTGTGTACCTCTGCCTCTCAGCACTGAAGTACCAACTGTCAGTTGCCTTATTGGGACTGAAGTCTTGGAGAGGTGGTCCATTCACAGCAATTGTCAGAAGGTCATCTATTGTGTCAGTCTTCAAGGAATGTCTATAAGCAGTTTTTATTCTGTTGAAGTAACTGAAACCACGGTTGTAGAAAGCTACAACCTTCTGATCAGCACGTGGGGAGGAGACGTTTGTAAATGAACAGCTTTATCTCCCTTTCCGATCAGAAGTAGGGGCAGGAGTAAAACAGTGCTAGTTGCCTGTGAAGGGGGGCAAGGTTTTTTTTCCAGAGGGGCATGAATGGCTCCATGATGAAGCGGGGCAGACTCGGCAGGGGGAGGGGGGGAACGGGAATGGCAAAAGGCCCCCCGCCAGCTCAGAAACCAATGTAGGGAGGGAGCACAATACTGGCAAAGTGCCCCCCCTCCTGGCTCCACATGCCAGGGAGAAACCCACATAGGGAGGGAACAGGGGACTACCCAAAGGCTCCCCGCTCCGTTGCGAACGTGTCGAACCCCCTGTCGGTGGCGACCCCAGACCTGCACGGGGCAGCCCCCACTCGGCTTTGCTCGAGCAGCCCATGTGCTCCGAGCCGGCTCCCGGGCGCCTATGCTCTGGGAAATTTTGTCTGCCCCACGGTACCCCCAGGGCCTCAGGGGAACCCTCTGGGAAGCGGCAGTGCTCCCCTGGTTGGTGCAGCGCAACCCGACCTTCCCCTGTGAAAAGGTGCCAGAGTGGGGGGTGGGGTGGGAGAGGGAAGCAGGCAGGAAGGCGGGCGGGAGGGCGCGACACCCCAGGCAGAGAGTGGGGAGAGCACCCCCCCGGCCCGGCTTTCAAAAACTCGCGAGAGCATTCAAGGCGGGGGGAATCACTGCACTCCCATCACGTAAGCCCTTCCTTCCTCCAACAATAAAAAATAAACTAGCCCCCCAGCCGTCTAACCTCCACCCCCCTCCAGCCTAACCCACCAACCTGCCTTGCTTTGCTTCAGCTCCGCTCGCTGCCTCGCTCCGTCACCACATGCATGTTTCAGCAGTGGGTGTGGGGCTCTATATGCTCTCCCCCTCCCCTCAGCCCAAAGACGGCGGTGCACGGATTAAAGGGGAAATCTTGCCGCAACCAATAAATAAATAATAAAATAAAATAATACAGCCGCATTAAGGGCAGGTCGCCAGCCCTCATTTTCTGGTCGCCAATGGCGACTTGGTGACCAGAAATTTTGTGCCCTGCTTGGATTATGCTCATTTCATCTGTGGAACAGACAATTCTTACACATTAGGTGGTGTAGACTTGAAATGGACATTTATGGTTTGAAGTTGCTTTAGTAGTGTGGGAGATGATAGATAGTTGAGGGTTTGAGTTTTTTAAAGCCTCCTAACTAGAAGGTCATGAGCCTGTAGTAGACGTATTTTATAATGGAACATGGTCATCTACTTCCAAATCCGATTATACAAAATGTCTGAACTATTCATTTAATGCCTTGAAACTGGTGCTTGCCACTCCCTAGTATGTATAAACGGAGTACCATTTTAGAAAAAGATGGATACCATACAGAAATATTTTATTGGACCAACTTCTGTTGCTGAGTATGCAAGCCTTTGGCCCGCACAGGACCATTCCGCGGGCACATAAGGAATCGGACCTAGTGAACTGTTCTGATACAATTTTGACTGTGTTCTAGTTCCGACTCCTTTTGTGCTTGAAGAAGGGCCCTGTGTGGCCCGAAGGCTTGCATATTCTCACCAAAAGAAGTTGGTCCAATAAAAAGATGTCTTTTGAACTACTTTGACTTCATCTTTTTTTAAAAATAAATAAATACACGTTTTGAACCAACACAGCAATCGCACTACAGGAAAATGCAATACTAGACTTGTAGTAGTTCTTTTCCTTAAGTTGATGTGGTCTGTTATCCCAGAGAGCACTACTCCTGCCTTGCTTTAAATCCCTCTCCCTGCCCCCACTGGTGTTTTATATGGCATTCATATTTAAAATGTCGTTACCATACGAACAACCACGTCCCTTTGCGGCCTCTATGATCAGCCGGGGGCGCCCTCCTACGCTTTCCATCTGTTACCCTTGTCCATGGGCTGGGGGTGTGCAGGAGAGTGTTCTCGATTGCTGCCCCCCCATGTTGTGGAACTCCCTTCCCCAGGAGGTTTGTCTGAGCCTGGCTATCTTCCAGAGGCAGTGCAAATCTTTTTTTTTTATTTGGAAAAGCATTCAGCAGGCAGGGATAGGCATGGTTTGGTTAGGCTTTTTGGGTGGGGTTATTGGGGAGGATGGGGGTTTTAGGGGAGGGTGTCTTTATTGTATGTCTTTTTAACTTTGCGTATGGATTGTGAGCCATCTGGAGCCTTTGGGAAGGGTGGCATAAAAATTAGAAAAATAAATACTCCTGATAAAATCTGAGTACAAACTCCTAGGGGTTGGTTCCCCACAAACTAGTATGTGGACTTGTACAAATGTTAAATATATGTGTTGGTCAACTAACACCTTTACACCTGCTGTGTTTACATAATGACCCATTTGGTACCTATTCCCCATGATAAGTAATTCTCTTTTACCTGGAACATGTGAGCATTCCCAAAGTGAGCTAGATACCTGTTTTAAGCATGTATTGGACTTGTAATATTCACATTCAAAACATTGTAACAATGCACCAAATCTATTTTCATAGGAGATGATGGCGCTAGAAATGACACTGATTGCTGGCTTTTGTGTTACCCTGCATTTTCTCCATGGCATTTTACTTGGGTGCTTTGGAGAAGATGCATAAAATGTTACTTTTAAAAACTTGACAGTAAGAGTTTGAACATTAACTTTGTTTTGCTTTAGATCTGACATGAGTATGGTGTGTAATTATCACAAGAGTTCTCAAATCGGATCCTCGTAGTGAAAGCGAGTATCTAGCATCTCGGTTCTGATAGCATATAAGGGACAGATTTCTTGGAGGTGTTGAGCACCCACATCTTCTGTTGGAATAGATGGACTCTGTGGGTGCTATGCTATATGCATCTGAATATCAGACTCAAATCATTTCTATTGAAGTGTTCTTTTGAAGGGTAATAGATGTCATTTCAACAGCTTCAAGAGCCATAATTAGCAATATTGCTTCAGTATTTTGCAAAATAAAACTCTGAACAACAAAGTATACTTGGGCAGCCTAAATGATTACGCTTTTTTTTGCTAAAAAAAAATTGCCTTTAGCATCCACAATCTTCCCCTGACTCTAGCAATTGCATCAGTTGTTTAAGTTCACTTACCATATGGAGTGATGGAAGTAAATAAGTTTGATAACTCTTAACAGTTTGTGTTACCAGTGCTGAAAGCTGCAAAATCTTTTCCTATTGAATATTAAGTAAATGAAACTGGTGCTTTTAAAGATTTATTATTATAACAATTGTAATACTTTCCATCTACAATTATTAGTATTCTTTTCCTGAATAAAAATCTCAAATGCTTCTCCAGTCAAGTAGAAGTGTTACTGGTTTAAGCTGTATTCAGCTGCTTAGCTAAAGGTAAAAATGTGAACTTTCTAGGCAAAAGATAAATTACTTAAATGATTTATTTCTCCTATGTAGGCGGAAATAAGTTGCTAAAGAAACTGAAACTTCCGTTTAGAAGAAGGTGGGATGTGTACTTTTGGAAATGTTTCTCAAGAAATAAAAAAAGAAATCTGATTTTAAAAGTGACAGGTGAATTTCTACAAAACGTATTTTTCAGGTAGAATCAAGGTTTTAATTGGTCACATCTGACCTGGTAGTGTAGGTAAATCCAAGGTTGCAAAAAGTTTTGATCCAATGTCGTAGCTTAAAACTTAATAAATAAATAGAGCTAGTCTTGGAAATAGTAGTGTTGGCTTTTTCTTAGAAGCAGAGAGGGTTTGACATACACGAAAACTTTGTCTCGCAATTTCGCAAAGACCTAGTCAAACGTTGTGTATAAAATACTTATGCAAATGTTCTCTCATTTCCATCTCCCCCCCCCCCCCCCCCCTTGCTTATATTTTTAGAATGCAAAAATCTATGTTTCTCTTGGTGTTTTAATAGGATAGTTATTTTGCAGCATGCTATATAAAACTATACATTAATAGTTTGCAGAAGTTGCACATCCTTATGTTGTTGAATTCAGAATAACTCCATGAAAATCATGATGCAACACTTCTTTCAAGAGGTTACTCCAGTACTACTTCTGTTCACAGTTTAACCAAGTAGTGCCTTGTGGGAAGGGAAACTGAGAACATCGGTTAGCTTTATTGCTTCTATTCAGAATCCTATAGAAGGCCCTTAGCAGATGTTTGGTGGCAAGAGTCTAATTAACGGATACTTCCCCCTCTCTCCCCATGCCAAATAGATGGATATTTTTGAGGGGCATTGTGGGATAAGGGTTGAGGAGGGCGCTGGCTCTCAGCATCCAAAGACAAGTAGGAGCTGCGTTCATGTTTGAGATGACTGCAAGCTATATGTGGGGACACAGAAGAAAACCCTTATCTTTGACAGAGGTAACACCTGGAGATTAGATGTTGCAGCATTTTTCTTCCCTGGTAGCTGAGAGTGAGGAAGATCAGGGCTGGGCTTTGCTAGTTAAAGGCTCCACCCTATCTTTCCTGTCTGGCTAGTAAATGACTCGTCCTGAAATGTGTTTTACGTTTCAAGGTAGCAATCCTGTGTTCCTGTTGGTGGAAGCCAGATGAGTGAAACTCAGAAAAGCGAAATTTCATGAATCCAATAGGTGATTAGAATAATGCTCCGTGTTGTACTCCAATGTCAAAACTTTGGGAAGGGTTTTGTACAATTCTTGTACAAAATAACTACCTGTTCTCATAATGCTTATTGAGTTGCATCTTGTCACTTTTCAGAAACAACAGTTGTTAGTTTTTGCATGCTTAAACTCTTGCTCATGTGACAACACAAAACCAGAGCTACCAAGCTTTTATGTATAGACTTACTTTAGGTTCTGAAAATGAGGTTTTCCATTTGTTCCTGTGACAATGCTCTGTGTTTGGCATTTATTTTGCCTCTTTGCAGCCAGAGATTTGGCACGGACTGTGAATCTGTTAGTGCTAACACACAGGCAGTTCAACGAAATTCTCTGTAGAATTGGCTTTGCTTCTGCTACAGATTCATAGGGGGTGGGTACAGTCACATGACATTCTGCTTAAGTACTCACTGAGCAAGCAGTCCTCCGAGTTAGCCTAAATCTGAAGTGAAAAGATGAAGTGATTCAGTGCATGAAGCAAATAGAACACAAGGAGAATCTGGAGTAAATAATCTTTCATACTTCTGCTGAGTATAATTGTTGAATGAGACGTAACTGGAATCCTGAAGGTGTGAGAAGTACTCTATGGATGTTAACTGGCTAAAATGGGACTTGGAGAGGGAGGAAACTTGCTTTTTATATTTTCTGGGGCAGTGGAGTAATAAAATATTTACATATTGTCACTTAGCATAATTATCCTGTCTTAGATGCCAAAAATATTATTAATCCATAATTAAATTGCACATTGTTTCCAGAATCCAACACAGGACTAGCAATATTCAGAAATGCAGAGGCAAAGCTAATATTAACTGCTGTTCGAGTACACATTAGTTTGGTACTTTGCTTTCCTAAATAGTATACAGTAGGAGGTGCAGGATGTCGACTGTGGTCTACTTGATACTGCAATTTGAGCCATTGCATTTCCTGACATCTGCTGACCATGAGTGTGATACTCTAGTTCTTAGTCCTTTGATTAGTTCCCCTTTTCTGACTTCAGTGGTGCAAGTACGATTCACGTGGCGTACTAACTGTAAGAAGCTGCAGTGGAAGCTGAAAGTTGTATTAAGTTGCTTTTTGCACTCTTTCAGCAAGACACTTCAAGGCATCATAAATTCTTAAGAGCTTGAAACCTTTTAAACCAGAGGTTTCCAGGCTCTGGTCAGTATCCCAAGAGGGAGTCAGGTCATCTGTAGGTGATGTCGCAATCCCAACTGATATCCGAGGTATTTTTCATGTCTTTGCTGTCGGGGGTCACAGGGCTATGTTTAAGTTTTGGAATGGGGATATCAAGGGGAGAACTGTTTATACTGAGATGAGTATCTTAATTTATTAGATTCTCAGCATTGGAAGAAAGGGTGATAAAATCTGTAGATAAGTCAAAAGGTGGTAAGAAAAGAGGTGCTATACTGAGTTGGACAAATGGTTTATTCAGCCCAGCATCCTGTCTCCAAGAGTAACCAGTTTCACTTGCTCCAGAGAAGTACACAAACAGCTCACATATGGAGTGTAAACAAACGTGATGCTAGCTACTAAAAAAAAAAATTGAAATGTTTTCCTGGGTGGTGGTTTTCTTTCTTTTTTTGTGGGTTTTGTAGCCATCCATCAGACATGCTGGCCTGATCGCTGTGGGGAATCCCAGAGGGGGCGGGGCTGAGCGGGACGACGTGCGGCTGCTCGGCCCTGCGTTCCCTCAGCTGGCTGCCCACGGGGAGACGGGCGGGCGCAGTCGCTAATCAGGTCGCTGTACCTGATCCCATCTCGTGGTTGGGACCTGATTCCAGGACGTGGCTGGGTAACAGTCGTTACCTGCGGCCATTCTCAGTCCTGCCCCGGATCGTGGCCAAACTAACCATGGTTCTGAGGATGGGGCCGGCACCATCCTCAGAACCATGGTTAGGTTTGACCCCCCCCCACCAGAGATTCACTGTGGTGAACATCTGGTGGGGCTCAAACAAACGTGCACAGGATCACAGCCACCACCCTGAATCCACTGTGATTCAGGGTGGTTGACTGTGATCTCGTAACGTCTGAAATTACCTTAAGGTTGTGATATTTGCACTGTAAGTACGTTGCGTTGTGCCTCAGTTTCCTCAAAAGGAATTTGTACTTAGTGGTCCAGGCCTGACATGATCTGGTCTGGCTGTAGGGTGCTCTTTTCCAATATGTGGAAACTCAGTTTACACTTTGCTAATCAGCCAGCCAGCTCAGCTAAGTATCGTAAAGACAATTTATTTTGTATAAATGAAGCTATGAGACTTAAGGATATTTTTAAAATATGAAGCAATAGTTTACTTAAGTTCAAATAAAGACATAGTACAAAAGAAAGTGCCAGTTGAAAGTACATGACTTAGAAAGACATTTCTTGTTCAAAGAACAGCTCTTTTACAAATTCAAATATCTTAACATCTATAAGATATAACATATGCTCTAAGTATTATTGCTATGGTTGACTCAATGCATCATATTAATATACGTTCATATTACCCAGTCCTTTGCCCCATTCTGCCAGATGGATATGAGAAAAGCTCCAAAGAAGGAACTGTTTCTGAAAAATCCATTTCTCCTCTCCCTTCTTATAGAATCAAATTTGCTTGGAAGTCAGCTAAAAATGACATCAGGTCAAAACTGCTGACAGGGAGAGTTTTCTCAGAATACATAGTAAGAAGCCTGTTGATACGTTCTAAAACAGGTTGCTATCATATAAGATAGGATTAACAATGAGTAAACTCCAAACAAACAAGGCCTTTTCCTGCCCTGCCTGGGAGTCACGTATCTTGAGACTAGTCAACAGTGAATGTTGATTTCTTTAAGAGACAGACTTGATTGTATCTTCTATTCCAGTATACAGACTGATTTTCCAGTATCTGGTCAAGAGTTCAGTAGAAAGGTCACTATAGGACAGCTCTTTAGGAAGTCATCCTACAGAGAGGCTAATTTTGATTTCCAGTATATTGAAACACAAATGGTCAAAAATATATGCTTATATACAGGATACATGACAAGTAAGCAAGCTACCTTGCTTGTATACTGGGAAAGAATTACTTGCTGCACAGTGTATGCACATCTGCATTCTTGGATTGCTATATCCCACGCTTTGAAACGTGGATTTACCTGATGATTCAGTGCTAGGTAGTGTACTTTAAGATAACTGGCAGATCATCCCAAGAAAAGTAAAACATGGACTCGGCACAGATTTCTTTGACTCACAAACTCACACAACAGCCCTCCTTCATGGGGGAAAGGTTCTCTTGGTTACATCAGACTAAAAGAGAGTTCTCCTGAGGTAACTACATGAGAACACACCCTGAGACAGAAAACATTTGGATTCATAAGAGCAGTATCTCAGCATTTGTTATAGTTCTTTGTCTTAAAGGTTGTCATCCTCTGACTACATGTCTTTGTGATAAAAGGAACAGTTATTTATTTACTGAGAATACCCATAAAGTAGTGAAATGCACCAGTGGGTGAACCAGCCTCCTCACCAGCCATTCTAGTTTCACCAAAACCTTGATTTCTGCAAAAGGAAAATAAGAGCATTTCAGAAGACTGGGAATTCCTGCAGAATGGCTAGCGAAGGTGGGGAAAGGGGAGGAGGAGGTAGGGCTAGTCCATAATTTGAACACACAATTTTCTGCAAAGATGCAGCAAAGCACAGTTGCAAGTATTGTGCAACAGACTATATTATAGCATTCTACTTTCAAGTATACGTGCACAAGTGGTGTTTCATAACTAGAGAGGCCAAAAAAAAAAAAAGCTATTTTGTTGTATCTTTCCTGGCAAAACTTGTTAAGCCCCAAACCTGCAAATACTCAACCTAGTGTTGAGCTTCAGGTGCACAAGCAGTCCCAATGGGTTGCAGCTGATCCACCAGCTCTTACATCAACACCCAGCTCTTTCCTGTTAGGGATCTGTCATCGGGACTTCCTGCTTGCTATGAAAAATAGGAGGGAGTCTCTTCCTTTTTTCTGCAGATTATTACATACATCTTATACACCACGGCTAGGCAGTTGAAAGATAGTGTTGAAACTTCTAGCTGAGCTTAAGCATTTTGGCAAACACTGGGTTTTTTGTGTGTGGCTTTTTGTTCGTTTGTTTGCATGGTGCTAAATCTCTATTACAACTTTTCGGTTTTAAAATCTTTGCACTTTTGTCTACATTTGGCACCTCTGTTTACTTGCGTGGTTTGGCTACATATAATAGACAGTCAAGACTAGTCTTTGGCATAATTTGTCTGAAGTAAAGCAAGGCCAGCCTGTAACTAAAAAGTACTTGTAAGAAATACACATCCAAGGGCTAGCAATGTAACACATTTGCCAATTTACTGTAAGGCTTTATTATTGAAAGCAGCATCTTATTATTTTTTATTTTCCATATGGTTATACATCTGTCTTTTTCCATATCTTGTTTATTTGTTTATATTTGTATCCCACCCTTTCACTTAGGCTCAGGGTGGCTCATATTTCACGTTATTAACTTTTAACAATTAACACTTAACATTAAACAATTTAACTTAACTAGTAATCCTCACAACAATCCTGTGAGGACAAAATTAATTCTGCTGCCAGAATACCCTAAAGGGTATAAACTGTAGTGGGGCAAGAACAGCTTAATATCAGTGTAAAGTCTGGTGACCGATTTATTTTGTTTGTTTTGGTTTTTGGGGGTTTTTTTTGTTTTTTTTTGCTCAGAGTTCGATCTGAAATTTTATGCCCTTAACTGGATTATACCCTTAGGGCTTTAGTATAAGATTAAAAGTTAAGACACATTCTCACAAGATGGGGGAGAGGGAGGGAAGGCAGAGCCTGTTTCTCACAAGATGAGGGAGAGGGAGGGAAGGCAGAGCCTGTTTCTCCCCCCCCCTCCTTTTTTTTTTTTTAAATGTGAGAGTATATTAGCTTCTGATCTGCAAATAGCCCTTACGTGTTAGGGCTCAAAGCAAGGTTTAACATGGTGCTATTTTTTTTTCCTGCACATTTGTAAGTGCCCCACAATGCACCATGCAAAAAGAAGAAGAAAAAAAGCTGTGCAACATTATTGGATAGCTAGCAGCCACTGTGGCAGTACCTGTGACAAATTTTACAGTAGGAAAAGCAATGTGTGGAAAATAAGGTGCCATAGTTACCTTCTGCAAGAAATGAAAAATGCAGAAGAGACTTCTGTGAATGCACCCTGAATATGCTTTGAACACACCCGTTTGATTAGCTGATATCACACACTTTAAACTGGTTACATACCGTGCACCAGGGATGAGGAACCTCAGGCTTGAGGGCTCAGTGTGGCCCACAGCTAGTTTTGATCTGTCTCCCTCGATCATTCCTACTCTCAAGTCCTGAAAGACTGAGCTCAGATCTGTAATCTGTGCACAGATCTATAATCTGGCCCTCCTCTTCCTATATACAGCCCTTAAGCACCTGCACTCTCAACTTCTGTGTGGCCCTCAAACCTTGTACTAATGTTCAAAGTGGCCCTGGAGAGGAGAAAGGTTCCCCACCCCTGATGAACACACTCCACAGTGATGACACTTAAATGGCATTCCACCGATTGTCTAAATCAATAGAAATGGAAAAAATATATGTGATTTATGTGTAAAAAAACATTTGAGTGCCGGTGTAGCAGGGGCAGACTGGTTAAGGGAGTTGGGTCCTTTAAGAAGATTTAGTGCCAGCATGGAAGGAATAGACACAGGACAGCACCCTAATAAATAAATAGGTAATAAAAAATATGCGTCAACTGAACTAGCCCCAGAGCTGGGCAACCAAGCAGCTAGTGGGAGCCGGTTGGGCTTGGTGTGGTTGAGCCAGCCATGTTGTAGTCAACTCAAGGATATAGTCTTTAGAAACCATGTGGCTCATTCTAGTTCAGAGGGTGAAACTCCTTAAGGGTACTGAAGAAAGAAGCTCTAGCAATAGAGTTGTTTCTGCTTTTATAAAGAAACAAGAAATGGGTACCAAAATCTGATTGATACATGGAAATACTAAGAATTCAGTGTGGACCCAGTTATGACTCTAATTTGTTTATTGCAAAGAGTTTGTATTTCATGTACTGAAGTGTCTTTTTATTTCACTTGAGTGCTACATAGTAATTCATACTGAACAAAAAACGATTGCTTTTTTGCTGTAGGAAGATGAATTGTGGATCTTACATCGAGCCATTTAGTAAGTTGTGCCCATTTCTAAATAAAGAACATTTTTGCAAACATACTTTTCAGTCCTCTTATTGTTTAGAAACATTCACCTTGTCACACAGGTCACTGTGCATTAGAAAAACCGTGTTCTGTGAAGAATAATTGCATCCATCATGGTCTAGGTTCAGCAGTCTAAAATGTCTAAGTTGCTGATTCTTTCCTGCAGAAGGAACAGTGCATTATGTGCTTTTCAAAGCCTGTATGAAGTGAAGGTAGAACTCAGAACTTATTTTATTTATTTATTTTTATGTTTGTGTAGGTTTTTTTCTCCCTTTGTTACTGTATTGTGGTTGTTTTACGGACTCCACCCTACAAAATTTACTTGGGATTTTGTATTGTATTTCACCTTCAGTGTTTTCTTCAGTGAACATGTAATTATTGCTAGAATGGTCTTTTTTTTTTCTTTGTTGGACCCAGACTTTGGAAAGAAAGTGTGTGTGTGTGTGTGTGTGTGTTGTACTGAATGGTGCTTACTTGCTTTCTTATGCCTGAAACTGCTAAATGGCTTCTGAAGTGTGGTGGGCATATGGAGCTTCTGCTTGGACGACGAAGTTGATTATGGTGACTACAGCAGAATTAAAACTGCCTTACGTTGAGCCAACTTTCAATTAAAATGTACTGTACATTTTTGAAGATTACAATTAAAGGGCATCAAAAGTTAATAAACCTAGTTGAGGTTAGTTCTGCCTTGCAGCTGGTTCCCCAAAGGGAAGTAGAAACTTTATTTTCTTTGGTTTCCCAACCTTTATGTAGCTTCTGTTCATGGATTCAACCTAAGGGTAAATCTGACTCTTGGTATGATCATCTCTTTCCCCCCCCTCCCCCCCCTTAACTTAGAATTACATATAAGAACATTAAAAGGTCACTACTTTTTGGCACTGGTCTGTGCCTCATTGCTTCACTGGCTCCCCCTTCCACAATGCATCCTTCACAAACTCCTGTTGTTCATGTACAAATCCCTTCACAACCTAGCTCCCTTTTACCTCTCGGCCCTAGTCTCCTTACACACTCCTGCACGCACTCTTTGCTCCTCCTCTGCCCCCTCCCTCGCTCTCCCTCATCTCCCCTGCTCCCCTAACCGCCTTCGTCCCTTCTCCCTTGCTGTTGCTTTCTCTGGAATGACTTCCACAGCCTTTACATCACTGTGGCCATAGCTTAGAACAACAGACAGGCAACTATCAGCACCACTACCTCCAGTGTTCCATTACAGGCACTCGCCACCTACCAATCTGTCTAGCAGAGGTGTATCTCCTGGAGTGAGGAAGAGACCAAGGTCTTCATCACTCTGTGGGGGGAGCAGATGGTCCAATACCAACTGGTCAAGTAAGAACAAGGCACCATTCCAAGAAATCTCAACACAAATATCACTTCAAGGATACAACAGGAATTCAGTATGTAGGCAGGGTCCCCCAGAACAAAAGGCAGCATGAACACTACTTTAATGCAGGTTTCAGTGGTGGGTACAAAGTCCTGGTGTACTTGCAGCAAAAGAAGAGGGACTTGCGAAAGATTCGGGCGTTGTGGTTCTTCCCTGGACAGCGCATCCGCAACCAAGGTACAATAGTCCACTATGGCTGTCACGGGTTGTGGTTCAACACCCCCAACTTTACTGGGTTTGAGTGACTCAGTTTCCCTTGTGCACAGTCCTCTTGAATCAGTTTCTCTCACTGGCTGATTCAAGTCTGCCACAATGAAACTTCTTGTCACACAAGGGTCCGATCCTTCCCGTTTCCAGACTCTTTACTCTCTGGGTTCGCAAGAGCTTGAGGGCTCTTGTAGCTCACTTGTGTTCCAATATTAGACTCTAGACCACTTCTTCATAAAGTATGAAGTATATTTATTGTTTACATAAACACAAGATAGTTGATACAGAGTGGTAATAGAAATAAAAGGTAAACATAACGCATTCCTAACTTATACTGTTTTGAGTTCCTAAGTTATTCATCTTACCCTAGAACAAGTCCATAAGTTCTGGTTTTCTCAGCCATAAGGAACTGGCTGGGCTCTGGCTTCTTAGAGCGAAAGCTCTCTATCACTCCATCTTCCCCCAGCCTGCAGTGATCAGGCTGGTTCTTTCGTATGTAGATGTTCAAGATGGCTCTTGCAGGAAATCTCCAAGCAGTCTCTTTTCCCTCTGGGATCTCTGTCCTTATATAGTATTTGTCTCTCTTTGTCTGGGTTTTCCCGCCTCTAGGGAATGTGTCCCAGAGCATGTAGGCAACCCAGGTAAACATGGAAGTTAATTAACATCTCCATAGGATGTCTAGCAACCCAGCTTTCAATCCACGTTCGGTTATCTCTTGTAGTTTCTACAGACTTGTGACGTGTGAGAGGGCCAACCTGAGCTGTAATTTGAGTTCTGCTGTTCTCAGAGTTGGCATTACAACATGTGGAACTTGTAACATTACATACTGTACATTTACAGTAACATTGCATCCATGTGAAACCCTTGGTATCACATATTTACCAAACATGTAGTCCCGTGTTACACGTATGTGACCCCCTGTTTCCCCGTGACAATGGCCTTGAGAACTATGGAGAACAACCCCTTGTGGTTCAAAAGCTATTGCTGCAAGTGGTTTGCCAGGGAAAGCCCAATGGCATCTGTCTGTGGGTGATGTGGCTTACCATGATGGAGTACAGACACCACGCAACCCTACTGCAGTTCCAGGTTCAGCAGAATGGAAGAGTGGTAGCCTCGGACGAGTTGTGTGAGAGAGAGAGAGAGAGTGACTTTTCTGGATGTTTGTGCACAGCCAAAAGTGAGGAAGTCACTAAAAGGCTGGATCTTTCCTGCCATTTTCCTCATTGCTGTCCTGATGACAGCAAGAGGATATCTGCACAGCCACTGGAGGGTGCCTCTGTCAGATGGTGGAGCTGGAACTCTGGGGGGGAAAACAAGTGGCTCTTGGTACAGGAAATGTGAGAGCTGGAGAGCTTCTTGCCCTGTATGAGGTTTGGGCACTTGCAGAAATGCAGGGCGCCTTGGTGTGCGGGGATGTTTTCCGTCCCAATTGTATGGCTGGGGTGACTACTTCTTCCTATGGTTTGTCATGGCTGCGAGTCATGACATGGGACAGGATATTGAGAAGGGGGGTGGGGGTGGATTGTGGTGAGGAAGAATGCTTTCCCATGTATTAGGTTCATTACACTAAAACTGAGTGGGGGCTGCCTGAATGTGCACGAAATACATGCAGGAGGCTTGCCCATTTATTAGGCTCTACAATGCTAGATGTGAGTGGGGGCTGCATGGACTGAACCCAGACTGCAGCAAGCTATTGTTTAACACCCTAAACCTACTGCCTCAACAGCTCTGCTCTGGCACCTTTCCTTGTGGGCTGCGAGGAACCAACCATCCACACTTGTCACTGTGAACTTAGCCACATATCTGAGCAGGATTGCTGAACTGATCTTCCTTCCTGCTGGAAAGTTATTGGGTTCCACCCCTTTCCTAGGCCTGAAGTGGCAGCATTGTTTGACGTTTCGCTGTTTACTGTCAACATTTCGACAGTCTTGACGCTGTTCCGACGATATTTTCCATCAATTTACAGCACTTACAGCACTATCTGGCACTTTGCGACAGTTCCAGGTATTCTGTGGTACTTAAGATAATAGTGACAATTTTTGACAGTTTTTATGATGCTATAGCAACACATTCTGACACTTCGCAGCATTTTTTGACACTTTATAGAACCCTTCTCCATTTTCTGAAAGGCACATTCACAGGTGCTTTATTTTGATTCTTTCTATTCGTTCTTTTCTATATGCTGAATAAGAGTATACCTAGAGCCATTTAGAAACTTCTTACTAAATCTTTAACAAGATGCCCCTCACCCCTGAGCAGGATTGGCTTTGATAATTCTAAAATGAGGTCAATGATGAACCATTGGCAGGTGCCCAACTTCATGATGAAACTTACGTTCAACAAGAAACCTGTTTCAGGTCCTAATCTGACTGGAAATTAACCAAATTACTAACTTGTTCGCAATCAGCAAATCCACAATTGCCACCTTACTCCCTATGTTGCAAAACGCTGCCCTCTCCTCCACCCCCCACCCCAATTTCCAAACTTTGGTCTAACTTAGTTCTCAGTAGGCATCAGTCCCTATCATTCTTTAAATGTGTCCTGACAATTTTTCTTGGAAACTAAAAACTTGGGATAAAGCTTACTGCAGTTAGATGTATGTAGGTAGAATCCTAGTGAAGTCAGTGGGTGCTTGTACATGCGGTTTGGGGCCTGTGTGTTATGGGCATACTTACATAGCAAAAATTTACTTGATGCGGCATTACAGCACTGTTCCTCAATGTCTCTGTTTGTACAAAGATCAGTCCCCTGGGTATTTAATAATACAGTACTGTTTTGACTGTTATAAAGTGAGGCTACTTCATAGGCTATGCGAAAGAACTATTAGCTTTGCTTTCATAGAACTGAGACTTATGTCCTGGATGCACAGCACCTCCTCCACAACGCATGCTTTCTAAATACTGAACAGACTTTAACTGTTGCTATGTCTAGCTTTTCCAAACTCTTAGCCACAAAAAATGTATATATATTCAGTTGTTTTCTTGGAATGGTAACTTGAATCAAAGTCTGAATTGTTTGGATCAACTCCTTCTGTTTCAGATGTATCTTTTAAATGCTAGGAATTTTTCTGTTTGGCAGTTTTCCTTATTCTTCTGAACATCTGTTTAGCAATCACAAGGAGTCCTAATAATCCAAAAATGAATTGATAGGATGGCTGAATTTGTAACCACCAATATATCTTTCTAAAGCTATTAGATTTTTTAAAAAAAAAATAATAATCTTGAATCTCAATTCTGCAGTACAGAAGCTGCTAGACCGAATTTTGGCACTTAAAATTTTCTAAGGGAACATTTTTCAAACACCTCTGAAGTTTTTTTTGCCTTTTATCCAAATGCACTTAGGCAGAGCTATGTCCTTGTGTAAATAAAAATTGGTTGGATGAGGTTTAATGCTTGCAGCATGAATGGAGTATTAGTAAAATTAATTACTAGTTGCTAAAATGGTGCTTTTTCTTTTTTAATCTTGATGAGCTTGAGTGAGTTGTAACTTATTTCTAAACAGTTCCTAGGTTTAGAAGATCATGGCTATTAACTAAGATGTTGGTCTGCTACAGTCTGGGTTCAGTTCATGCAGCCCTCAGTCAGCCCCCACTCTCATGTTAAGCGTGTGCAGCCTAATAAATGGGTAGCCCCCATTGGCAGTGGAAGTGAGAGCGAGAGCAGAGAGAGGGGCGAGAAGCAGTAGCTTCTCCAACGCTCTAGGATTTCATCTGAAACTCTATTGTGCTGGTGGTCCCCTGCACTGCGTGCAACCTAACTGATGGGGCACGGTCGCGTAGGTGGACATTAGCCAACATTTGCCCACAGGGAGAGCTCCACATTCTCGGAGGCCGCGCCCTGACTGGGAGCTGCAGGTCCAGTAGCTAGCACCCCTGTGTCCAGTGGGCAACAAACAACTAATAAACAGGCAAGTGGACATCTACTTAGTGTGGGCTCAACATCTCTTTTGTTAACACTTCATGAATGGTATGAAAGAGAGCAAATAGGGAACTGGTAAATTACCTTTCATCACAGTACAAGACCTAGGGGGACACCTGATGAAATTAGCAGACAATAGCTTTTAAACACAGGAAAGTACTTTTTCACACTATGGGCTATTGACCTGTAGAACTTGGTGCAGTGGGATTTTGTGAAGCCCATCAATGATTGTTAGCCAAGTTGATTGGGGGATGCATCTTCATGTTCAGAATGTTATTAAACCTCATCCTACTGGACAATGGGAATGAATGGTATAGTCCACTTTATAATATCTTTTGCTTGCATGTTGCTTTGATGTGTCCAGTGCTGACTACTGTTGGTGACAGGATAGTGGACTAGATGGACTATTGGTCTGATCCACTACGTCAGCTCTTACATTCTTATGTCACCGCTGGGCAAAAAAAACAGAGGGAAGACAATCTTATCTAGTTCCTCTTGAATAAGGAACACTTTATAAGAGGCAATCTCTCTTAAGCTCATATTCGTTAATTCTCTTTATTTAGAGTGGGATATGACTACATTACCAGCTTTCTCTTTTTAAAATTTTGGCTGTTGGCTCTGTCTTGGCTTAAACTTCTTCAAGTGTGAGTTCCAAATGGTTATAAATGGACAGTAAGGAAGAGGCTGTACATAGACTGCCAAATATTAGCAGTGATCAATTCAGAGCACTTACATGAGTATTGATAGTTGTTTTTGTTGTTGTTGTTTTTTTCCCCCTCTAATCTTTTGGCCAGAATTTTAGGAAAACACATATATTTCCATTAAAGGAGCATTAAAAGGCTAAAAGGGTTGTGCTACTTAGTGTGCAGTTATTAATTAATATTTACCACTCTGAGTTCTGACAAAAATTCTAAAGACCTGCACATTAAACTTGAATGTCTGCTTTGCTCTCAAGGCTTGCTTTGGGGTGGAGGTGGGGGTGGATGTCTTCAGTACTGTGGCAGGGAAATTGGGGGGTGGAGGTGGGAGTGGATGTCTTTAATACTGTGGCAAGAAAATCCCCCGTAATACTTATTTTCCCTTAGAAAACAGCCAAGGCAGAAGATCCCAACATTCTAGATAGGATGGAATCCTGCATTTTAGAGAGGTCTAGACTAGATCAAATTAGAGGAAGGCACAAACCCTCACATGATGCAGTAAGCCGTTGTGCAATTTTCCCTGGGGAGGGGGGAATTAGTTTTGTGTTCAAACATAAGAAAGAAGCAACACTAATGTATCTGGCCCAAGAGTGGACAAGAGCATTATTCTCTCCACTTCATTCTAGTTGCTAATTAAGAGTGAATTGTTAGTTATATAAGCATCAAGTAGACTTTTTCTTCAGGTGTACGGAATCCGATAACCGTGCTGTTCTTGTGGACTTTATGTTGATGTGAGAGGCTTCCTAGTGATGGCTAAAATAGAAAAAAAACTTGCAACAATATAGAACTAACTTCTAATTACTATGTCAAAAATCTTTATACACTAATGAGGCTCCTAGAACCTAAGTCATAGTTACATGGAGCTGTGTATACAAGCAGTAAAAACTAGGGAGCAAGGAAATCGGTATAGAACAAGGTATAAAAAAGTCAGTCTGTGATGATAAAACTTTCTCTTGTAGTAGGCGATTGTCTAGGGTTTTGTTCACAGACAGAAGCTTTCTTTCAAATGTTTTTGTACAGACGTACATAATCCATGAAACGTCAAGATAACACAGCATTTAATCAAGACAAACTGTGGAGTCCAGATTAAATACCTATTCAGAAATGGCTTTTTATTCGCAGTATCAGGGACAACCCGTTCTTGACTGGAGTGCTATTGCTCTAGGAGGGGACCCATTTCCTTACTGTTGGCCACTCTGAAAATTAATTCAAGCTCCATGGGCCAGATAGGAGTTGGGGTTAGATGTGCTTGAAGTGTGTGTGCAGGATGGCGGAGGGTCCAGATCAGGGGTCTATGCCATGGATCCATCTCTCATCACTGAGCTCATTCCCGTATCTTTTCCCAGTCTCATGTTTTCAGTGCATGAAGGCAGGGACTGGACCCATGGAACAGATCTAGAAACTGAAAAGGAGACACACAAAAAACAGCCATAGCCTGGATTTGATCCATCAGCTGGAGGCTCCACACACATGCCTAGGCCTTGCATGAATGCAAAGACATGGTTCCTTCCTGCAAGAACTGAAAACTTAAGTTTTATACATGAAAGCATTTGTATGGTGCACGTGTCTCCTCAGTGGTACTGTCCCCTGGTGGTGGTCTGTTGGGTTTAATGATGATGCACATTTCACACTATGGATCATTTTTTTTCTTAAAGTAAATAAAACAAGCCAATAGGAAGTGTAAATCTCACCGTGAATTTCAAAACCAAGAAGAAATTTCTTCTTGGTATTTAACTTTTCCAATTTCTTGTCTTAATCCATGTAGAGAATGAGTGGTGAGCAAACTTGGCCTAATGACTTATCCCCTGTTTTCAACAGAGAGAGAAATGTTAGTGTGGAAATAAGTGGTCTCTTGTTCTCCTCCTTTGTTTGCCTCCAGAATACAGTGGCATGGTCCAAAAAGAGCAGTGTAAATGGAGTCGTGATTATTGTTTATATAGCACCAGCAATATGCCTGGTGCTGGACAGGCATGATTAGAGACGGGTCCCTGACTCAAGGGGCTTACAGTCTAAAATGGACAAGGAGAGGGGGACACGGGTACATTTGTGAAGCTGAAAAACTGCAGGTGCACATGCTTAGCTTAGTTACAAAGAAGGAGGGGGTCCTGAAGGATGAGGAAGCATAAATGAACAATCTATGGGGTTGAGGGGGCTAAGGAAAGCTTGAAGGAAGAGGTGGGTTTTCAGGCGGGGTTTGAAGGCTGGATTTGGGAGGAAGCAGAGCGTGTGTGTTCAAGGAGGGAGTTCCGGAGGTGGGCAGTAGGGGAGAGAGCAGAGATGATTTATGGAGTAGGATACTCTGGGAATGGGTGAGGGTAGTGGCAGGGGAAGAACAAGATTTCCAGGAAGAAATGTAGTAGGAAATTAAGGCAGAACGATATAGGGGGAACCATTAAGAGCCTTCAAGGTTCAGCTATCCAAGGCAACGTCTGAGCTATTGCTAAGTACATAATGCTGATTCTTTTGCCTATGCAATCGCTGCACTTCTATGTTTAGCCCATGTGCACAGTGGTGCTTTCCTGAAAAAGGAACATGTGCAGAGGAAAAGTATGCATAAAACCTGTCTGGTTTCCACAGACCTACATTGCCAAACTACAGTATATTTAAATGGTCCTCCAGTTTGTGACAGTTAACTCCACATTAAATTCAATTCTTTCATATGATTAACTCTGCATAAACAAACATAATACCCGGTTAAGGTATTGTTGGTAACTGAAGGACTCCAGTAATGCATTTTAGGATGCACGTGGACAAAACCCAAATCCTGGGGGGAAAGTAGCTCTTGTTAACTCCCTGTGGGTCGGGTGTTGCCAGAAGGGGTTTGCTGGCAATACAAGCACCTCCCCTCGGGGGTTATTTTTCTCAAGGAAACTTGCAGGAAATATCTCTGATATAAAAAGAAGGTTCTTGGCTATCTTGACGTAGTAAATCTGTCTAGAGTGAGCTCCTGAGAAGGGAGAAAATGCTTTTTTTGTGGTTGAATGGCTCAGATTATACCTGAGTGTATCATTTGGCAGCAAAGGTATCAAAGCTAACTCAGATTAATGAAGACAGCAAGTCATCTAATAGAAATGCGATAGCAACTGAAAGCTGCTCTGATTTTTAAGAACATTTATTCTAATTTTCTCATCTTTGCTAGAAGCAAAAGATAGCCCCTTCATGTATTACTTTTTATTTGTATTTTGAGGGTAATCTTTGATTTTCTTATCTCAAACTAGTATCTGGTTCCAGTTTTGAGACTGTCTACTTTTGGGGGCACAGTCCCACAAGAATTTTAAAATGGGTAGTGGCACATGTCAACAGTCATAGGACTCACTCAGACCTTTCTCTCTTGCAAACTCACAACTTGTTCCTTAACCCATATCAGTGTATTCAAACAACGGCTAAATTCCTTCCAGTGACCCCTTCCCTCGCTATTTTTCTGTGGTATTTCCCACAATGCAAACGACTTGGAGAAATGCTCTTGTGATATCCCTGCATGCAATCTTCTGCAAATAGCATGGAGGGAATCCCTGCTTCATGACACTCTAGTCACACCACTGTGATCCTTAGGAGGTATGTACTGAGAGGAAATGATGCCTCCGTGGCAGAAGCTAGCTTCAGGTTCACACAACATCAGTGCTGCTTGCTGGAGTCAGATCCCAGCAAGTAAATCTTTGCTTCTGTTTGGCAGAGATCAAAGGATCTTGAAGGAGCACAGGAAGAGGTAAAGATTTCATGCTACAGATAGTGACAAGTAGCACAAATACACATTCTGAGTGTTGTGTGAAATCCTTGGTAAATAACAATGGTGGGCTGTAATTTGTTTTGGAGCAAGCTTCAATCCCGAATACATCATTTCCTGTTTGTCACTTCACAACTCCGAGTGGCCATAGAGGCGTAGCAAAAGTGTCCTGCAGCAGACACTCCGTTCTCCACTCCATGGTATTTCAGAACATTGCATACAGGGATATCATAACGGTATTCCTCCAGGCCTTTGCATTGTGGGAAATGGAGAAGGGGAGAAACCAGGGAAATCAGCAGTTGCACTGACCTACAACACTGCATTCTGACAGACACATTACTGCAAGCTTCTAGCTTTACAGAACCAATTGGTAGTGGTTTCGAGGTGGGCATAGGGGGCAGCCCTGAGGCGGGCATAAGCAACATAACTGGAACTTTGGGGATAGCATCCCAGCAGCCAGGAGACATAGTTTAAACACATCCAGGCTGGCCAATTATCACAATCGCATCTTGCAGCACTGAGACAGAGGACATAAGAGAATTTCTATTGACTCTTTCCTAAACAGATGCTTCTGACTTCCCAGAAACAAGTGGGGGAGATATTTTGGGATGGTCCCAGCACAGAATGAGGATATTTGGTTGACATTTCTGTTGGCCAATTCGCATCACAAACCGATCTTATACCACAGTGACATGAGAGAATCCCAGGCATAGGCCCGTTCTCTACATATGTTGTACAGGCATATAAAATTGGGACCCTTTATAAAATCTTTCTGATATTTGGCAGAGATGATCATGAAAGTGTAATATATAGCCCTACCAAATTTCATGTACACTGGTTGGACTACAAAGATGTTATAGTCAGACATACATTTATATGTTAATTGCTTATACCACCAAGATCCTTTTTCCAATCCTTCTGAAATTTGGCAAAGATAGTAAATATGGGAAGGGGTATAAACTGGACAAGTTTCACCTACATTAGAAGTGAGGCAAAGAATTTACAGCTAAGAATGTATATGTAGAATATTGCAAAATACAATACAATACTGCATCTAAAATCGAATTCCTTTTATCCAGTCGTTTTGAAATTTGGTACACATAATGCTTTTTATTGGAGGTATAGCAACCCCAAGTTTCAGCCACATAGCATAAAAAAAAAAAATGTTATAGCCAATAATGTGTTTTCCATTGAAACCAATGGAAATTCAATTCCAAACTCACCGAACACATCCAAACCGAACATTCGAATTCCAGTTTGGTTCGCACGTTCGGTTCGGTAGACCGAACTATTCAAGTTCGCTCCGAACTGCGTTCGCCCATCCCTAGTAAAGACATTATACAGAGTGAACTTTTTTTAATGGAATCACCTCAAAGTTTAAAGCACTCTTAATCATTGTAGAGAATGGAGAAGATTTTTGTCAAACCCTTTCCAGGCTTGCAAATTACTAGAATCCAGATCCAGAAGGTGGTGATAAGTAAGTAAACCTGTAGATTGTACCTAACCAATTTCCAGCCAGGAAGGTTTAATCCAGACTTCATGCTCTCATTCCCCTCTAGTGCCAGTAGGTCTTGTCATTTCGTTATACCCTAACAATGGACAAATGTGAGGAAATTTGCACAGCTTTCTAGCATAAGATGGATTAATCAGTATTAATGACACTAATTGATAACAATTGGTTTATCATTTAAGCTCTATTATACTTGGTGGCAAATCCTTTTAGGAAAGAGAGACCAGGAGAGTAAATCCTGATTGCCTGGCTCTGAAACAACCCCTTCTGCTCTGGCACTGGTGGTTGGTATCTGTAAACATGGCGCAGCATATTATAGAGCGGCGGGATCCTCTCGATAGTTGAGACATATTGCGCACACTCCATTATAAAGCCTAAATATTCCATTCCTAATATAATTTACATTTTGGGGGGCTATTGTGAAATTTTGCGTGGAGAGTTGCTTGGTTGAGAGGCTTAAACTGTCAAAACGTCAGAGAAATCTGAATTAAAATGGCTGAGATACAGCTGCTGAAAGAGAGGAGACTGAGATGGAGTTTTTTGCTTTCTTCAGACCTTCTCAGGGGGGGTTAGTTAGGTGTCAGGACTTGAAAACGTTTTTAAAAATGCAAGCCTATGGGCTATGAGTGCCTTGGTTTTATTTTTCTTAAAACTGCCCAGTACTTATAAAATTATAAGCAGTTTAAACTCCCATTTTAGTCTACGGAAAGAACACAAAGCTGCCCTTACGCAGTGCATGTGCAGTTAGAATGTCTACCATAGACTAAACTCCTAACGAGCTACCACCCCCTGCCCACGTCCTCTTGGCAGCAGTTGGGAAACGGAGTGGGGGGGACTACCACAGTCCTCCCCTCACCCCACCCCGATGCCTCCCTAGCTACCTCTGGCTCCTTTCGCTCGCTGCTCATTTGATAGTGCTGCTGCCGCCACTACCACCACCATAAGTTTGAAAGGCCTGGGGCCGGCCACTGCACTGAAAGTCCCATGACCGTATGCTAGGCCTGCTGCCATGTTTCCCAGTCTGGCATGCTGGGACATGTCATCCCAGCATGCCAGACCTGAAATATGATGGCAGCCTCAGTGCATGTGCGTGCGCTGGCACAAGACCTTTAAACACTGGTGGGGCGCCACCAGGAGAATGGGTGGCAGCCTGTTTCTTGTGACAACAGCGCCAGTGACAGGAGCAGGTAGTGGCAGCTGCTTCTTGTGAGTGTATGGGGGGTCTGGGGTGAGGAGGAGTTAGTGGTCTGGGGGGAAGTGAGTGTGGGGGGGTCTGGGGGAGGGAGTATGTGGGTGGGGAGGAAGAAAGTGAGGGTGTGTTGGGGGAGTGAGTGGGTGTGATGAGGGGGGAGTAAGCGTGTGGTGGCAGGAGGGTGGCCGGGCCGGTCGGGCCACTTAACAAAGTGCACCCTCCCCAAGGGGAACCCCTCAGGCAACCCCCCAACCTTGCCCAACTCAGCTCCACTTTTCAAAGTGCTGATCCCAGCCTACCCCCTCATCCCCCGTACTTTACCCCCTCACTCCTAGTTCTCCCATCCTATTCCCCCCATGGACCCTCTGCCTCTTAGCCCTCTCGCTTTCACCTCCATCCCCTGCAGTGTCCTCGCAGGCATCCCTCCTGTCTGGCCCCCCATTCCCTAGTCCTCCAGCCCACACCCCTATCTCCTGCAGTGTCTCCCAAAACCTACAGCCCACTGAGCCTGTCCTCCCCACCCTCCCGCCAACCCCACTAGGAACTCCCTAGCCTTCCCATGCCCCACACCCCTCCCTTTCTCACAAAACCTTCCCACCGCCTCTCCACTCTCCTTTGCCTAGCCCTGCCACACCATCCCCTGCCTTTCCTAACAACTTCCCTCTCTCCTGGTCTCCTTGGTAGCCCCAGCCTCTCCCTACCTCTACAAAATATCACTGTTATGCTGCTCAGCATTGCAGTGCGCTAGCTGCAGATATTTTCTCCATTGTATCATCTCCATCAAAAAACAGGGAAATTCAATATTTAAAAAACCTACAGTTTAAGAAAAAAGTTACAGCTCTTACAAATTCAATCATGCACTAAAAGACATGGAAATGGTAAGTTAAGGTTCCTGCATTAACTTCCGTGCCATGTAAGCAATAAAGACATTCTACAGTCTCCCATATTGTGCTTGCTTACAACTTGTGCTCCATGCACTCACACTTTACCTTGGCCTTTCATCCCCAATCCTCTTCCTCTGCAGGTTGTGGGCAACACTGAAGCTGGGCACAGGAGAGCATGAGGGGGCAGCAATCTGCCACCTTTTTTCCCCTGTATTCTTTCATTTTGGTTTGGGAGAATGGGACAGTTGAGTACTTGAAGGCTATATATGGGGAAAACAAGGTTGATGGATGTGGGATCTGTACACGCTGACAAAAATGGGGGCAGTTGGAGATGTGTTTTCATAGGGAGGAGGAAGCCAGGTGTTGTTGGGGGAGTGTTTATGGAGGACCATGCAGAAAAATGGGTGATGATTATCAATAGACAAGGCTACGGAGCAGGCAAGGATAGGGGGAAGTTTATGGTATCGGGAAAGGGCAGAGAAGTGTTGGGAGGGATGTATATTCAGCCCCCCATCTAGCCTACTAGCCCCCACTCTGTTCAGAGAGAATCCAAGATTCCTTGAAAATACCATGAGCTGTGTATCTGATAGGGAACGAGAGTAAGGGGGGGTGTGTGTGTGTGTGTGTGTGTGTGTGTGTGTGTGTGTGTGTGTGTGTAATGAGGGGGGGAAACAGGAGAGGAGGTAGAATAACAGGCAGGGAGGTTATAGGGAGTGGAATGAAAGGAAGACAGCTATGGAAACTGAGTTAAATGATAGGAATGCGCCCCATGGTATCTTTCTACTCATACGAATCGCTTAATTCACTGAGAAACTTCTTATTCTACCGATTTGTCATGGCATTCCTACTGTCATTCTACCTTGTTTCTTGCTGCTGCACCCTATCCTTGTTCCTTGTCATTCCAACCATTCCACTTGCTTACCCAGGTGCCTTCCTCATTATTTAATACCCTCATTCCTTCCAATGGGTATTCCGTTTTATTAATTTCAATATGTTCCCAACTTTAAATTCTTAATAGGCATTAATATAGCACTGTCCACAGCTTCAGTGTTGCCCCCAACCTGCAAAGGAAGAGGATTGGGGCTGAAAGACTAAGACAAAGTGTGGGTGCATGGAGCCTAAGTTGTAAGCGAGCACAGTATGTGAGACCGTAGAATGTCTTCACCTCTGTGCCATGTAAGCAGTAAAGGCAAGAGCCGTAACTTACCATTTCCATGCTTTTTAATGCATGATTGAATTTTTAAGAGCCTCAACTCCTTTCTTAAACTAGGTCTTTTGAATATTGAATTTGTGCCTGCGTATGCGTACAATGAAATCTGTGCCATGAATCTTCAGGTTGGCTGTAAATCTGATGTGCCTATAATCTTCCATTTTATTGTGAGTTTACAGGTATAAGGTCTGTAATTAAAAACAAGGTTCAGCAGCAAAAACTGAACTGCGATTCTGTATGGTAAAGTTTTAAATATCTTGCCTTTGTGCCAAAGTCTGCACGTTCCTATGGTTCAAGGGAAAACTGAGATTATAAAGACATATTGGACTGATTCTTTCATTTTAGCAGCACAGGGTATATATAGTCCACAGAAGACATACTATGTATCAAGCTACCATATCTCATGTTGTCTGATTGGCCTTCTCTGGTATACAGAACCCCATGACGCATTGTAGAGGAAATATAAAAATTATCTATCCTTAGCACCTTTACTTTATTGTAGCAGAGTATAATCTCTTTCCTGTCTTTCTACTGTCAGGCGCTTCTAACTGCATGGCATTTCTCAATATGAACATGCTCTCCCAGTCATTTAGATTTTTCTCAGTGCTTCATATAATAGCATTGGATACTCTGTTAGAACAGTGTAGCATTTTCTATTTATCATTATCTCCCTATCCTCAATTTTTCTTTCCAACTCCTGCCGTTTGCTTTTCAAACTTTACTATCCATTGCAATTATTGTAACCTGAGTTGTTGCAGCACACTTGTAATAGCTGAGGCATTTTTTTCCCACTGGTCAAATTCAGCGTCATTTTGATAAGTAAAATATGTCCCCAGATGGATCAGGAACTGGAAGTGAATCAATTGGTTTCCCTGCTAATAAAAGCTTTGGAGCTTGATGACAGGCCATAAACAGACTTTCATTTTATTTTCAAGCACTTATTATTCTGCTTATTAAGAACAATGCAAACCAGGAATATGTTTTTTGAACTTGGATACTATGTCCAGGTACTGATGGCTGTAAATACCTCTGGGAAGTCATTGAGAGCATTGCCCTCTTCACTTTCTCTGTCCATGTCCTTCCACCACCATCATTCTTTTAATGATGTAGGGTAAATTAGGGATCTAATCTGCTCTTAGATGTCTGATTGTGGTGTCGAATCCAACCCCTACCCCCCAAGATCTGTTTGATATTTTATAAATGCTAATAATAAAATTAAACATTTGTTGCTTTATCACTTAGAGGGTGCAGTTGTTTTATTTGGGGGGGGGGGGGAGTTGGTCAGCTTGAAATCTCTCTGGAGTTAATTTGGACCAAGTATGTGCGCACACCCATGTATAAAGTTTCAGACTTACTTGCTGGATGTTTGGTCCAGGAAGGTTTGGCAAGGAGGATGAAACCATCGTTTGGCCTGTTTTTCCCACTGTGAAACAGCTTTAATCCCCATTCTGTCATGATGATTTGTTATGTGTGTATAGTAAAGTCATTGTACTTCCAAAGTTATACTTACTAAGCATCAAAGATAAATTGCTTTAAAGTAGCCTTTTCCCTATTCCAAAAAAACTGTGAAATAATTGTTTATTCCTTAGATTTATACCATGCCCTGTCCCAACACTGGGTCAGGGTGGCTTACAACAATTGGCCTTAAATTCTATCTTTGTTTGGGAGAGGTAAGCTATTCAGTAGCATCCACTTTGCAGCAAGATGAGACCTTCTCCAAACAGGGCAGCCTGCTGTGGTTTCAAGTCCTTGCAAGGCTAGTCACGCAATACTGAATTTGCAGACTTCTTCCAGCCAGAATGCATGCTGGATCAATACCTCATCCATGTAATCCACCAGCCCACCTCCCAGGCTGCAGTTTGCTGGGTAGTCCCTGTCCTAGGGCGAGTTTATACAAGCGGGTTGCCATGGCGTTGTGACCCGCACACGCGATATTTCAAAATCCCGCAAGGCAGGATTAAATGAGACGGATGTCCGGGATCATGCGCATTGAAGGCAGTTGCACATTTTTTTACAGATTGCAAATTAAATACCTCAGTTGTGAGGTATTTAATTCGCGGTCTGAAAACAATGCGCGACCGCCTTCAACGCGCATGATCCCGGACGTCCGTCTCATCTAATCCTGTCTTGCGGGATTTTGAAACATCACGCGTGTGGGTCACGCCATGGCAACCCGCTCGTGTAAAAGCAGCCATAGTCTGGTCTAGTCCTGGGGGGAAGCCACACGAGCCAGGAGGGCCTGATCCCCTGTGTGGCCCATGACAGGCAATTGCAGCAGCCACATTTCGAGACCAGTGTAGAGAACAGGGCAGTGATAGTCACTCTCTCCCCCAGTGCAGGGAAACTGGGCAGCCGGGCTGCTGTCCCGCCATGCCCCAGGGTGAGCTGAGGTGCCAGCCACATACACAGATGCCCAGCCCCACCCACCCACCCACTATTCCACTCTTGCTGTGACATGGAATCCCCAGTACCTCCAAAAGCTTCAAAGATGTGCATACCCCTCCGTTCCACCCCCCAGAAGGTTGCTGCCCATCCTGTTAAATGTGCAGGCTGGCCCTGCTGAGATAACCTCCTGGCCTCTTCTCCTTTCAGCCTCGGGAACTGAAGCAGGTTCTGGCCCTTGAGTCTTGCCTCCGCCTTGTAGTCATCGTCCTGAACTGATGGCACCCCTGTATGTGTCCTGGGTCCAATTAACTCTCTTCAGGGTGGCTGGCTGTTGATTTCTACAAAGTGCTCACTCTACGAACGCTCATACTTCTACTTGGCAGGCTCTGCAGTTGTAGACCTCTGGGGTCTTGGTCCTATTTGAACTTTTAGTGCTAGTTCAGTGCAATAGACTGTTTTTAATATTTAGCATTTTAACCTGATAAAATAGACTTGATTTTATGGTTGGCTTTCTGTCCTTTACTCACTGTTGTGCCAGGGGGTCTAGGTGATGGGTGGAAATTGAGAATACTGTACCTCCCACTGTTTGGAGATAGGCAGGAGATAAATTTCACAGAAAACAGCCTGACATTTGAGGAGCCTAGGGAATACATTATCCCATCATTATACATTCAACATGCAGTCTTTTTGCAACTGCAGGTTGTCGGCACAGTTGCATGCACACAGAGCTGCTGCATTGATCTCTGGTGACAGAACTGTTTAGTGTTTTCAGAAATTGCAGGGGCATGGTTTTAAGAAAAACTAGGGGAGCAGGACTTGAACATGACACTGCAATTAAAAAAAACAAAACCCTCGATGAAACAAGCTGGAAGCATGTACAAATTATTTCTATTAGCGATTTAACTAAGCATGAAACAGTAATTATATCATGAAATACTTCTTTGCAAATTAAGACAAATATTACGTTAAGTGCGTTATTTAAACTGGAAGCATAGGTTTTCATTCACACATCTTCATGTGAATGCAAAAGAATGTGATGCTTTAAAATGAGACAGTTTTCCACAAGGTGTTCATGAATCATCCTGCATATATAAAACTTAATTATTAGGATTGTGTCTAGTGAGTTTGTCGGGTAAAATGCCTGCTCCAAGCCTATGCCAATCTTCTAATTAACTGATGTGCTCAAGTAGCTGAAGCAGGCTATTAATGACATTTAGTTAATTGGCTAATGTGAGACTTGATACCTGTCAATAAATATCGCAGTAGAACAAGCTCAGTGTGGTACTAACAGAAATTAGAGGATATAATTCCATTGTTTGCTATTGCAAAGCAATTGAGAACTTTCTGAGGTTTGTACATTTAGGAGATATTGTGTAACTTCTGCCATCCTCCTGCTAGAAATCTTGTTGCTTTCCCATTGATCTTGGAACTCAAAACATCATTTTTTCAGGGTAAATTAGGGATCTGTATCTTGTGATTTGCATCGTATGAGTGTACATTTCTACTTCACACTTCTCTCTGAAGTTACCAGCATTGCTCCAGTGTGGTCTGCATGGGTGTATGCCCTCAGCTGAGAACTAAAACTAATGCAACAGCAGCCCTTATGCTAAACATTTTCCCATCAGGAACATATTTATAAACTTCCTTTACTCGTGCTGGAATTCAGGCTGAGAGCTAAATGTTAACCCGAAAACTCTGAACAGTTTGAGATCTGATCATCAGGGTGTTCTCCACACTTATCCACATAGATAGATAGCAATGCATGTGAATTCCTATAACAGGAGTCCAGATGGGCTGGAAAACATGTTTACGGCCAGGGAACTTCCTTGGGACTTCTGTCAGCAGAGACCTCCCAGTCTGCAAGTATGCTCCTCGCCTGGGAAATGACCAGGAATGCTGATGGGAGACAACCCTTGCCAACAGTAAGTCACAGATGATGGAGCCGCTTGGCTAGGAGCAGCCCAACCCAGCTATAGATGCTGAATTACTGCTAGCAGGAGTTAACTACTCCCCACTGGTCACCTATTCAGTAGGGTACAGGTAATGCTGCCTGCACTGAATTGCTGAGAGTGGTGGCGGGTTCCCTGCTCTCTGTCAAAAGGCTGATCGGCAGGGTTCCTAGTTTTCTCTGCCAAAAAATTGGAAATTCTCTGAAATTCCCCCCACCCACCCAATTCTCTGATTAACACCACCAAAACCTGCATTTTTCAGCTGTTAAAATTAGAAAGTATTTATTGCAAATCATTCGTTTTTGATGACAATTTGATGCACTGGTTGCCATTGCCACTCAAATAACAAAATAAAACAGTATCCCACACCAGCCAGTCCTGGCATGGAGCCCAAGTCTCTCCCTCTGCAGGTGTGAGTGGGGGTGCCACTCCAGCTCCCTCCTCTCCGCCAGCCCTGGCTCAGACCCCAACTTACCTCTGCCTTGCCAAAAGTCAGATGCGGCTGTGTTCTCACCCCAGATCTCTTCTTTTGGACACAGGCGCACACCAGAACCTCAACAGAGCTTCCGTCCTTTTAAATTTACACTGCCGCCGCCACTGCTAGTATCTTTGCAGGCAGAAATTTCCCAGAAAAAAAACAGAATTCTGTGTTTTTTCTCTCCAAAAACAGGAATTCCACATTTTTCTCTGTTTACCTGCGCTAAACAGAAAACTAGGAACCCTGCTAATCAGGAGTCCTGCCCCTGCCAAATTACCACAGGTACTTGAGGATGAGGGAAGGGCTAGCTGGTTTGATTTCCATCAGGGAGATGGCCTGCTCCTCCCTCTGACTTCCCCATAACTGTAGATCCACGCATACAACTAGCTACATGTAGGCCCAAGGCTTGGTCTGTCACTCCGTGGTTTTTCTGGACCTGGAAGCTAAGGTTATCGGCCATTTCTTTGTTTGTTTATATACAGACACAGGGACATGGATATGTAGAAGCACCCAGTGTCTGCTAACGCCACTATTTATTTTAATATCCCACCCATCCTACAAACAGCAGTCTCGGAGCAGATTACAGTAAGATTTTGTTTGTCAGCAGAGCCCCTTTGTGTGAAAAGTTTTCCATAGGATGTCTTCTGTGAGAGGAGAGGAAACCTTGATTTATGAATTTGGAGACCTTGCTTTGATTTGCCAGATGCTGGACTTGTTGGTCTTTCTGGCATAGTCTAAAATTAATCTCTTCTCCCAAATTCTCTTGCTAAACAGATAGGGTTGAGATTTGAAGAGATCTGAGATTGCTTTGTTGCATTGAGTGCATGCCCTTGCTGAAATATGAAGCAATCTTTTTAATCTTCAAAAAGTGATTGTAGTGTTTGCCTTAAACTTCATTGGTGCTCTCCTGTATATCTGCTTTAGACATAAGTACTTATGTGAGGAAAGTCAGCTACCTTTAATAAAAAAAAAAAAAAAAAAAAATGCCTGTACAACGAAGTGTAAAAAGTTATACTCGGTTTTAAAATGGAAAAGGTGTGTCTGCAGTGTGTGCTGGGTATTATATCTTTCTGTGTGTGGCAAAATATAGACTTGATGTAAAACAGATGTCCCTGACTATCATTTCATTGGATTCTGAAAATTCCTGTTGACCTGTATTGGTTAAGAATTGGAGATAGCTGGTAGCTCCGGTCATTGTACTTGTCTGTAAGTTTGGGTCAACATAAAAACAAAGATTTCTTTATAGACTTTCAACTTAAATTTTAATTTTACTTCCATCTCACTTCAAACACACACAATCAGAGGCTGTTGGGATTTCCAATTGGAGGAAACTACTCTCTTCTGACTTGTATATCTTGTTAGAAAGTAACTTGCATTTTATTTCAGTTCCCAGTAAATATCAGTTTTTTCTTCGTTAAACCTTTCCCTCGTAGCTCATAAAAATTACAGTTGTGCAACACTTAAGGGAACCTATTATAATGGAACAAATCTTGGGCCACGGTGACATGCATTAGCAAAAAGGAAGTGGATGGTCTGATTCATGACTTCAAAACTGCTATCTTAAACTAGCAGATGAGGCCAGTTATGGGGCTGGCTTTGAACAGCCAGCAGGCAGTATTATGAAGGAAAGGGGGGAGGGAAAGTCAGCCTAATATTTGCCAATCAGTGGAACTCTTCTAAGTGAAGTTTATTTAGTGAATCCGTGGGAAGATATAAAAGGCATGTGGTTGTTGTTGGTGAAACTGCTGAGTTGCATTCTGAAAACATAGTGCAGAGTTTAATCTGAAATCTACCCATCTTCCCTTGCATTCCAAAATGGATTGTCCCCTTAATATTGAATTAATATTCTTTTTACTGCATAGTATTTCCATCACAATGAACAAACTGGTGCCACCATATTAATTTTCCATTAGTTCTCTAGGAATAAAAAGTGGTATTTTGGCTTTACTTTAGCTTAAATATAATACAGGTGAACTTTATTTTATTTATTTATTTAATATTTATTGGCTGCCCCCTCATGCCTATGGCATCTCAGGGCAGCTCACAACAGTTAAAACAACAATAAAATACATAAAAACAATATGAATAATTAAAACTACACCCCCCCCC
>QEPC01009589.1:1495466-1553902 GCA_003113815.1 Sphenodon punctatus
CCCTGGGGTGTGGAAGGCGAGGCGTTCCCCAAGGTATGAGGGGCCCAGACTGTATAGGGCTTTATAGACCAACACCAACACCTTGAATCTGGCTCGGTATGCTATAGGCAGCCAGTGCGGAGCACAGGCGTAATGTGCTCCCGTCGCCTCGTCCCTGTAAGGAGACGGGCCGCCGCATTCTGCACCAGCTGCAGCCTCCAAATCAGAATCAAGGGAAGCCCCACGTAGAGCGCATTGCAGTAGTCTAGCCTCGAGGTGATGAAGGCGTGAATAAGAGTGACCAGGTTGGGCCCGGAGATGTATGGGCGCAGCCTCCGCACCAGATACAGCTGCCGAAAGGCGGCTTTAGCCACTGCCTCCACCTGCCGATCCAGATAGAGGCCCGGATCCAAAACACCCCCAGACTCTGAACATGCTGGGCGATGGGAAGGCAGACACCCACCCACCCACCAGAGGGGTCGGCACCTCTCTCGCCCTACCCACCACCATCACCTCCGTCTTATCAGGATTGAGCTTCAGTCTGCTCTGCCGCATCCAATCCGCCACAGCCTTCAAACGTTGGGAAAGCAACGAGACAGCGGGACCTGGGTCGGTCGAAAACGAGAGGTACAGCTGAATATCATCGGCATATTGGTGATATTGCACCCCAAACCCTCTCACAATCTCCCCCAGGGGCTGCATATATACATTAAACAAAAGCGGAGACAGAATCAAACCCTGCAGAACGCCACAGGTCAAGGCCCGGGGGCTCAATATTTCAGCTCCTAGCACCACCCACTGGTTTCTCTCCAAGAGGAATGAGCAGAACCACCCAAGGACAGTCCCATCCAGACCCCCAGGTCTCGCAGCCGTCTCAACAGCAGCCCATAGTCCACGGTATCAAAAGCAGCCGAGAGATCTAGCAGGATCAAGAATGTAGCACCTCCTGCATTCATCTCCCGGCGAAGATCGTCCACCAAAGCCACCATCGCCGTCTCAGTACCATAGCCGTGGCGGAACCCAGATTGAAAAGGGTCAAGGAAACGGATATGGTCCAGATGCGCCTGGAGCTGCAGAGCCACGGCCCATTCAATAACCTTCCCTAAAAAGAGAAGATTAGAGACAGGACAGTAACTGGCGAGTGCGCCCACATCCAGCGAAGGCTTCTTCAGCAGGGGGCGCACCACAGCCTCCTTGAGACTGGGTGACAACCTCCCCTGCCGAAGGGACGCATTAACCACCCTTGCCAGAACCGACCCCAATGTCTCCCTGGAAGCTTTTACCAACCAGGATGGGCACAGATCTAGTTCACAACTTGTGGTTCGAACAGACCCCAAGACATCCACCGCATCGGCCGGCGTCACTTCCTGAAACTCCTCCCAGAAAGATCGACCAGACAGTGCCTCCATAACCTCATGCTCTTCTCCTGCTGCATTCAGCCCGGTGTCGAAGTTACTCTGGATCTGAGCAATCTTGTCTGCAAAGTAGGTGGCAAACTCCTCACAGCTTGCCTGGGACAAGTCCCCATCCAGGCGACTATAACTTTGGTATAACAAACACCAGCTTAAGATCGCTTTCCTATGGACCATTCCAGGACAGTGTATTTTTGCCTTGCTCAGTACAAACTTTCAGTGGGGACTCCTCCCCCCCACCCCCCCCAAAAAAGATGACAATCTGGGTGGGTCCTGACTGGCATTTAGTTCTGCTCATTTCCCACCTTCTGCATAACAAGCTACGCTCCTTGGCTTACAGAGCTGAAGGGTAGAGATCACTGTCCTTCACTAGTGCCAGTCAAGCTGTTAGGTGGCAAAGGGGAGCACTTCCCAGTGCCCCTGCCTTTCAAGGAAGGTAGCTATGGAGGGATTTAAAGAATGGCAGGTCTGACCCCAATATGACGGTAGGGTGACATGCATCCGCATGGCCCCACCCCCCATGCTGCTAGGAGCGGCCTGCCCCCCTCCCTGAAAGGCAGCCACGGCAGCCTATGAGGCCACCATGGCTGCCCAGAACCAACCGGGACCAGGGTAAGTGCAAGTGGGACAACACACATGATTGCCCACTTTACCCCAGTTTTGTATGGGCCATGGCAGCGCTTAGCCCAGGCTGTTCTTCAAGGATAGCTGAGTGCCCCTATGGCCAGTGCAAACCCAGGTTGTAGCCCAGGGTAATATCTGGTGGCTTGTTTTAGATGTGATGGCACCACGAATGTCCATGTGGGTCAAAGTGTGGACATTCGTGGTACCGTCACGTTTGAAAACACGCAGTGGCGTGTAACAACTAGTTAGGAGTTTTGCCTCCATTTGAGAAAAGGACTTAAAACAAAATGGTGGTTGATGTTCAATGGTTTTGAAGTTATTACATGGGCCACTCACAATTCCTTTATTTCTTGCTATAAAACTGATATTTATTTATTTTTGTTTGTTTATTTACACGTATCCACTGCCCTTCCCACAAAGGCTAACTTAAACAATGGAACCTCAAAGTTTAAATAATAAAACCTCCCACCATCCCCACAATCCTACCCGCAAACTCATCCAACCCCTATCTCCACCCACCAAATGCATTTACAAATTTAAAAAAAAGTTTTACACTAAGTATTGCTTCCTTCAGATGTGTTTGGTTTTACTAGCAGCTTCTCATTCCTCCCCCCCTTCATTTCTTTAGCAGATCTTTGCAGGGAGATGATGGTGGTAGTGAGAGAGAATATATAATTGCTGATAATTATGGGATCCATTTCTTCCCTTTACTACCACCACTAGAGAAGCTTGAGTTTAATTTTTCATGCTGTGACGATGGCCTTGGAACCAATTACACAAAGATCTAGGGCCTTGAGGACATGGTTTTTATCTAATTTTCAGTTGCCTCTGATTCCTGCCAACTACCAATATGATTTAGTGTTTGTTCAAGCAGTAGCAACAATCAAACCTTAAAGGACTGAGTGGGGAGTCCCTATGCCGCATTCTTCCCTCCCACTTGCATAGAGATGCATACCCAGCACTATCCACCAGTTTTGAGAACAGGTGAGCAGCTGTCTCTGGCTTGCACGGTGCTTTTTGCCCACTTGACTGACAGCATAAGGGTGACCCAGATGATTGATTCCCTCAGTGGGGACTGCATACTTCATTTAGCACCAAAGCGTGCAGTATCTGGCATTCCAGTCATATTAGAGTGCAAGTTTTGATTCAAGTGCTCAGTCCATTGTCTTCCATTTAGTCTTTCCTCCATGACCTGTTTTGTGTGTGGTGTGGTGGTGGTATTTTTTAAATTCCTCTCCGCTATTTGCTGCGTTTCATTTCTCAAAATTCCCCAATTTCCTTCTTCTGAAATGTCTCAGCTGGTGACTTCCCTTCCTTGCCCACTCAGTTTTTATAGTTCATCCCATCTTGTTGCCTGATGCTTTTATAAAATTTTCATTCGGTCAGCTTTTATATTTTTATTATAAATTTAATTGGAGTAGATCACTCAAGCTCTCATCAGGAAATGTCAGCTTGCCTCCTGTCTTTCTATCCCTCCCCTGCAAACAAAACCCTGTAACAAAATACTTGCTACTTTGCTAACCTCATCCATGCGGCCCACACGCATGTAGCACACCCATTTGTTGACTAGCTTGTCATTGGTGTGGTAACTCACTCCACTTCAGACTAGAGTAACTTGTCATGTCACAACTGTAGTGGCTATAAGAACGCTTTGCTATCAGTGTGGAGATGACTTGCTGCCCAGCAAGATTGTTGTATGGAAGAAACCACTCCATGAGTCCCCTCACTCACCCCTGATTTCCCCAGTAGCTAGGTCAGTAACAAGTCTTTCAGGATTCATACATGCTTTTTCTTCTGTTACAGTAATTCAAGTGTTCGCTTATGTGGCACCATTGTGAGAGCTAAACATGTTCCCATGACCCCAGATAGAGAAACAGATATGCAAAATAGAGGCCTGCAACCCATTCCAAGCCCAACAAGACCCATCTGGTCCCATCGGGTGTGGTGCAGGCGGGTGCACTGTCAGCCCAAGTGTCTCAAGCTTGGCTGGGCTTCCTATCAGTGAGAGACTGCTCCCACGAGAGAGCAGTGTTATAGGGGAAACAACCATGTTGAAAACGAGTACGGGAATGCCTTAATCCTGCCCAATGTGGCCCCATCCCTACAGAGCACCATGATGTCACGGCACTTTGTAGGGTGTAGCCACCCAAAGATACATCAGGCTCAGGTAGGATCTGTTCCAATGCTGCCAGGTTTGGGCTGAAATTGCACAGTGGATGTCTTCAGATGGATGCAGGACTGGCAGCCCCAGAGCTGCTCCGGGGATGCACCCCCACGTCTGCCCACATCCAGCCCCACCTGGGTCTGTTTTAAACGTACTTGGCAGTTGCTGCAGCCCACAATCCACTTGTGCAGCACTTGCCTCCCCCCACAACTTAGAGTTGCCCAACGCTCTGGACTGCTGCCCGTAACTCCATGGTGTTGCCTGGGGTAACCCCCGTCCGAAAGCAGAGCTGCAGCAGCCATCCACCAAGCAGGCAGACCACATCTCTGCCTTGGGCTGGTGACCCAGGTTTGGCTGGCCCACTCCACTGGTGGCACTCTTGAGATGTTCTGGACCGCTGCTGGTGGAGCTGTCACAGAGCAGGGACATCCTGTTCTACCTCTGCTCTGCCTACACATCTGGTGGTCCACCTTTTATATGAATGGACAACTTGGGGCAGTGGAGCAGAGGTGGGGCTACTGTCCATCTGAAAACACCCAATGTATCCATTGTCAAGATTGTGACCCCATCCAAAACTCAAGTTTTTGTTCTTTATTCAACCATAAAAGTAAAGTGGTACGTTGAAGCTAGACAAATTCAGGACTCGGTCAGTCCTCTGCCATGTAAGTCAATGGCAAAGTTCCCATCTACTCTGAGGATGAAGGACACGCCCTCAGTCTAGAAATAAGTTGCAGATATCTGATAGAATAATTAATAATGGAATTGCTTACCAAAGGACATAGGAGAGAGGATCCCAAACTGTGGAATGGGGTCATGATCCTGATTGATATTTGGCATACTTTTCTTCATTACTGTGCTGGGTTACAGTATTGTAATTATGTCTTAATGAGGTCACGCAGGCCAAAGGTGGGGGGAGGGTGCTTCGCATCCACTGCAATAGGAGGTGTCCTTTGGAAAATGCAACACTATGATACCAGATGATACGGTCTTTATGCAAGAATAACTAAAATTATGTAGCCCGTGTTCATTCAGTCTGATCTCCTGAACATTGTGGTCCTTTTGACATTAATCTGGTCATTGATTTATTGAACTGAAACAGGAGAACATAGTGAGCTTTAATAGTATCTCGGATCTTTCAGATTTCACAAAATATGTAGAGGGGAAATGGCATCCGTTTGTTTGACAGTAAAACAAAACTGTCTTGAGACCAGTTTTGTGGAAATGTAATCATAAATTGTCAGTTTGCTGTTTGTTTTGAATTGAAAATTACTTTGACTGAAGTTAGTAATTGATCCTCCACTTAAAAGCCAGAAAAGTTTGTATGCAAATAACATTCTTGATGATTATTTATAGCCATTATTCCAAGTTTGTATAGTGCAGAATTAGCCTATTCTGACCCATCCCTTCTTGAAGCTAATATTTTTTGCCATTTTTCTGGATGCTAATCCCCAGGGAGAAGAGAGTATTTATTTCACCAAGTTATATATATATGTGTGTACCTATGTACCAGCTACGCAAACTTAACGTTTCGTCTTCCCACCCCTACAGTCCCTCCATAAACCCGCTCTTCATCACTGTCAACTTCGGTATGCTCCCACCTGACCTGTATCCCCAAACCCAGTGCTGCAGTCTTTGTCATTTGTAACTTTTTTCCCTTTGATTGGGAGGTCCTCAAATCCTGTCACCTGTTCATTTATACCAGTACTAATGTCTGCCCGCCCCTTTCCAACTGCTAAAATTCTTGTCCGTCCTTTGGCCTTCTTGATACTCCCAACATCTGCAAAATACTGCTGCTTTTTTCCCTCCTAGTCCATTCAAAATGCTTCTGCAAGACTCCCCCTGAAGTCCTGTTTGCTTGTTATCTCAGTGCTAGAGATTAGTCATGAGTATCTCAGGAGAAACTCTGTGGTATTTCTACCTTCATATGTTACATGAATGATAAGATTTGTGATGATTACCACTTAGAGGAGTCCTTCACAAGCATTTGCCTTGTGTGATGCCATTTTGATATAATCCTGCAAACACAGACAGCAGCAAAGGCATGCAAACCATCTAAAACACCAGTCGAGATTGTGACCTATTCTACAGATGGTATGATCCTACTTGGTGGCCCAATTCGCATTTTGTGAACCTCTGAATTAAAAGTAAGCAGGTGTAGCTGAATAATTCTATAAATAGCCACAGGGAGTTCATTATTCAGGGAATTCGGAGATCCCACAGGGTTAAATATCCAAAGGTTTCGTTACCCTTCATTGTAATGTATGAACAAGCCTCAACTCACCTTGAGGCTGGACTACTGTAACGTGCTTTACGTGGGGCTTCCCTTGATGCTGGCCCGGAGGTTGCAGCTAGTGCAGAATGCGGCGGCCCATCTCTCTATGGCTCGACATGAGCACATGACACCCATGCGCTGCACTGGCTGCCTATAACGTGCCGAGCCAGATTCAAGGTGTTGACATTGATCTAAAAAGTCCTGTTCGGTCTTGGCCTCGGATATCTCAGGGACCGCCTCGCCTTCCGCAATTCAGGGCGACCCCTTCGGTCCACCAGGAGCGCTTTCTTGGAGGTCCCCCGCATAAGGCGGGGGGCCACAATGGAGAGGGCGTTCTCGGTAGCAGGGCTGTGGTTGTGGAACTCCCTCCCGGAGGAAGCCCACCTGGCCCCAAGTCTGCTGGCCTTTCAGCGGGCCTGTAAGACGTGGCTGTTCTCCCAGGCCTTCGGGGGTGGGGAGGGGGGTGGATTAAATTAGAGTAAATAGGGTTTTTAAACTTGTTGAATATTGTAATTTTAAAAAGTGATTTTAAAGTGTTTTAGTGTATATTGGAAGCCGCCCCGAGATGCCGTTGGCATGAGGGGGCGGCATATAAATATAACAAAATAATAAATAAATAAACTCTTGACACTTGTAGCTTCATTCCACATCAATCTCTTCCCAGAGTTTTTCTTATTCTACATCAGTTCCAGCTTGTGCCTGCTTTTTCAGGTTTTTTCACATATGTGCCATGGTTTATTTCTAGCTGTGCTCCTGCCACGCACTACTCTATGCATAAGTCTTCTGCTTAGCATTTCCCTTTGTATTCTTTCCTATGCTGTCGCCTTTATCATTCCTTCATACTTGTTGGACCTTGTTTGGGGCAGTCTTCCACTCTGGGTGCTATTTGACCACCTTTTCAAACATAATTGCCTTTAACTGATTCCTTCTGTGAAACTTTAAAAAGGCTATTAAACTAGATATTACATAATGAAAACGTCAACTTTACAGGTAACAATCAAAAAGCGTGGGCAGGCCTAAAGGCGCTCTTCCTTTTCCTATTTCTTTGGCTTTCCTGCCAAAGCGCATGTTCTTGCCTCTTTATTTTTTTAATTTTATTTTATTTGTTAAATTTATATCCCACCCTTTCCTGAGATCTTGGGACAGCGGGGTTCAACAGATAAATATATATAAAATATATAGACATAAAGCAGCCAAAAGTCCCCTACCCCAACCTTCCTCTCCTCCAGCCCCACAAATTCCTGCCTGCCAAATGCTTGGTCAGATTAAAAGGTCTTTCATTGCCTCTGAAAAATGCTTAGACTTGGGGTTTGGTGATCATCTGGTTTGGTCAGTCCTGCCTGTCTCCGCCTGGACCTGGAGCAATCCAGTGATCGTTGTTACTGGTTTATCGAGTACTTTGTAGATAAGATCGCTCGCATCCGCCACGATTTCGGTTCTGCGGTTATTGCAGAGGATCATCTTAGGGCTATGGATGTCCTGTCCTGTCCTGTTTTGTGGGATCGGTTTCAGATGGTATCGCCTGCCGATGTGGAGTCCGTGTTGGGATCTGTTCGTGCCACCACTTGTGAACAAGATCCTTGCCTGTCCTGGCTGGTGAAAGCCAGCCAGGAGACGCTACGTCCATTGCTGGCTGGGGTGGTTAGTGCCTCCCTTCGGGAGGGCAGGGTGCCTGAAGAAGGCTGTGGTTAGGCCCCTGCTCAAGAAACCATCTCTTGACACTGATGCTCCTGCCAGTTATTGGCTGGTCTCTAACCTTCCCTTTTTAGGGAAGGTTATTGAACGGGCTGTGGCAAGGCAGCTCCAAGAACATCTGGACCGCACCGGTTTCCTTGACCCCTCTCAGTCCAGGTTTCGGCCTGGGTATGGTACGGAGACTGCATTGGTGAACTTGGTTGACTATCTCCTTCTGGCGTTGGACCAGGGTCATACTGGTCCTGCTATTTGCTCCCGGAGGAGACTCTGTTTCAGCTGCGTTCCGCACAGTCGATCATGAGGTGTTGGTGACTCACCTGCAGGACTGTGCCGGGATTGTCGGGACAGTCTTGGACTGGTTTCGTTCATTTCTGGCTGGGAGAACTCACCAGGTGGTCTTTGGGTAGTGTACGTCTTCCCCCTGGGACCTCAGCTGTGGAGTCCTGCAGGGTGTCATTCTGTTCCCCCCCCCTGTTTAACATCTATTTGCAGCCATTAGGGGAGATCGTGAGAGGGTTTCAGGGCATGCAGTGTCATCAGTATGCTGATGACACTCAGCTCTACCTCTCTCTTTCATCGACCCAGGCCATGCAGTCTCTTTATTTTCCCAGTGTCTGTCGGCTGTAGGGGCTTGCATGAGGTTGAGCCATCTGCAATTGAATCCTGACAAGACAGAGGTGATGGTGGGTGAGGGCTTGGGGGGCCTGGGAGTAGTTGAATTTCCTCTTATTGGGGAGATTTGCCCTCCCATGGTCTCGCAGGTACGGAGTCTGGGTGTGCTCCTCGATTCACGGTTCAGCCTGGAATCGCAGGTTGTGGCCGTGGCGGGGAGTGCGTTTCGGCAGTTACATCTTGTCCGGTGGCTTCGGCCATATCTATGACTCTGACCTCGCCACTGTCATCCATGCCTTCATCACCTTGAGGCTGGATTACTGCAACGCATTCTACGTGGGGCTGCCCAAGAAGCTGGTCCGGAGGCTGCAGCTGGTGCAGAATGCTGTGGCCTGTCTCTTTATTGGGGCGGGCCACAGGGAGCACATGACACCTGTGCTCCAGGCTCTGCACTGGCTGCGTATAAAGCACCAGGCTAGGTTCAAGGTGCTGGTTTTGACCTTTAAAGCCCTTCATGGCCTGGGACCTGCCTATCTGTGGGATCGCCTCACTCCCCATGTGCCCGTACGACCCCTGAGATCGTCCCCGGGCAAGACGGGTGGCCACTGATGTGAGATCTTCTTCGGTGGCTGTTCCCGTGCTGTGGAATTCGCTCCTGGAGGAGGCTCTGTTGGCCCCCAGCCTCCTGTCATTTCAACGTTTGTGTAAGACCTGGCTGTTCCGCCAGGCTTTTGGCGAGGGGGGGGGGGGGGGATGGGTGGGGGGGGTGGGTGAGTTTTATGATTTGTTTTAAAATTTGTTTTTTTATTATTCATTTTTTTTTGTGGTGTTCGCTGCCCCGAGCTGCCTTTGGGGGCGGGATACTGAAAATGCCCCTCTTGCACCCTTGATGTAGGTAATTGACATGCCAGTGTTACATGTAAGAGGGTGCTCTCTGCTGACTGCGAGGACTGTGATGGGACATATGGGAGGAGGCGGTCTTTCAGATATGGTGGTGGGGGCAGGCCATTTAGAACTTTGTAGGTCAAAAGTATTAGATGGTAAACTTTTCAGTGCCGTGACTTAATATGCTGGAGTTACATAAGGTAGAAAGTGGGAGTTGAACAATTACTGCCATTTCCAATTAGAGAGAGAGAGTATTCCTGATAATTAGGTTATATTGACTGATAGGTTGCTGCTTCTTTTTTTGGTCTCCTTATTTAAGAATTAATGACCATGTTGTACTTGGCACTTTGCCCTCTCAAAAGGATGGGATTTATTATACCCACATGATACATGGAATTTTATTCAAGAAGGTTCAGTTATTTGATTATGGTTGGACTTGTCAACATACAGTAGGGGTGGCGACCTTCACCCCATTAGGAGTGGATCTATGCTTCCAAAAGGCTGGAGCACCCTGTGGAGGAAAGTGGTCGCCTGCCTAAGAGACATAGCTGCCAACCCTAAAATTGCACCATGGCCAAATTGGCCATCTAAACAGCTGGTGGGCCGGCCATGCAGTTGATGGACAGCAGCACACAGGGATGGAACCATGGAGGAAGCCTCCCGGGGCAGGCATGGGCCAGATGCAGACTGCCTGCTAGAGGTTCCATGCCCCTCACAGTCTAGCTATGGCAAATCAGTGTAAAGAAGAAAAACAGATGTCATGTTTAGGGCATAACATGGTTGTCTACAGGATTTTTTTCTCCATCCCTCTCCCCCCCCCCCTCCAAAAAAAAGATGTCAAAGGGAAATTAGTTTTCTGAAGAGTCAGAAAGAGGAAACTGGATAGGCTAGATATAAGTTTATTGTTTAGCCATCGGCCATTACAAGTGTTAATACAGACCATAAATAAACGAAATAAGATTGCTAACATAATAACAAAAGTTTAAAAATACATTATAAACGGAAGTTCCATATGACAAATGTACAGCCAAAAGGTCTGAAATACCATGGAAAGAGCAAACAGAGAAGTTTAAAGGGAACTAGATGGGCTATTTTTGTTTTTGTTCGGAGGTGAATCCAGTTCATATGTTTGTTTCTGCCCATCCAAACTTCAAGGAGATAATCCTGAAGATAATTTCCACTTGTTAAAATGTTTATATTTGGGGGAGGGGGGGGAATTAATATAGTTTTAGCATTTGGGTTTTTTATTTTTTTGTGGAAGTGGGATAAGTTAGGATATTTCTGTATCACGTTTTGCCTGAATAATTGTCAGACCTACTGTAAGTCATTACCTGCCCCTCATCCTTCTAGTCAGCATGCTAGATTCCCTCATGTTTGACTTACTCTTTATTCACCTCCTGCTGCTCCCAGCATGCTGAGAAATTTGCAGCGCTACTGGTAATTAACTAGAAAGGACAATAAAGTCTGATATTTGTTCCGTGAGAATAATTTCCTAAATGGCACTTAATTTTGTGCATTTTGTACTCTGATTGCAATATAAAAATTGGGCTTCGTTCCTGTAAGTGTGGGGGAGGGGAACATCTTGAGCTGAAACCAGTGGAGAATAGAACAGGATGGTTCTAAGAGAGCAAACCTCTCAAATGTGTGTCTGCTGTGATCCCTCCTCACATCCCACCCATCCATCCACCCCCACCCCCCGCATACCAGTCTACAGAAAGCATTGATGAGGTCGACCATCTGGCTTTTCTTCACGGAAGGAAGACTTCTGTGACAGTGCCTGCAATCCCAAGCGGGATCCGCATGAGTCCAGTTCCATGCGGCACAATGTAATCTCTATGAAGATGCACATGTTTTGGGCACACGTGCTTCGGATGCACGTGGGGCATGGGATCAGCCCCACTGTATCTCCAGTGAGTAGGGGGAAAGCACACAAGCCAGGAAGAAAAAGAAACTTTTAATTCTTGAAACCAGAGTTCCATGTAAATAATAAGAGTACTTTGACTAATTCGGCAGCTATGAACTTGGAATCAGCCCTGTCACCATGAGTTTATTACTTTAAAGATGGACAAATATTGTAAATTAAGAGAAGGAAAAGTGCATTATGTGCTGCTTTGTGTGCATATTCAAGTTTATTCTTTCTACTGCTAGCTAGCCATTTTTAATCAAGCTGTGGACTGATCAGTAATACCAGGTTTAAGGTATTACCTTTTGTGCACTGCTGAAAATAAATGCGTAAAAATGGAGGCCAGAGTAACTTCTTGTAATAGCCTGTGTCCTTGGACTAAGGCAGCAATCCGGATAAATATTTACCTGGTAATATTAGAAACTTTGATTCAAATGGAATGGTTTGCTTTTAGTCAGGCTGGGAAGATTTATTTTTTTTATTTGTGTGTGTGAGATCAGTCCTTTTTAAAATAGTGAATAGTAATACTGACCGGTACCATCAGCTATCTTAATTTTGGGTTGTGCCGCTGGTTTGTTTTCCTTGTTCTCCCATCAGTTTGGTTGCAAATTGGTTGTCCTTGATGATCTTGATACTTGATGTTTCAAGTAGGAGTCTGTAGTATTAACTTTGACTTGTATGCTAATTTAATAAATTAAAGTTAAAAATGTGCTTTTATCACTTGCATCCTTATTCTGCAGAACATAACCAGTCAAAGCAGGAACATGCTAAACTGGTGTCAAATGTTATGTAAGACAAATCACACACTACAAATGTTTGGGTTTTTTAACCTCCACCCTCAGACCTTACTCCAGAGCCGCCCTACTAAAATCAAGGAGGCTACTTTGGGTCAAGTACTTCAGAGATTCAGGCCTTTAGTGTCTGTGTGTGTTGTAATGTTGGTGCCACAAATGAGTCTTTCTCTGAAAACATTTGACTCCATCATGTGTATTTGGTTACTTCTAATAAATTGCCTTAGGAGGGTGAGAGAATATTTCTCAGCATTTATAGATCAGAATGTCTTACTTGCAACCGGAATATTAATAATTTCTTAGATTTATGATGTTGAAGTGATGTAGCATAAAACATTAATGCAGATGTTTTCTCACTCCATATTTCACAGCTTGGCAGTACTTGTGAAGTACATAGCCTTGAATGAAGCCTGCATATGTTTTTTCAAGCTTCAAATAAACTCCAAACAAGGAACATAAACTGTCGTTTATAACCAGTAACAGGCTTAATGCATTGTTATTTCATTGCTTGTATTTAGAAATTACCACTGACTTTTTATTGCAGTCAGTTGTAAATTTTAAACTAATCTGACTATGGAGTCCAAAGTTAATTACTTGGCATAGGAAGGATTTGCTTCATATTAAGCTCATTTGGTTAAAGTGGTTAAAGCACCGGACTAGGAGTTGGGAGAGACTAGGCTTCTAATCATGTCTCTCTTTTGAAGTCTGACTTTGTGACCGTGGGCAACTGATTTACTCTTTGTCCAGAAAGAGAATGTTGCCTTCTGAGGGTGTTGTGATACTTGATTTGTGTTTATAATTCACTTTGCCAGCCTCTTTTGCAATGAATAATATAAGTGCAAAGTATCTCTAACTATTAAATGCAAATTGGAGGAAATGCATGGAGGATTCAGGGGGCAGATAATGGGATGTGTAGCAGTCTCAAATATATTCTGCTGTACTGGAAAGCTGTTCAGTTACTATATGTATGTAAAATTACGAAGATGAATTCTGCCAAATATTGCATGGATGTGGAATCTCTTTAAACTCAGGACTGCTTTCTCTCACTGTACAGTGGATTTAAAAAACAACAAAACTTAAGCTTCCCCCCCAAATACTTTTTCCCAGGCCTGAATTCAGCATTGTGAATTAAGTGATACATAGTAATCTTTGGGTACCGCAGTCATGATTTGCACACAAAGGATATGAGAGTGCAGGCAGGCTTACCAGAGAGGTGACAGTAAGACTAGGCAAAAGACCAAAGTTGCCACCCCATTCTCTTCCAGTTGGGACTACTTGTTCACTCTGTTACCAACGAAAACAAGGGAAAAGTAAACTGAGGGCAAGAGGAAAAACTGCCTGTTTTTGCTGCTCTGGTACAGCTTGTTTGATAGCACGCAGCAAACGCATGTCGTTTAATACCTAGAGAAAAAGCTGCTGTGCAACGAGAGAAGGAAGTGCCTGTTACTATTTCCATAATTAATGTTTGTGGGAGGAGGGAAAAGATCCTGTGGGATAAATTAGCACTCATTGGGTTTGCATGCACAACAAAGATTAGGCTAGCAAATGGTGACGCAAATGCCCACTAACCTAAACAGACTTTTTTTTTTTTTTTGGTGCTAACAACTGTAGGCAAGATTACCTCTTTATATCTGGTGACATGGCCATTGGTTTAAAAAATAACTTTAATTGGCCTTTTAAGCATATCTATTAAGATGCATTTTCATAAGCTGCTTGTAACCCCCATGTTCAAAAAATAGTTTTCTTTTTGCTGAAAAGGTCTTGCACATTGGTTGTTTAAAACATTTTTGGAATCCGCTGCCTGGCTAACACACAATCCATTTTGTCTGAATTGTACGTGTCACCATTGTTCCAGACAGAACCGTTGTTTGCTTTCAGCCTGCAGCTCAACAATGACTGGGAACCTTAACATCTGGGGCTGGGCCTTGCCAGCATAATCAGCATCTTAGTTTGTAAACACTTATGTTTGTGTTCTGAAGTCTGGTAGATGGTCAGCACTTTTAAAAAGCAAATGGCACCAATCCCTGGTGAGCTGAAAGCAATAGATGCATATGGTCAATTTAACTTATCTAGGAAAATCAGTTTTGTGTGTTCTGTAAAGGATACAAAACAGCAATCACCGTATGAGTCAGGCAAGTTCTGGCTTTCAAAGCAACCCTTTTTCTTTTTCTGGTGACTTTCATTATCTGACTCCCAACTCAAGTGCTTCCTAGATTTTCTTGTAATCTGAAGAACATTTGCTGTAGTGTAGACCTTCTATCTGAAATGTTTGTAAATATCTAATTTTTAATGAGTTAACAGCCCCAGTTTCTAAGAGCTGGATACTACTTTGAATCAGTAATTGATGAAGGTGCTTCACTGACTTCGTAGAATCTGTATATCACTAGAGTAGCAGTAACCTTCAGGGGAGGGGGGGAATTTTCTCCATTCATTAAAGAAGATGCATGAAGTTAACATTCTTTGTGCAGAGATCAAACCTGTTTGCCTTCTAGAATGCATCCCATTTGATCTTCTGCTATTTCAATGCAACCTGATTTTATTTGTTTGGGTTTTTTGTTTTTATTTTTAAAAGGGAGAATTCATGTGTGCACCACTTTTTGCATATGAGTACTGGAAAGCATTTGATTTCATGTTCTTTTTTTTCTTTTTTTAAGTAGCACCTGCCCTTTGCCAGTCGAGAGTGTTGAGGTGAAATATATCTGCTGGGGTGGAAGGGGGAGAGATGTTTTGGAAGAAGGTCATTCTTTGAAAACTATAAACTAGGATTTTCTTTGAAGCTTTTAGAGAGAGTGCTAATTTTATTCCATTTGGAATTCAGATTGGAAAACATTTAAGTAACTGCAAGCTTTCATAGTGGCCTGTTAAAATCATTATTATTATTATTCGAGCGCGGGATAGCTAAGGTGCGTTGCACTTGCCATTATAAAGCTCTAACATTCTATTTGGTATACAATTGGCATGATTAAAGTTTGGATAGTGACATTTGTAGTGGAGGATCACTGGGGTAAGCAATTGATCTCAGCAGGGTAATGGGGTTTTGTGTCGGTTGAGAGGAGATGTGAGCCTTTTAGAAAATTCAAGGAGGCTGGTGGGGTATGCCTTTTGGTTTACTTTCTGTAAATCTGGTTAATAGTTTTTAAGTTATGACCTCCTGAAAGGGGATAGCCTTGTTGAATCAGCTGCTTAGGGTAAGGACAAGCACTGCTCAAAATGGCCTAAATAAGAGCTGTTTGAGAAATTTATTGGCTATTTCTGAGAGGATGAAATACACAAGTATATAATTATTTGTGTTCCTTCCTTTATTTACACAGCGCTCATCTTGCCAGTTTATATTGTGTGTGTTGTTCATTCCCATTGAGAAAGGGGGTTGGAATACCCCCGAAATGTGTTTGGGTTTTTCATTGTTTTTTTATGGTTCTAAGTCTGTGTTGGGTTTTAGCTGGTTTATGGTTTGAGTATTGTTTCAACACCAGGACAGTTTTCTTGTTTGAGTTAGCACTTCACACATCAGATGGCAAAAAAGCACTTTCCTTTTATGTTGACAGAACAGAACCCTTTAGAAAGGCTACTTCCCTCTTCGTAAGTTCAGGAGGCTCTTCTCCAGGCTCCAAAGTACCTTCCAAAACCATAGCCTCCTGGCTTGTGGAATGTATCTTGCTATGTTATAGGCTATCCAAAAGAGAGTCTCCAGCTGGTTTTAAAGACTATTTTACTAGGGCTACAGCAACATCTGCAGCATGGTTTCACAAGTTTCTCTTAAACCAAATAGGTAAGGCTGCTACATGGAGCTCTACATTATCCTTTGCCAAACATTACTCCCTTGGGCACGATCAGATGCTTGCTTTGGGAGAGCAGTCTTACAGTTCCTCTTTAAGTAGGGCCCGGCCTCCGCCCTGCTGGGACTACTGCTTTTCGTTTTCCTATCATTGTAAGTCCATGGAGCCCCGCTCAAAGAAGAACCTGAGGTTACTTACCTGTAACCTTGGTTCTTCAAGATGGGCTCCGTCACTCACACCCACTCACCTTCCCTTCTACATTAGAGCCAAAAGAGGACAGTCACTCTGGTGTGGAGGTTGGGAGGAACAGAGGTAATTTTTGCCCTGCCCCCACCAGAAGCCTGTCAACAGCATGTGTCGTAAGGGGGGAGCCATGGAACACAAAGGAGTAACTGCTTTGAGAAGCTTCCAAGCCAATCTGCGCAGGCATAGCTCCCATCAGTGTGAGTGATGGAGTTCATCTTGAAGAACCAAGATTACAGGTGTAAGTAACTTCAGTTTTTGTTGGTGCCATCGAAACCGTTACCAAAACAAGGATGTGGGGAGAAAGAAATGTTCCTTGTGGTTGAATATATGTAGCATAGATTTTTGAAGACTAATAATCAGGGCTTTATTAAATAGAAATGCTGCTTGTTGGGCCTTGGTGAAACCAGCTGCAGTGCTTTATTTTGACTGAGGACAATTTGTCCTCTGTACTGCAGGCATGGAATGACAGATTAGGTCTTCTATTCTGTTTTTTGTGGTGCCCTCACATTGTTGAAGATGTAAAGGCTCCTTCACTGAGTGTGTCCTGAGAAGATACCCCCAATATCGCATGTGATGGGCTTAGTTAGACTGAATGATAAGACTTCTATTGTCTACAGCATAGAAGAGAGGAAGGGTGCACAGCATTCCTTGATGGTCATGTGTTTATGTATCACATCTAGAGTACTTTCCCTCAACCACAAAAAAAAGCTAAAATTTGGCTTAGCATCTGAACACTTGTTTACTGTGTGAATAATAAACTACGTATTCAAAGTCTTGTGGTATTAAATCAGAAGAGGAACTCTTATTGTTTTTCTACCGCTTTTCCCTTTACTGTGTGTAGCACAAACGGTGATCCAATTCAGCTAGGTTGCTCCTTTTTGCCAGAAGGGAATTTCATGCTAATTCAGGCTTAAACTTTTACCAGTAGAAGGAGGGGTTTTTTTTTCCCCACCACCTTGTCTCCTCTATAATTTTGGACAGTGTTCAGAAACATCCATAGTGGTTTGAGGTTTCACAGATTGTGAACTTGGCTACATTTTTTCTTTTTAAAGATTGCTGTAAGAAAACTCAAACTTATGTTGCCTGATGATTTTCCACTTTTTTTTTTTTTTTTGCTTGTTGCACTGAACAGCACCATGGTGCTTGTAAATTCCACATTGCCTGCAGCCGTTTTTTAAAACTGCTTATCAGCAAAATCCAGATCTGGCCTATATGGATTTCCACACAATTGTGCTGAACTTAAGTGGTGTGGCATTTGAATGGTACCAGTTAACAAATAGGAATCCCATGCCAGATATTACATCAGTGTTTTTCTACCAGCCTAAACACAAGGTTTTAGGAGCCAGAAATTCCAGAGTTATAATCCCAGTCCAACCACTGACTTAATTGTGTGTGTTTATGGGGATAAATTACCTACCTCCTAGGATGTTGAAGTTAATAGGCCAAACAAATTTGACCATTTTGTGAAATAACGTTTTTGTAAGTCTCCTAACCTAAATATGGTTCTCCCTCCTGTAATCAGAGGGTACATTCACATGAGTGTCTTCTCCCACTTTTAAAATTTCCTGTGAGAGATAACAATTGCGTCTTTTTCACACGCTGCTTCTCCCGCTGTTAATGTAGCTTTCAATTTTGCCTCCATTATTGCCCCTGCCAGTAATCCCATGATTCTGCACAGCTGTCCCATGTCCGTAGGAGGCTGGCAGACTACAACTGGGAGGTGTCCATTCCTATGTTACAAGAAATGTGCAAGAAAGAAATAGACAAGTGCTAAACCTAGGTTTGCACCCTGAATGCTTGTGGGTTATCCTTCCTGAAAACCTACCTTTTCTATCCGGCTTTCCTGAGTTCCTCATCCCATTAAGTCTCCTCCCTGATTTTCTTAGGGTCCCCTGTAACTAGGCTAAGCATGTGCACCTGCAACTTAGCAACATCATAGGTGTGTCCCTGTGTCTCCCTCTGTTCCTCTCCCTTTTATTTCCCTTCCCTTGTTTCTCTTGGATTGTAAGCCCGCTAGGTCATGGACCTGTCTATAATTTATGTTTGTAAAGCACCAGGTACATTGCTGAGGCTACATTAATAATTAATTAATTAATTTGCCAAGACACCTTGCTATTTAATCTTTTTTTATATATATAGTCGGAAACGGTTTTTTTTTTATCTCGTGAGAATGTGCCCTGAGTGTTGATGCTGCCAACACGAGTACCTTCAGTGTTGCTACATTATTAGTGTCCCTGCTGGGGAAGTGCAAGCAAACACAAAGTCGTACATTTCTCACTTCCCTCGCATATTCTTCCGTGTTGGACTTTACTTCATTGTGCCGATGTACTCTTCTCTTGCTGTCAGACCTATCCCAAATCCCTGCTTTCCAAATGCCTGTGAGCAGTATTCTTGGACTCTGTGTCCTGCTTGTGAAAATGATGTAGACCGCCTGAATGGTGGTGCAGTAGCAGGATGATTGCAGTGTGCAAACCAAAATAAAACTGGAATGCCGAAGACTGTCAACAAACTACTACGGTTCCTTTTTAACTGAACCACCAAACTAAGAATGTGGCTCTAGTTAAAATGAAGCAATTCCATGTGTGTTTTAAAATACTTTATAAAATACTTTTATAATACTTTATAAAATACTTTTATAAAATACTTTAAAAATACAACAATTTAAATATAATTTTAAAATATATAAATCATAAGACAGGCAAAATCTGAGGGGAGTTCCCCAGAAAAATATGGGGAAAACTCTTCCCACCCCCCCAAAAAAATCCTCAAACCCCCACCACCACCACCCTTCTCCCTCACTGAAAGACTCATGTGTGGAGAATGTATGACATTCAGTCTTTGGGGATTTGTGTGTCTGTCCTTAAATTCTAGCTCTGGAGTTATAAATATTTCAGACGTTTGAAACATGCAGCATGGAGGATAAGATGTATAAAGGGCGTAGTGGGAGAAAGGCTTTACTTTATAAAAACGCATGCATTTAGTGACAGGATGTCCAGTTTGTTGTGTGGCACTCATTGTTTGGCAGCACAGAGAGGCAAGATCCTGATGCAGTGCTGCCTTTGTGACCGTGGGGTGCTGTCAGTTAATACGTATCTTTCATTATATTGTTGCTGCAGCAGCACACTGAAAGATTCCTATTGTTTTAGAGATGAGTCACACACAGGCTGTAACAGATGGCATAAGAAGTGAAAGCACAAAGTTACCATGGGAGCTCAAAGAGAGCTTTAGGGGCATCCAGAGAATTGAGAGACGACAAGTATAACTAGGGAGTGGAAGAGAGACCATTGAGGAGGACATGGGACTGGCATGAGGACTCTAAAAGAGAGCTTAAAGCTGTGTAGGGAGCATGCAAGGGGATTGGATGCTTTTGACAAACGGCCAGAGTGTACAGAAGCAGATTGGAGCAGCAAACACCTCGATAGCGGAACCAAGTTTGCTTTGGTCATTTTTTACATGTTTTCATTTTTGTTTTATTCCACAGTTGCATTGGGTCGTAATCAGCCCCTGAAGAAGGAGAAACCTAAATGGAAAAGTGATTACCCCATGACGGATGGGCAGTTGCGCAGTAAAAGAGATGAGTTTTGGGACACAGCACCAGCTTTTGAAGGCCGCAAGGAGATTTGGGATGCCCTCAAAGCTGCAGCACATGCGTTTGAGAGTAATGATCATGAACTGGCACAAGCAATCCTTGATGGTGCAAACATAACACTGCCCCACGGTAGGTTTTGTTTAAGGTGAAGCACCTTGGGTGCATAGGAGAGAAGTGATAACTAGCTTTGGTGACTTGTACCTAACTGCTGCTAAGTGCTAGTGAAAGCTTATAATGTTACCCTGCTTTCCTTATTGGTTGTATTTTATGCATTGTAGGGTTCAGTTCAAGTTCTGTCTTTTTTGTAAGTCTTTTTAGGTGATGAAAGCAGAGGTTTGAGTACCAGCACGGTCGACATTAGGGTATGGCATCCTAACCACTTGCCTGCAGGAACATAGCCTTGGAGATATAGAACAGGCTAGGCTGGGGGTAGAGCAAACACTCCCCAGACTGTGGCAGGATTAACTCTGAGTTGTGAGCTCGGCTCCCTGCCACCTCACAACCCAGAGTTAGCCGTGCCACTGTCTGGGGAAGCCATTCACGGACTAGGGTAGAGCAGGCCGTCATGTATGATGGCCCGCTCTACCTAACTCCAGCCGGTGGCCAAAGCTTTTCCAGGCGGGCACAGCAGCCTCATAGGCCGCCGCACCAGCCTGTTGGGGAGGAGGCGTGGCTGCACTGAGCAGCACGGGGTGGGGCCATACTGACCACATCTGCATATCAACCCCGCCCTCTCCCCAGCCGCCAGCATGTTTGTTCAGCGGTGGGGACAGATCCTGCCCAGGGTGAGGGTTCTCACCCCAGCAGGATCAAGCATGGCAGCGACTAGTGCCGTCACATCTGAAAATATCCCGAGTTGGATAAATTTATCAGAGAGGACTTGTTGAGGAGTTTTTTACTGGATGTTGCAGGGAAAAATTTAATACTTCCAGAAGAGAGAGGAGAGGCTAAAAAAGAGAGATCTTCAGCTGGAGGTGGGAATGATGAGGTATTCTGGTGCCTGGGTACAGATATGTCGGGTGCCTGATTTGTTGATACTGCACACATTTTCAGGGTCTTATTGATCAGATTTGCTGACATGGGCGACTGAGGGTTTTTTGCCTTCCCCCTTACCATGGATGTGTCTTATTTGCCCAAGTCACGTACACGTGTGTGTGTGTGTGTGTGTGTGTTTATATTTATATATATATTAATCACAATATTATTTCGGACGGTGTGCTCTGGTCACTTCCAATCTCTACTTGTGGCAAATTTTTATTATAGGCTCTCTTTCCCTGATGATTTTCCTGTGCAAGCAATTTGGGTAGGATGAACCCTGCACCACTGCAGGGGCTGGAATATATTTATTTATTTAAAGCATTTTTAACTCGCTCATCCTGACACAGGCAGCTCTCGGCGGCGCACAATCTAAAACATTAACGTTAAAAACAACTTCTAAAATAGACAACAAGGGAGGTATAAAAGATCCCCAACCACCCTAACCCATTCCCCCCATTCTCCTCCCCCCCCCCCCAAAAAAAGCCAGGCAAAACAGCCATGTCTTGCAACAGAGTCAAAATGAGGGGAGATCCACGGCCGAACAGGCCTCCATCGGCAGGGAGTTCCACAGCCGTGGGGCGGCCACCGAGAAGACCCTCTCCATCGTGGCCCCCCAGCAGACTCAGGGGACCTCCAGGACAGCATCCCCCCCGATGACCGCAGGGGCTGATCCAGAACCCAGGGGGTGAGGCAGTCCTGCAAATAGGTTGGACCGAGGCCGTTTAGGACTTTATAGGCAAGCACCAACACCTTGAATCGGGCCCGGAAGACTACAGGCAGCCAGTGCAGAGACCAAAGAACCGGTGTAATATGTTCCCGGTGGCCCAATCCCACCAGGAGACGGGCTGCCGCGTTCTGCACCGACTGCAGTCTCTGTACCGTCGCCAAAGGTAGCCCCATATAAAGTGCATTACAGCAGTCAAGCCTAGAGGTGATGAAGGCATGGATGACGGTGGCCAAGAAACATATGGCCGAAGCCGACGCACCAGATGTAATTGGCAGAAGGCACTCCTTGACACAGCTGCCACCTGAGCATCTAAACGGAGCTGCAAGTCAAGGAACACCCACAGACTCCGTACCTGGGGAACCAGCGGAGGGCAGACCCCATCAGTGATGGGGGCTGTTACCCCCGCTGCCTTACCCACCAACATCACCTCCATCTTGTCGGGGTTTAGCTTCAGTCGGTTTACCCTCATCCGGTCCCCCACAGCTTCAGGGCACCCGTTAAGCACCGAGACTGCCAGGCCTGGGTCTGATGAAAAAGAGAGGTAGAGCTGGGTGTCTTCAGCATATTGATGACAGCTCACGCCAAACCTCCTGACAACCTCGCCCTTGCGGTCTGTTCTAACCCTGTGACTGAGGGCTTGTTCACAGGAGTGTCTTCTTTCAGCAGGAGAAAACGGTTGTCTTTTTTTATTATTATTATTGCTCTTTTTTTCTCATGTTCCTCCTCCTTGAATTTTTGCCTCAAGTGCTGCCACTGCCAGCGTGGCAGTTAGCAATCCCAGGGTGCTGCTTGGTCTATCCCATGTCTCTATGTGGCTGGTGGGCTTAATGAGGGATGGATTCCTTCCCATGTTACTAGAAATGAGCATGAGGAAGATATCTTGGTGGTTAAACCTAAGTTTGCTTCCTCACAGTTGTGAGTCATTTGCTGAGGCATCCTGTAGTCTAATCCTTTTACATGACTAAAAGCTCCCTGGGAGGGGAAGAATAGTTTTTGGCGGGTTTTTTATCTTGCTCATCCTGTTAAGTTCTGCAGTGTAATGTTACTTCGATGCATTGTATCTAAGTGTTCATTTTTTTGTGCACTCTCCAGTTGGAGATGGATCCCACTGAGTTTACCAAGAGGTGGCAAAGACTTTTGGCTTGATGCTGACCTGGCAACTGGTATTCTGATTGTCCCCTTGCCACAACCCTAGTATCAGTTTGTTCAGTTTGCTTTCAAGAGGGATTGTCTTCCAGCATACACCTCTTGAGTTGACTGATCCCATGAATGTATTAACAATTGTAGATGCTCTCATCTGTAAAGTTACCATTCCCAGCAGCCATAGCCAGGGGACTTTACAGGCAATCATGTTGAGTTGTTCTTCAGGTACTTACTGGAGAATAGGGACTCCCAGCTTCTGTGTTAATGACACACATCTGTTTAAAGGATCTCACTGTTTCCCAAGCCATATAAAACTGAGATGAGATTGTGTGTGAATTGAGTTTGAGAGAGGAGTAAGATATTCCTGTCTCTTGCCTGATAAAGCATGGTTTTGTAGAACCATTAGGTGAGTAAAATCTTCTCATCTCTGACCTGAGAAAATGGTTTTCCGGCAATGTCCTTTGTTCAGTGCGTGCTAATGTCACTGTATACCTAAACTGATATTCACTAGTAACCCTACCGTTCAGACTGCAGCCAGTTCTCTCGATTGGTTGTTCCTATTGTTTGTATTTTCCAATTCAATATACTGCCTTGTCTTGTCCCAAGACACGTGGGATTATGAACAAGCTAAGATCTAAATGGGGAGTCGTCTCATTGGATAATGAGGGCCAGGCAATTGCAGAGCATCCTACAGGTCCAGCCTTAGGACAAGACAGACAAGTCAGCTGCTCAGGGCCCAGTGCTCCATTAGGGCCCTGAAGGCTGCTGCTGTTACCAAGACTCCTGGAATCCTACTGGCCACCCTCTGAGGGTTTATGGCAGCTGCCGGCTGGGTTCGGAGGGCCCTAACTACACACCCCATGCCCCAACCAAGCCGTGTTCCCTGCCTCTGATGCTATCCTCTACCCTACCCAGGTGTATTCCTGTACGATGTGTTCAGCCCAAGGCTTAACCAGCTTCTTGGCTTGCTATATTGAGTGACCTTCATGCTGCAAAGCAAGATGTTTATTTTGAACATCCTATCTCTGCCAGTTTCCAAGGCATCTGTGTGTTTTGCAATAGTACATTACTTGAAGAAAGCTTTTTCTGTTTATAGGCTCAGTAACATAACTGTCATTCACAAACAAACTTGACTGAACTCTTGAGAGGAAAAAACCCCAAATCTTGTTATAAATAACACCCAAAGTGCTTTCTTTACAAGAAGTGGAACCATTACAAAGCCTCCAAAGTTAGAAAGTCTGGAAATGAACAGCTACAGAATCCAGCTGTCATTGCTCTCACCTTACTTCCACCACCCCACTCTCACATTAAATTTGCCGCCTTTATTTCCTTGTACTCCTTCCATAAACATCCCTTCCTCCTTTATCCTCTGCTCCTAGCCATGTTCCACTGACTTGTGGCCTTCTGCTGCCAAAAGATCCCATTTGAAGACAAGACAGTTTGATCCTATGCCTTCCCTCTGTTCTTGCTCCCAGATTTCTCTCCTTTTCCTCCTTGCTGCCTCCTCACTCTAGGAATGTAATTTTGGGAAAATTCAGGCGAATGGTACAGTTGTCAGTAGGAGGGTTGGGATTGGGATTGGCCACTAGGCAGGTTCTGCCAAGGGATTGCCACTGTTCCATGGGAGTTAGGGTTAAGGAGCAGGATGGAACCGCTGCTGGGCTTGCATGCAAGGGAAGTGGTGGATACTTGTGACCCCCAGCCCAGTTGAACCACTTCTCCATGAGGGAACACGCAACACAAGCAGCAATGGAGAGCTTGCCACTGCCAGGAACATAGGGGTGATGGAGATAAGTGCGCACAAGCCGCTGCTGCTACTCTTCACAATCTGGGCAATAACATAGGAGGTGATCTGAAGGTAGTGACTACTCCCCCAGGTCTTATCAGAGTTACACCCCTACTTCACACCCTGTCATCCTGTCCACATTTGTGCTGTAGCCTCCACTTGGAAGTGAATCCTGGAGTTGGCAATGCGTCACTTTGTGTTTCAATGATTATATTATTTATAATTTTAAATAATGTTCTCTGTGCCTTAAAGGATTATTTATTTTGATAATTCCACTCATCCCTAAATAACGGACTGTAGACATGACTAGGCAAGACAATTTGGAGTTTTTTGACTTTGCCACTTTGGTCTTCCATACGTACAGTATCATCTTGCTCATGAATAACAATATTATTATTGTTCCTTTTTAATTTTTTGTAAAGGTTTTCAATAAAAAACGGTTTCTATTGAAGTCCCTAAATTCTGGTGTTTTGACATGACATCAGTTAAACTTCCCTGATTCCAGATGAAATTATTATCTTGTCTGCAATCTCCTTCAGTCATTTTGTTTTTGTTTTTTATATGCTCGATAGTTTCTAGTTCTGTTCAACCTTTTGCTTATCAGGCAAGTCTGTGGTAAAGGTTTAGTTTGGTTTTGAATGCTATCTCTTTTAATAACGCTCTATGGGATATGAGATGACAAAGGAAACTCTATTTATGGCAAAACCCAGGAAATTAGCCGTATCATAACAGTATGATGATCAGGTAATTTCCGCTCTTTTATGAAAGTATGTCTTGTGGAAGGTGACACAATAAATTGTTTACCTGAGGCATGATAGAATTTCTTCCTGTCGTCTTTTGTACTCCTTTTAAAGCACCTGTGGGAGTTTAAGCCTTTGAAGATATGTGTTGCCTTTGAAGGTATGTGTTGCCTATTATTTACAAACCCAAACCTGGAGTGGAAGAGGTGCCTCCTTAGAAAAACACTCTATACTAGTAGGTTCTGGATGAATTCCTTCTCCCCACATTTTTACCCTGCCTTTTTGGAGCTTTTGTGATTAATTCCAGTTCATCTAACACACATACACAAGTTGTCATGCTTAAAAAAACGATAGGAAAGTGTGAAAGGAAATTGAAGGGTGGAATCAGCGTGGTCACTTCAGTCAAATTCCATAGCCGAGTAAAACCTTCCTCATCCTGAGACTGATCTTGCAAAGTCCGCTAACAGACTTTCACCATAGAAGAATCCTGGCTTTGAACTGTAGAAGAGGTGAGTGGGAATAGTTGGTGATATCGCTCTGGAGCCATGCATTCTTCCCTTGTTCCACTTTTCTTATTCTCCTAATTGGATCCACCTGCCACATACTTTAAAATGGAAATAACATTACCTTTATCTTTAGCATTTGCACTATTTTCAGAAGTTTGAAACTTTTAAAGCAGGGATGAGGAGCCTCTGATCTGTAGGCCAAATCCAGTCTGCAGCTGGTTGTCATTTGGCCCCCTTCGGGTTACTGGATCTGGACCATGGATCCAGTTCCTACTCTCAATCACTGAAAGAGTGAACCCAGGGGCAGGGACCATGCATTCCAGAACAGGGATGGATCCATAATCTGGATCCTCATGCTCCTTCCCTCATTCCTTAAACATCTCTACCCCAAACTCCTATGCAGCCCTCTGTGCTTGTACTAATTTTCAAAGTGGATTACAGGAAGGAAAAGAGATTAGTAAATCTTTAATAAAAGAGATCAGTAAATTACACAGTATCTTCTCGGACTCACTTATTCATCTCTTCCACTTACTTATATTTGTTAAGTTGCGTAAAAAACTTGTGATTTAGAACTGCTGCTTATTATTATAGAATGATCTGATGGTGACCCCTTTAAATTGTTTAATGTTTTTCCAGTGTAAGGAATTTGGGGTGGGGTTGTGCATTGAAATTCTCACCCCACCATTGTTTGCTGCAAAAGATCATTCTTCAAACAGTGGCTGCTTGCAGACGAGACGGGGGAAGAGGGCGAACTTCCATAAGCTCAAATCACGACGGGGAATCATGTGGAGGTCTGCTCGTGTGTGTGCAGGGTTCTAAACGTCATTAGCCCATTTCTACCGTGATTTCACTTGTGGATGACAGGGCTCAAAATCCAGCCCCGGTCATCCGTGAGCGAAATCACGGCAGAACTGGCTAATGATGTTTAAAACCCTGTGCGCGCGAGTAGAGCTTCACGTGATTTCCCCCGCCGTGATTTTTGGCTCACGGACGTTCCCCACCCAGTCCCCCATCCTCCTGTGCAAGCACCCATAGTTCCATTTGTAGTAATGAGTTTGTACACTACCCAATACATTAGGGCCCAACCTTGTTGTGATCATTCATATGAAGAGATAAAACATCTATATTAATTGCATTTCACATCTGTTTACATGGTTTTTAACAATTGAAAGAAGTGTATAAAGCAGTGGTTCCCAAACTTTTTTTTTTTTTTTACCTGTATGGCCTCATTTTGAGATTTAAATATAATCCCATGACCCCAGACAACAACAGACATGCAAGCCCAAACTGATCCTGGATATACTTTGCAACACCATCTGTAGATGGTGCAATCCCATTTAGCATGCCAACTCACAATCTGGGAGTCCCCAACATAAAGTTTGTTAGGTTGTTGGATAAAACTTGTTAGACTGTCTCTGATACTATAATTGTTTCTGCACCCTTGGACTAAATAAATAAAATTAACTGAAGTCTCTCTCTCCCTCTGCTAGCTGTACTATTAAACTTCATAGTTGTGTCTTCTGTGGTGTTACTTTTACTTTCTAGTATATTGCACATGATGCTTTTATTGTTCATCACCCTAAATGGACTTTCCTGCCAAGCTCTTTGATTGTCAAGGAACAGTCAACTACAATGTGTCTTAAAATACACATCTACCTAGTAGTAGATGTGTATTTCACACCTAGTAGTAGATTTTATTTACAGCATATTACCAAACAATAATAGCAAATAATTAGAGACAATTGTAAATAGATAAGGAAATGAGACAAACGTATCTTGTATGTACATACATACGTGCACTTACGATACTTATAAAATCATATAAGAGAGAATGTGAACTTAGAAAAAGTACAAATTACCCCGTGGACTCTGTATCCTGCTGCGGCTCTTCCTAGCGGCATTCACATATTTTGCCAAGGAATTAAAAACCTTTAGAGATTTGTTCTGTGTGATCCAGATAGTTTTTTCAAATGGATTGAAATATTCTAAAGTACTAACAACCAGAGCCAGATATTTCTCTCTAAGTTCAATATAGAAAATACAATTCCAGAGAGTACACTGTATCCTCAATTTCCCCAATGCCACATGGGCAAATTCTCAGCTCATAGGGGGTCTTTGTCCATCTCCCTCTCTGAACGGCAGAATCAATTGCATTGAATCATAATTTTGTTACAGATTCCCTGTGTTGCACATAGGGAATTGCGACTAAATATCTTGCCTGTGCATTGTCCTAGAAGCACAGTCTTTCAGTGTGCAGTCTTGTAGTGTTTTCTTTGTACAAAAGCAGAACTGTCACATTTACTGTGTGTAACAGCTATGTTCACAAAAACAGAGCTGTTACTAAATATATTGGTGAAACCTAGAAAGATCTAGTTAAGTAAACCAAGGTGTATTAGTAATCTGCAAGAATTTTTCTTGCCTCCAGGATGAAGGCATGTACATGTTGTATAAAGCTGTATTTAAAAAAGTGTGTTGGGGGAAGGGGGCTCCGGGGAGTGCAGTGCTTCAAAGAAATGAATCTTGAGCTCTGCTTGTACATAATCTAAAGAGTTAAGGAGCTAGTGCCTAATTCAAGCAAAATTCACATTTGAATATCTCTCTGCAGCCTCCACAGCTACAGTGGTGCTTGCTGCCTTTTGGGTAGGATGGATTATGGTAGCGAAGCCAGGGGACCTGCGCTCACTGTGTTTTCCCCATTGCCATCAGAAGGGGAAATGCAGTGTGTGGCGGTCCCTGGGCAAAGCTTAGCTTTTTATGTGCATGCCGTAAATACCGCATCCTTTTATTTACTGGGTTGTGTTTTTTTCCCTTTGTTTGCACTTTGCTTTAGCCAAAGTAAGTATAAAAACAAAAAGGTTAGTCCTTTTTGAAGGTGTATAACTTGAAGATGTTTGCATATCTCTTTAATACAATGTCACATCTGGACTTGATACAGTACAATACAGGGCATTCTGAGCTTTAGTCATTCTGTGACCATCATGACACATGCATGTCATCACTCATGTGTTTCATGGGGGAGGGTGCGAGTTTTTATTGTTTTATGAATTGTGAGCTGCCCTGAACCTCTATGGGAAGAGTGGCAAATAAATCTGAATGAAAATAAAATTTTAAAAACAAAATTTCATATTGATGCTGATTAATGTTTTTTTAAAGCACTTGATTTGAGAAGGGCTGTGTAGGTTTTTCTTAACATATATAGGATGTTTTGTAAATGCAGTGATGCAGGTCTATTTATTGAAAGCTCTACTCTTTTTGGATGGCGCTGTAGTGACGGTATGCAATTCCTTGGCTAGGAGCAGGATAGCACATGCAGGTGGGGACATTAACAATAGGAATAGAGAGAATACCCAATCAATAGAATTGCTGGCTAATGTAGTTTCCTTTTAAAAAAATTTATTTATTGGTAACGTAGTTTACAAGTTGTACATGCCGTGATGGTGTATACAATATATATATTATATCAATCGGGTTTTTTGTACAGCTGTTGTATTTGTATAATTAGGTAAAATATACCAATAGAATAATTTCTTACTGGAACCCTTCGCTCGTCACTGTGAGAGAGAAAAGAAAGAGATATATTTTTAATTTTTTAAAAAATCCATGAACCGTTTTTCACGTAGATATTGTATTTTACTTTGTATGTCACACTTAGTTTGGAGTATTTCCCAAATAGGAACCCATGTTACATAGAAGTCGGTATACTTACCATTAATGTCAGCCGATAGTTTTTCCATGGACATCGTAAACCACAGGCATTGTATCCACAAGTTTCATTTAGTTGCAATTCGTTTTTCTAGTTCCATATCTTGACTGCTGCTACTAGCATTGCATTGCATGAGTCTTTATGGTAGTTCAATAATGCAATTTCAGGATAGACTCCAAGGGTGATTTCAGACGTTACGGGATCCTTTGGCCCCGTACCGAAATCACCCTATTAATTCCCCGCCGGGATCACCCCATCACGCCATATCAGACGTGCCGGGGGGATCCCGGCGGGGAATCTGGGAGGGAGCGGGGCCGCGCGGCGCAACGTGCGGCCGCACGGCCCCGCCCCCTCCACGCACCCCGCCGCCCGCCCTCCGGGGAGACGGGCGGGCGGCGGGGCCACTGAGGCCGCCGCGTCGGGCCGGATGCGCCGCGGCCCGGGATCCCGCCGGTGATCCCGGGCCGTGGCGCCCGACCAGACGATACACCGGCGTTCACCCCGGCGTGGAATTGCATTCGACACGCGGCGGCCAGCGGTCCCTCCGCTTCGGCCGCTCGTGTGGTGAATGCAATTCCACGCCACGGTAACATCTGGGGGGAAACATCCATTTCCCCCAACAGACGTTAGGGGATCACAGCCACCACGCGAAATTGAGCGTGGTTGACTGTGATCTCATAACGTCTGAAAATACCCCAAGTAGGGCTATCTCTGGCATGAATGGGATGGTTAGTCCTGTTATGTCCTTCATATATCTCCATACCATCATCCAAAATGATTGTACTTTAGGACATTTCCGGGCACAATATAACAGTGTTCCCTGTTCACCGTGCCCATTCTAGCATTTGTTTACAGCATCCCTTTTGATATTTAGCCACGCGATATGGTGAGAGATAGAATTGCATTGTGGTTTGCATGTCTCGAGTGAACAAGAACATTTATGCATTCCGTGTAGTATTTGCTGAATATGTCCATCTGATCACTCAAGATTTAGGTCTTTTGCCCACTTTACCAAAGTGTGTGACATTATCCTTGTACTATGTTGTTGTTAAGCTTTTATATATAAGGGAGATAGTCCCTCTACATGTCGGTATGTCAATTGTGGCTGTCTCTAATTTAGACATTGGGGGAGACACCACTTTATTTGTGTCGGGAGTTATTCAAGGTGCTAAAATGATGATATTCAAAAAAAATCTATTTTAGTTTGCAGCAATCTTTCTAATTCTTCTAGTGTTTTTAATTTTTTATCTGAAAACAAATGCTATATTCTAGTAATACCCTTTAGTTGCAGATTATGGGTAATTTCAGACGTTACGAAATCGCTGCTCACCACAGGGAATCCCAGTGGATTCCCCGTGGTGGCAGCAATCGCTGTAATGTCTGTTTGATCCCCGCCAGATGTTCATCATGGCGAATTTCTGGCGGGGATCAAAGCTAACCATGTTCTGGACCTCCAGCCAGCCCGAGGTCCAGAATGGTGGGTAGATTGGCCATGATCTGGGATGGGCCAAAAGTAACGTCTGTTACCTTGGCCCATCATAGATCGTGGCCCCGACCACGGTACAGGATCAGGCGCAGCAGCCACATTGGCTGCTGCGCCCGCCAGTCTCCCCAAGGGTGGGCGCCGAGGGAGCACGGGGGGGTGGGGTGGGACTGTGCAGTTGCACAGCCCCTCCCTGATCCCCGTTAGCAATCAGGCCGGCACATCTAAGGGACGGACAACCTGATCACGAACCGGGATCCGAGACAGATCCCAGTCCAGGGTTCAGCATGGCGGGCCTCTGGGCCCGTCACGTCTGAAATTACCCTATATCTCAATTTCTTTCCAATGCTCACCTTTTGTAACTGTGTGTTCTCTATGGGAGTATATAGAGTAAGTATACTTTTGCCTCCTGCTTTTTGCTGATGACATTTCCAGGTGGCTAAAGCAATTTTTGCAAAGGGATTCTCTTTTACCAGTGCTGTATTATGGGTTGCAGGTTTTTCCATTAGAATTGGCTTTAAATCAGTCACTTCCAGTATATTTTTTTCTAGGTTTAACCCATTGTGCATCTTTACCATTGTTATACCATAGTTTTAATCCTCTAAGGATTGCCACATGATGGTAGAAACGCACATGAGGACAATTCAGTCCACCATTTGTCTTGTCGATCTATAGGAACTTTTTACTAATTCTAGGTTGCTTTCCTTTCCAAACCAATCAGAACACAGTTTTGTTAACTTTATCAAAGAAAGAATCAGGGAGGTCAATTTGGGATGGCAGTCATTATACACAGTAGTTTAGGAAGAATCCTCATTTTAAACAAGGTCAGTCTCCCCAACCAGGAACACACCAGCCCACCCCAGGTTTCTATTTCTGTTGATGCGGTATTTAGTTTTGATTTAAAATTTTAAGCATATAAATTACCAAATTTTACAGGTAGCCAGATACCAAAATAGTTAAATTTTTCCTTTTCCAGTAGAAGGGAATTATATGTTCAATCTCTCAGGGCCGGCCTTAGAAGTTGCGGGGCCCTATTCTCCCACCGGCAGGCGTAGGGGTGCTACCCGGCTCGGTCGGGGGATCGCTACCCGGGCCTATGCTCAGCGATGGGCGGAGGGGTACTCCCCTCTACCCATCCCCAAGCCCAGTCATTTCAGGGGCATTTACCCCATCCGTCGCTGTGGCGTCGCTGTCCTGGGTTCCGCACCGGGACTGCTCACCAGCTCCCTGCACATAGCTCGGGCAGGTGCAGCAGCAGCAAATTAAATCTGCCGCCATGCCACTCGCTGTCACCGGAAGTTGCCAGGTAAGTGGGAGAGGTGGGGCCTCTGCCTCTCCCTCACTCCGTGGTCCCCTCCACTGCTTGTCTCGGACTCGACCCAGGGAGTGAGAGGCAGAGATTCCATCTCTCCCTCACTCCCTGGCTGAGACTTGGGGGGCCTAGCTCCCGGCCACTGTCAGGCTGGGAGCTTTGGGCCACGAGTGCAGGGCCGGCCCCCCCAGGAGCAGGGCCCAGGGTGGCTGCCCTGAGCCACCCTGCAGTAAGGTCAGCCCTGCAATCTCCTCTTCTTTTTGTCGTGGATCAGAAGTATATAACACTATGGATAATTTCTGATAATTTTATAGCCAGATAGTTCACATCAATCAGGTGTAATCGCTTTAGTACTGAATTAAGAGAATCTGTTACGTAGATGAGCATGTCATGTGCATAAAGCTAAAGCTTGTGGTGGGTGTTTCCTATTTGTATTCCTTTTATGTCTGGGTCTTTTCAAATACGTATAGCAAGGATTTCTAATATATGGAATAGGAGAGGAGATAAGGGCATCCCTGGCGTGTTCCCCGTTGTAGTTTGAATTGATTTGTTAATGCTCCATTAGTCAGGATTTGTGAGTGGGGGTCACTGTATATAGCTTTAACCCATGTAAAGAAGCTGTTGCAAAATTGCATTGCAGTTAATATTTCAAATATTCTTTTTTCAACCCTGTCAAATGCTTTTTTCACATCAATTGATATAACTAAAAATGCAATGTGCTTTTTCTGGACACAGTGCATTAAATGTATGGTTTTTCTCACATTGTCTGCACCCATTCTGAAAGGGGTAAATCTAGCCTGATCTGAGTGGATAATTATCCGTATGATGATTGCCAAGAGTTCTGCCAAAATTTTTGTGTATATTTTATAATCCACGTTCAGTAATGAAATTGGCCTGTAGCTGGCGCATTCTTCTGGGTCTTTGCCGGGTTTTCTACATAATGTGATGGTGACTGCATCGAAGGGGGGGGGGGGGCATTGTACCAGTTTCTAATATGTGATTTAAGGTGTTTGTCAATGGCAGAATTAAAATATTTTTGAATGTTTTGTCATGTTGTATAGTATAGCCATCAGACCCTTCCACTAGCTAGTTTACTAATGGCCTCTTTTTAATTCCAGTTGGTTCAGTTGGTGCATCTAGGTATACAGCCTGTGCTGCATCTAATTTTGGGACCTTTAATTTTTGAAGGAATTGTTTTGCTTTATCTGGGATGTGGTTATCTGACATGTAAAGGTTCTGAAAGTGGTTAATAAAGCCTGTTTGGATGTCTCTTTGTTTCCATACTCTTTACCCATTTAGTAATCTTACTGCTAAAATCCAGGGTTTTTTTTTCTTTTAACCTGCACTAATCTCGCCAGTGCCCTGTCTGCTTTATTTTTATTAAAGTAATAACTTATTTTTCTTGTAGTGCAGTTGTAGTGCAGTTTGCTGTTTCAAGAACATCAATTTAACCTTTTATATCTAGGATTTGTTTGGCCCTTGCAACTATTGGTTTAGCCTTCTGCAAGGTTTCTAGTTTGTGTAATTCTTGGTATGATTCACCAATTCTTGGTATGGTTCAGCCTTTTGTCTTTGTATAACATTGCTGAAAGGGCAGTAAATTTGCCCTGTATTACTGCTTTACTTGCTTCCCAGTTTGTGAGTAGTGAAGCATCTGGTGTGGTGTTGAGTTCGAAGTATTGCTTTAAGTCTTATTTTCCCTTACAGTTTGATCTTTTAATATTTTTCTGTCCAGGCTCGTTTACTCCCATCCTTGATGTCTTTCTCCCCTAGTAATACAGTTTTGCCCGCATAATGGTCTGAAATCACACATGGTATCATTTGTGAGTAATGGCAGTTATGTATATTGTTTTTATCTAGGAAACAATCGATCCTGGAGTAAGAATCGTTGAGGATTGAGTAGAAGGTATAATCCCTAATTGTAGGGTGCAAGAATCTCCAAGTGTCTATAAGACCATGATCTGTCAGTAGCTTCTCAATTTTAAGTTCAGTAGGCTTTCTCTTCTTTAGGGGGCCTGATCTGTCCAAACCTCTGATCGTGCAGCTTAGATCACCTTGAATTATCAATATTCCTTCTGTATTATCCATGATTATGTTTTAAGTATTTCGTGAGGAAGGGGAGACTGTGAATGTCTACTCGTTAGGGGAGTAGACATTCATTAAGGTCACGTTTACCTTATTTAGCCATCTTTTAATTCATAAAAATTGGCCATCTTGGTCATTTATGGTAACTACTAGCTGAAAATCTTATTTTGGGGGGAAGCCAATAGCCACTCCAGCCTTTTTACTTTTAGCGAATGAGGCATAAATTTGTTCACATCATTAATTTTTTTAGTCTAGGAGCATCTTTATATAACATGTGTTTCCTGTAGGAATCCTACATCAGCCATATGCTCTTTTAGCTAAGAGAGCAGCCTTCTACATTTTATTGGCCCATTCACACCTTTGACATTTAAGGCAATTGTGCTGATTTTATCCATTGTTACCTACGTTACTGCAAATCCAGTTTTCTGGGAAGGGTACAGCAATATTACGTTAAAAATACAAATAAAGAACAGAATTTATCTCGCAGTGACCCCAAAAATTCCCTCCCTGTTCACAGGCAATTTCTGCCTGTCTTGTACACCCATTTATGCTTCAAAGAGGGGGTCCCTGTTAGTTTTCCCTCTTTGAGGCGTTGGCATCCCAGTCCCACAGGTCAAATCCTATCACAAGTGGTTTTGCTACAATTTTACAAAAAAATTCATATCTATTTATTCATAACTATTTTATGTTTATTCCATAGCCCTCTAATACTTATTGTCTTATGGTGTATGGGTCATTCTTTTTCTCATAACCTACTAATATCTAGACTGTATACACTGTCTCCATAGTTTAATAGTAAGAGGAGACCCCAATGAGGGGTATTTTCAATTAAAATAGAATCCTAGTCACCCAACGCTTGAGGGAGCTCAAAAAGATATAGGCTGTAGTCTTCCGCTTCATAAGGAAATTCACAAAGATAAAGGCAACAGCCTCCGTATTTAAATAGATTAAGAAAGTTAGAAGCCACAACTTCCCTCAAGGGATGAAATCTGAAAGATAAAGGCCAGTCTCCTCAGTTAAATAAATTCAGAGAGCTAAAGGCTGCAACCTCCCACAGAGGAGGAGATCAGAAAGATAAAAGCCAGTTTCCTTATTATCTATCACTCAAACGAGGGTAACTAAAAAAAATTAATAAATTATGGATTGACTTTTCTGAGTGGCTCACAAGTTTTAAAAGTTTTCAAACTCGAACCATATTTGGAAAAGATCCCAACAAGCGATTTAAGGCGGAATATAACATCAGATTCCAATTGGTAAAATCAGCCATGGCCTTGGGCTGGTATACGGCAACTCCAATAGAGAATCGTTTATGCAAATATGGCCAAAATGATATTGAAACAATAGAACATACGTTGTTGACTTGCCCAATATATGAAATTTTGAGGGAAACTTGGATTTATCCTCTGATTGGAAAAGAGGCAAAGTTGTCCACTCAACTAAAAATGGAGAAAATATTAAGTGTTTCGGAATACTCGGATTGTATGGCGGTCACTACTTTTGGGTTATGTGCAGCCAAACAACGAGAACAATGGGAACTCGAGGATGCATAATAAATTCAAGGATCAAAAATTAAACTATAATTTTAGGAAAGGTAAAAGTGGGAACCAGATGATGGTTAGTGATTAAGTAGTAGAAAAATGGATGCAAATTACGGTGGTGTTAGTTTGAAGATTTTCGTACAATTTGCAAGGTTATTAAAATGTTTGGGATCTATCTGCATCTTTCTTTATTGATTGGAATTTCTATGTAAATGTGGAACAGTTACCCCTCTAAACAGACAAAATACAGGGGAAAATTTCAAAGGCAGGTAGTTATCGTTACTACAGAGATTAGCTGGCCCTAGAGGCCGAATGTAGGAAGACATACATTATTTTATTTGTATGTTTATACTGTGTTCTTATTATTATGGTTTTGTACAATACCCATAAAAACAAGTGAATAGATAATGGAAGGTATGAGACCTGTCCAGGGACCAACGGAATATGTAGGTCCCTTGGACATAGCCCAGTCAATATTGTGGTTTTACTAGTAAATTTATCTTGTATAAGTAAAGTGTAATAGCCAATGTGGGAATTGTTTTAGTTATTTTAAATTTGATTTAAAGGAAAATTAAGTTCTCATTAATGAGACATTTTAAGCGGTGTATATGCTTTCAGATGGATTAAAAGGGAACTAGGAGAATTAGTTAAATGACTGGCGTCAAATACAAATTTGATATTTTATGGTTATGTTTGTATTTGGATCGGACAGTGTATTATTTTACTGTTCGGTGTTTGTGAGCGCGTGAGAGAGATTTTTGATAATCTGGCCAAGGTGAAAACCAGTGCCAAATAAACCAAAACCGAATCGAGTTCAAACCCATCTTATTTTTAAGTAACTATCTCCCTCTGGTGGCAAAGTAGAGTGAGTATTTTATATTTGTGTGTCAGAATTAGAGTTCAGAGGTAGTTGATGATAATTATGGGCAGTTCTGCCCATCTCCACCTACATATTTAGTATTATTAGGGAACTTGTATATATTAAGGTTTTTTTTAATTAGTTAACCATTATTAAGTTTATAAAGGGAAACATTCCCTTATTAGTAAGGCAAAAACATGTTTTTCTGTGCAACTACATATCCCAGCTTGGACAAATAATTTTGCATAGTTAGATAACTCAGTCTACCTCTGTGCAGTAGATCTTTGTAGTCAAACATCTTATTTCTGCGCATGGCAGAGTGCAACAAGAGCTACACAGTCTTACAAAGTTTCAGTTCCAGTAGTTTTATTTTCATCCTTGGGAGGATCCAGATGGCAGTTCCAAATCTTTCTGCCTTGGTTCAGATTGAAGAAAAAAATCCAGTTGAGCTGGTTCCAAGAAGAATTTTCTTTTCCCCTCAAAGATGATAAAGAACTTTGCAGGGTATCCAGTATGTGGTTTGAGTCCTTGTGTATACAGCAGTCCCATGTATCTGTGCCACACTGCGCTGATTCCATGTTTCTGCTGCCATGTCTGAAGAGTCTTATCTTTGTACCTTCAAATTCCAGATTGTTAGAGGTTCTAGCAAGCCTCAGAATTTGTTCTTTCTCCTAATATTTATAGAACTTTACTATTATGGGGGAGGGGGTATCTGCTGCTGGTCTCGGGCACAGAGATCTATGTGCTCTCTCTATTTCAGCCTTGTGGAGATGCACCTCCCTGGGGAAAAGCTGCTAAAGTAAATGTTGGATGAAATCACTTACATTTTGACCTTCGGAGACTTCTCTAATTCCCAAGAAGCAAAGGTTTTTTCTTCGGCTCCTATTTTCTAAGTCAGTGCATTTGTCAGCCACTTCTTGCACCCTTTTGTTTAGTTGCTGGAGCTGAGAATTAGTCTCTAGTTCTTCGGTCAATATCCACAATTCTGTCTTCAGTGTTGTTTATGCGACTTGCCTGGGTTTCTGCCTTTTTATTCACTACATCCAATGTAGAGTGTACTTTTCCAAATTTTAGTAGCATTTGGTCTTTGATTTCTTTGAGAGTTTGTACAACCGCGCTCTCATTATCAGCTCTTTCTCTCTCTGGTGAGTTGGACGTCAGCGCCTCCATTGTTTCTCACGCCAGGGAGGCCTCCAGCTTCTTTTGTGACCTACTGTAATAGCAGTGCAGAATTTCTGCTTGAGCTCTTCCTGCTCTATAGTTATGCTTTTTAGGTTTACCCATGCGGTGTTTGTTGCTTTGAGGGCTTTTAATCTGATTCAGAAGGCTTTAATTGACCACGGAAGCGGAAGCCTGCCTCAGGCACATCCTATCCCTGGCGCATGCTCAGTCCCCCCTGCCTAATGTAGTTTCCAGTCGATGCAGGGGGAACACATGACAAATGTGCCTTTTGTATAGTGGCTGATCTATGTGAAGATAAAATTATGATGTGTAGAAATTATTATTCGGCGTTGTAATGGAATCTCCTGGAATGATACTCCACAATAGCTAGTAAGGGAGCAGGACAAAATGGAAAACCTGATCCCAGTTCTTCAACTTGTGACTGTGGGTAAGGCCACACGAGACGTTATCCTACTTTGGGCAACCTTACCCCACATTAGTTCATGATGACCAGATTGCAGATGGGATGGCCAGCAGTCTCCAGATGTTCACCCAGTTTCACCCCAGGAGCGGGCAGCCGGCTGCTACACAATGCGTTGCTCGGAGTAGGCTGGTAACACATTGCATGTTACTATTGCCTCACCTGGACTAAGCTTGCCCAATGTGGGATAACGATCTGCCTCCCATCTGGTCGGCCTGTGCAGCCCTACTGCAAGGCAAGTTCTGAGGATCGGGCCCAGAGGAGCGCATTCTTCCCCACTACCAAACAGCTGATTGGGACCCCTTCTTCCACCAGCTGTTTAGCGGGTGGGGAGAGCGTGCTTCTCTGCCACCCCCCCATCAGCTGTCTAGCGATGGTGAGCCTGATCCTGCAGCGCAGCATAACTCCAGGTGTTCAGCCCCATGTGGCTGCCTCCTCATTCCAGCCCACGATGTGGAGAGGTTGGTGACAACCACGAGGAGCTGCTCATTTGGACGGTCCCTTCCTGGCAGCCCAAAGTGTGATGGTTGCGTTTGCCCTCCCCAGCACAGGCAGGGGATTGGGCCCACCCTGTCTCATGTGGCCTTACCCTGTGTGTTACCTTGTGCAGTCTGTTCCAAGATAATCATAGAAAAAAGAAATTGTGCTTTTCTGGAAAGGTGCTAATAGCTTGGTAGGGAATTTAAGTAGCAGTGAAGAAATCCGCACTGCTAGTGTGGATGCTCATATGTAGACTGCCACAGAGGTGTATAGCTACGTTGGAGAGAACTCAATTTTTATATAACTTCAAGTCCAGGAAATCCAAACATAAGGCGCATGTTTTGAATATTTTTGCTTTTATCAGTGTTGTGTTGTATTAGCATATTTGCTGTGTGATTGCTCTGATGCTTAGATGAGTTAAAGTAGAACAAAGGATACCCTTCTAATTATGGAGCAGCAGGAGCTGCTCTATAGTTAAGGCCACCATGCAATTTTCTGTTTAACACATGATTGTAATGCTTATGGAATTGTCACTACTTATCCTATTTGTCTGAAGTTTGGCAGAGCAGATAACTTCGGTGAGGGACATAATCTTTCCAGATGTCCTACTAATTGGATGAAAAACAAAAAAGTTACAGCGGCTTAAAAATCGGAGTAAACGTTGGTTTTCCTGTGTGTTTCAGATCTTTTTGTATTTGCTTCAAAGTGTACTTTAAGAACATTTTTGTGAGGTGTAGTGCTGTTAAAAAATTCAAGTGTGCCTTCCAGTGCCTGCTTTTTTTTTTTTTTTTCAAAATTCATCTAGTAGCTTTAAAGTTATAGGGTTTGAATTTCCCATGTTAGCCAATGGGATTGTAAATACCGTCTCACAGCGACAGCTGAAGTTTTCAATGGCTGAGAGAGCTGCTTTTAAAGTTTATTAGAAGCTTGGGAATCTCACTGTAAAGATTTTAGAAAATTCATTTCTGCATCTTACCTCGCCTTTTCATTTACAGCTTGAAAATCTGTTGTGTATTTTTGATTTGTCTGAGGTTTTGAAGTCCCCATTTTATTCTATGGCTAGAATGGGATCTTGAATGTGTGCACATTTTCCTCAGCTGGCCAGCAGAGATGATCAGAGGTCAGCAGGCAGCTGATCCCAGACCCCAGGATGTTGTAAGGCAGGTTGGATGGCGGTGCGATGAGGGAGGCTGCAGGGGCTGGGATGGGAGGAAGGTCCTGGGGCTGTGACTTTAAACTGCAGTGCTCCCAGGTGGCTCCAGGCAGTTCACACCTGAGCAGGGCCCTCCCCCACCAGAGTGCACCTCAGACTGAGATGTGCTTTGGCAGGGAGGGGCTGGGCGAGAGAGGGGGGGAGTGAGAATGGGAGGCTACTGTATGTGTGGGGGAGTGAGAATGTGAGGCTACTGTATGTGTGAGTGGGAGGGCAGAGTGAGGGGCTGCTGTTAGGGGAAGGATCAGGGGGAGGTGAGAGTGAGTCCCTAAGTCCATCCCAGTACATTTAGAGATTGGAGGACACTGTCAAAGCTGTGTGGGGTGGGTGTGCACAGCTGGGACAGCAAGGCATGCAAGTCAGGATTGCCGCATTTTAGTACACAGTGAGAGATTCCAGTGTATATGGCCCTCCCCACCTCAGATGCAACTGTATGTCAGTACATGGTGAGGGATTCCAGTATATACGATCACTCCCACCCCAGAGGCAGCTGCATTTCAGTACACAATGAGACTTTGAAATTCTGGAACTTCACTGTTCCAGAATTCTCCATCAATAAGAGGAGTCCACTCCTCCATCAATAAGAGGAGCCCAAATCCCCTCAAGGCAGGCCAACCATCATCACCTCAGTCTTGTCTGGATTCAGCTTCAATCAACTCACAGCAGCAAGGCATCAGGTAAGCACCAAGACTGCAGGGCTTGGGTCAGAAGAAAAAGAGATGGTAGAGCTCGGTGTCATTAGCATACTGATGCAACTTCACCCCAAATCTCTGAATGACCTTGCCAAGTGGCCTCAAATACATGTTGAACAAGCAATTGCCTATCACCACTCTCTGGGATCTCCCTGACAGGAAGGAGCAGAACCACTTGAGCAGTCCTGCACACTCCCGCCAGGTGTGTCAGTTGTGTCAACAACACCTCATGATCAGCTGTATCAATGCCACCAAAAGACCTTAACAGAATCAACAGGACAGAATTCCCCATGTTAGCATCCAGGCACAGGTCATCAACCAAGGCCACAAGCGCAGTCTCTGTGCCATACCCAGGGTGAAAGACCAACTGGAATAGCTCCAGGAATCCGATGATATCGACATGAGCCTGGAGCTGTTGGGCAACCACTCACTGAGTAACCTTCCCTAATAAGGGAAGGTTGGAGACAGGTCTATAGCTGACCGGCGAGTCTGCATCCAAATAGGACTACTTAAGTAGAGGCCAGTCAACTGCAGTCTTTAAGAGCCTCCAACACCCTCCCTTCCTGAAGGGAGATGTTGACCATCCCAGCCAGCAATGGCCCCAGTGTCTCCCAGCTGGTTTTTGCCAGCCACAAGTGTCAAGGATCCAGTTCAGAAGTGGTTACCCTCACTGCCACAAGCACCTCCCCCACAGTGGTGGCTGATACAGATTGAAGCTGATCTAAATAAACAGGACAAGGCTGAGCTTCCATAACCTCAACCTCTGATTCTGCAGATAAAATAGCAGCACCTAAGTCATAATGAATACAAGCATTTTTGTCTGTGAAGTAATTAATAAAAATGTCGCAGTAGACATTAAATGACTCCATTTCCGGTCAGAGGCAGACCAGATTAACCAGGCCCCTTGCCACCTGGAACCGCTCCACTGGGTGGGACTTTGCAGATGCTATAATAGCAGAGATATCCATTAATATAAAATAACCTTAAATCCATTAATATACAAATGTTAATCCATTAATATAAAATATCCAATTATGGATCCATTAATATAAAAATAACCTTAAAAAAAACCCACAGCAGTTACAAAAGCCACTGACAGAAAAATTATCCCCCCCCCCCCCCCCCCCGAAAAGCCCCTAGGGCCACTTAATGGCCACCTAACAGCAGATGCCTTTGGCAGCCACCCCTTTTATGGGTGCTGGGAAGCCAGGCACAGGTGATGGTAACAACAGTCCGTGGCAGAGCGAGCCACAAAGTGGCACCTGAACAGGAACCCAAGATGGCCACTACGGGAAGTGGCTAAGTTTGGGGTGTGGCCATCGCTATAGGAGGAAGCCAGCCCCAGGAAGAGGGCAGTCTACTCTGGACCGGCGAGGAGAGCATCTCTCCTGGAGAGGCTTGCCAGAGAAGGTTCCTGACCTGGATGCCTGGAATGAACGAAGTCTGGATCTGAGGGCCTGAAGAGAGCCTGGTCGTGTAAGCTGGCAAAGAGCTAGCCAGGGACAGTGGTTGGGGCTAGGCTCTATTGTTGGACTTTAAACTGGCCAGACGCTTGGTGTATGGACTTTGTAAATGAACTGAACCCTCAAGTGACAACTTCCTTGTGCCTTGATCCTGCATACACTTAACCCACTGTCAAGTGGTGCCCTGCTACAGTCTCTTCAGTTACAGGACATGGAAGTTAAGGCAGGAGACTTACCTTACAATTCCCATGTTTTTTCGAGCATGTTTGAATTTGTAAGGGCCTTAACTTCTTTCTTTAAACAGAAGGGTTTTTGAGTATAGAATACATATGTACTGTGTTCTCCCCCGATATCTGTCCCAGTTTACAAAGGTTTAAGTATCAAGATCACAACAATACAAGAAGTTCTTTGACAGTGTTTCTTTAGGCAATTTGAAAACTCACACTTACTGTCTGAAAATCATTTACCTCTGTACTTAAAATTGCTATAACTGAAAGGACTTAAGGAACTGTTTACTTTGTGCATTTAACGCTCTTTGTTTTCTCATTGGCTATTTCCCATTTCCTGTTGTGAATCTTTAACACAGTAAAAGAGGAGTGAGGGATGCTTAGCTTAGGATAAAATGATTCCAGAAACACCAGAAAACTAAATGGGACCCCAAAGGTCAATAGTGTTTGAAATTTCTTTAGCTCTGCCATCTTGAAATGTTAACACCCTTTGATATATTATTATGAACATTTATATAGCGCTAGCAATGTACCTGGTGCTTTACAAAGAATAAGATAGACACGGTCCCTGCCCGAGAGCTTAGTCTAAGGACGGGGAGGGCAGACAGGGAAGGGGGAACAGAGTGAGAGACAAGGGATGCGACATTCATGAGGATGCGAGAGCTCAGGTACACGTTCTTGGCTTGATTGCAGTAAGTTGGGAGTTTACAGATAACAGGTGGGGGATAATCCTGAGTGGGAATGGTTAGCAGTTGGGAAGGGCAGAGCAGAAGAGATGGGTTTTGAGGAGGGACTTGAAGGTGCGGAGGGTGGGGGCCAGGCGGATGAGGGCAGGGAGGGAGTTCCAGGCATGCGGGGCAGTGAGGGAGAAGGGACGAAGGCGGTTAGGGGAGGTGTGGGAGGGTGGGGGAGGGGACAGAAAAGGAGCAGAGTGCTCAAACAGGGGTTCGGAGGGAGATCAGGGCAGAGGGGTAGGAGGGAGCAAGGTTGTGAAGGGCTTTGTAGGTGAATACCAGGAGCTTGTGCAGAATGCACTCGGGAAGAGGGAGCCAGTGGAGAGAGCGATGGGCTAGGTGGATGATCCTGGCAGCAGAGTTTTGAACAGACATAAGGGGAGAAAGGGGAAAGTGGGGAACTTAAAGGAACTTAACATAGTAACTTAAAGGAAACGTACACGTATCTGTGTGAAAGAAGCATATAGGTGAACAATAAGACTGGGCATGATCCTGGGTGAATAACGCTAGCACAGTGTGGGCATGAGCTTTTTCCATTTCAGTAGCATTAATCCACGTACTGTTCATGCCAAGCCTATCTGCCTGGAAGATCATGCTGTAAATGGATGTACCTGAAGCACCGCTTGCAATTAAATCACTATATAGTGTTCATCAGTTACGTTTTGTAGCTTTGTTTTTCTTTGTCAGCTCATTCAGCTCCATTCTGTTGTGTTAAACTTTATAGATGACTTTTTTCACTTTGTTGTTGGGACGTGGTAATTTAAAGCCTTTTGCTTGCTTACGTTTACTGTCCAAATTGCACACAGGCAAAAAATAATTGGTTAGAGCAGTGTTGATCTCTTAAACAATATGTCCTTTCATTAATAAAGCTGTTGGGCTTTATTGTATTGACTTAGCTGACAGAAAATAGCATAACGGGTTTTACCTTCCAGTGTGAAACCAGAAGCCCCGTGTGACTGACTTTAAATTACAGTAACTTGTTTTTGTAGAAACTGTGACCACTCCTGGTGAACCACGAACCAGACAGCCTTCCAGCCTAGCTGAGTAAAGTTAGGCAAATCCCTTTTAAGAAAGTTTGCAAATCCCTTTAAGGTTGTGCTGTAAAACTTGAAGTGCCATTCATATGCAGTAACAATTTTATTATCCCATCACAGACATAGACTAGTTAATCTTAAATCTTTGCTGAGATTCAGTACTGACCTTCCTTGTGAAAGTAAATCTTAAACTTTTTTAACGGTGAGATGAGGAATCATCCTTGTGCAGAGGTTCACAACCTTTTCTGTACTCTCTTTTCCATAGTTAAAAATATCTCCTGACCTGCTTTTGCAGATCATAACCTATTTGACTTCAGAGACCCCGTTTAGCAATCTGCATTTCTCGCTCCCTGACAGGTAAAATTGGCTCTGCCACAGACTTCTTGTATGATGTTAAGCAAGTCACCTGCTGTGTGTCTGTTTTCCTGCAGGTAGACTGGGATTGTTTTGCATAACTCTTGGGACCTTTCTGTATGAGCCTTAAGACTCATTGTAATGGCAATGAAATTCATGTGCTTTAAATTCATAAGATGTAACCTTTATAGGTTGTTCACCTTCTCTTCCAGGCTAGAGTGGATGGGACAGCAGCAGTAGGCTGCGTGTTCCATCCATCCCAGGATCTCAGTTGAGGACCTTCACGGAGGGACAGAGGAAAAGGCAGTCACCAAAGGGGGAGTGGAGGAGAGTGTATAGCAACTCCCAGCTGCTGCTGTGTCTTCCTGCTTGCCGCCTCTCCCCACCCCCATTTCTTCCGTGAGCACGACCTTCGGGAAGGAAGAAAAACGCTTCCAACCCCAGTTCTGGTTGTCTGTCATTTTCTGACAACTAATCAAAGCAGACTTTGTACAGATGCAAGCTGAGCCCTGTTTGCATGTTCCCAGCATGGAATCCAGCCAAATGATAGTGGGTACCTAGCTTCTTACCATACTGTCCCATTTTGAGGCTAAAATGTAATCATTAGGGATGGGACTTCAGGTTGAAAATCAGGATCGTTTCTGAACCAAAGCAACCTGACTTCAAATCGGATTTTGTATTGTATTGTTCTGAATCAGTTTCGATCCAAGCAAGCAATGCAGCCCTCCTACATCCAATGTCTGCCCCCAGCTTTGCCTTCCCTGGGCCCCTGCCTGGCCCAGGCACTGGGGGGCAGGAGCCCAGGAGGGGCAGAGGGGCTGCAGAGCAGGGGGAGAGAGTAGTTGTATTACTTTTTTTTTCTTAGGCTCTGGAGCCTGAAGTGGCAACCCGCAGCACTAGTGCAGCCTTCTCAGGGCCATGCCTGGGGAAAAAATACCAAATAAAATCGCTGTGCATGTGCAAAATGACCACTATGGCCGTTCTGCCCATGTGCAACAATTTTCCAAGAAGGCGCCAGCAGCATCTTCGACGTTTTGGAAAACGGCATTCAGTCTGCATATGCCCAGATGCCAGCATGAAGAATCTTTTGGGATCGTATCCTCGGGTAAGGATCAGATTGCATCTTATTGATCCAATTCGGATCTTCCTAGTAATCATGATCCCCAGACAGCCATGAAATATACAACAGATATTGCACATCATTTGGGATCATGGCCCCATCCACAGATGGCATTGCTTGGGATTCCAACCCACAGTTGGGGATGCTTTGCAGTTCAGCCCGTGCAGAGCGGGTGCTTCTGGGCCACGAGCCAGGAGGTTCCAAGTCCACATGCATCCCTTCTCTTACAGCCCCCTCCACTGAGTAGTTTTGGGGTCCTGGAGGATATTGCTTCCCTACATCGAACTGCCTGGCTTCAGGGGACTTGGAGGTAATTGCTACATGCACCGTGTGATTAACAGTGTGAATCACAGGAGTTGGGCACTCAAGATCCTGCAATTGAGGCTGCTCTTCAAAGCTGCAGTATTTTGTAACGTACTGTTCATTTCTGGGTGTTCTCATGCTGTGCTAGATGCTGCTGTACCAAAGACTTTTGAATTATTGGGTTTTTTTACAAAAAAAATTAATCCCACTCCCCTCCCTACCCTGTGGCCTGTTCAGGTATCGGTGCTTGGTTACTCCCCTGTTAAGCACCATGTACAGCCCTGTATTTAACATTATAAATCAGCTGACTGATCAACCTGTTGCAAGATTTAAAAAACAGCTTCAACATCAGTCTCTGAACAGGCCACTCAGCAGATGACTAGATCAGAAAGAAGGAGGTGGAGAAGGGTGTCTTCATCCGGCAGTGCTGGGTGAGTTCTCAAGGTTATCCTTTGAGTCAGGAGAATATTTTGTATTCTAGAATAATCCGTAGCAAAACAAATGTAATTTTTTTATAACAATCATATAAACTTTCAAAAGTAGAATTATTATTGTACTGTTTCTGGTTCATGGCAGATTAATAGGCTGTATCCTTGAAAATGATTCGTCACTTTAAACCCTACCAAGACCCATTGCTTTTTGTAATCTGGTTTCCCTTTGTTAACCATAAAGCAATGGTATTTGTTTTCCTGAGCTACTGTATCTGTCACTTGCCCTCTGACGTTTGTGGGTTGTAAAGGCATGGAGAGTTTTGTCTGTCTTCCCAACTCAGAGAGAGAGCTTTCATTACAGGTGTCTGGAAGAGGCTTTTAAAATCTTGGCTAGAGAATTATAGAGTTATTAGCAAAATCAGCCTTTCCTTGATGTACCATATTGCTTCTGCACTAAAACATAAAGCAGCATTTGTGCATTATCTTCATTAAGATGAACCTTGTGAACTATCAGTTAAACTTTCTAATGCATTTCTCTTCAAAATGATATTGAATGGTATTTATGACTGCAGATCTATTTTTTAATTTTGAAAGCTTTTCAGAACTCTAATATCAATGACATTATCAAAAATAGCATTGTGGCTGACCTGAGGACTGCGAGAGACACAGAGGTTATAGATCCTTATCGATACAATCTCTACAAAGGATATGACGGTTTATATTCAGCCAGTGCTTTCCAATTAACTTCCTATTTATTATTAATCATCTGAAAAGGAAAGAGCCATGCATTACAGATTGTTGGTTTAGAGCCATGTTCCTTGGCAAAAGTAACAAATAGAAAGGAATAGTATAATTTTTGGCACTGTTTGTTAGTTCTGTAGTTTTATAATGATACATTAATCTTACCTCTAATGCCAAAAGTTTCACAAAGCTGTTAGCTCCAATATGCTTAGTGGAAAAGAAAAATGCATTAGAAAAATGAGCAGGTATGAATGATGTGATCTCTCTCCTAGTAGTTCGTTTACATTTGCTGTCTAAATTGTTATGTCGGGGTTCGCTTTATATATCAATTGACACATCAAGCTGCTGCCTTTAGGCAGCTTTGTTCATGTCCAGCAAGCAAGTCACAGTTTTTCGAGGAGTTCTGCAATTCTCACTTACGGGAATCTCTACTACTCAGGTAGTAGTCGGGAAGCTCCATGATATCACCACTATCCGGGCTGACTGCATAGAACAGTCTGGAAGGAGACACAGCCCTCGCCTCCTCCCCCCCCCCCGCGTGGGCTTTTAATCTCATGAGAGAAGAGGGAATAAAGTTCTGCTGTCTGCAACAACTAGCATGCCTTCCAACACTCGTGGCACTGCTTCAGGTACTGCCCGTGGCACCATTTCTCCCAGTGCCAACTCGGTATTGTGCCCAATACCACTGGTACTATGCCAACCCACATAACCTCCCCAGATCAAGAGGGACAGGAGAAGGAGGTGAAGGTGTAGAATGTTACACCTGAGCTGCTGAAGAAAAAGAAGAAGAAGAAGGTGGTGGTTAGCTCTCCCTCTGTCCTCAGTCTTCACCCAGGGAACGTGCAGTACTACTCAGATCCCTCACAGTGGAGACAGTTTATTTTGATGTGGAACCAGACCTTTTGAGGCATGGCTCACTGGGGTTCTGCCCACCATCAAGGGTCAGATCCGGAACTCCATGGCACCACTGGCATGGCACTAGTTCTACGTACTGCTCCTGCAGCTATAGGAGATCCAGGTCTCCTCACTACAGGGAACATCAAAGGGCAAGGGACTAATCCCCCTGTAGCTGCTGCCCGCCCTGACGCTGCCGGGAACCATCCGAGTATAGTGGTGATTGCTACATACACCGTGATCACTGTTATTCCCACAACACCGAAGTCATGATCCCAGGGATCAACAATCCCTCTGGAGGTGAGCCCTGCTGGATCATCAGCAGACTGCAGAGCCTGACACTCTAGGACAACAGTCTCCAACTATGTGACCACCGCCTACTCAGCCACCAGGACCCATCTCTCTGCTTTTCATCATTCCTGTGGCACCAGTGGGCTGGGCATTGCCTGTGGCACCAGTGAACCTGGTAGCACCAGTGGGATTAGCTTTTTTTATACAGAGATTGTTTGGCCAGCAGGACCCTAAATGTACCCCACCCCCAATCTATCAGTTCCCCACTCAGATTCAGATGCTGCAAAGGATGCTTCCTCTCCTCTTCCCAACTCAGGTGAGAGAGTGGGCCCCCATTCAGTGAATTGGTTTCAGACTCAGCAGCCCTGTTGGCCACAGAGGATGTCAAGGTATTTCAGGAGATGCTGAAAAAGCAAACTACAGCCATGCCTCGGACACCAAAGTGGGTTATCAAAAAGACCCCCACTGGTCCAGTGTTCAGGAACCTTGGAGAGACGATACTGGGCACATCGTGTTACCCATTTTTGAGAAACTGTTAGAGCCTTCCAACAGTGTACTAGGAGTCCTCTTCAGCCACAGCTGTCGGCAAACACAATATGCCCTCTACATCATACCCCAAGAAGGGACGTTCATGTTTTTAAAGCATCCGTTTCCTGACTCCCTTGTTATAGCAGCTACTGCTCAGCAGTCTCAGTCTGGAGCAATACAAACCTCATGATTATATAGGGAGGGTTGATGTCTCAAAGTCCTTGGACGTAAGGCTTTCTTCTCAGGTACCCTTTCCCTGAGAGCAGCAAGTTACCTTTCTGCAATGTGTGGATATTAGCACTGGCTGTGGTTGGGACAGCTTAGATTGGAACCCCAAGAGGGGTCATGCCATCTGTGGATGGGGCCATGATCCCAAATTATATGTGATATCCTATGCATGGTGGGGTGGGGGCATATTTTAAAGATTTCTATGATATTTTAAATGAATGGGGTTGTGTTTTTAACTTGATTTTAAATGGTGTATTTTATGTTGTAAGTCGCCCCAAGATGCCATGGGCATGAAGGGGTGGCTAATAAATGTTTATAATAATCAAAATAAATAAATGTTTATGGCTGTCTGGATTATTATATTTTAACCTCAAAATGTGACCACATGGAAAGAAGCTAGGTAATCACTGTAATTTGGCTTGATTCCATGCTGGGAACATGCAAAAACAGGGCTCAGCTTGCATCTGTACAAAGCCCACGGAACCTATGCAGCTGGCAGCACTGGCGTAGAGCCCTTAGGGCAAGGTGGTGAGGTTCCCCTGGGGGCCCGCCCCAATTTGTGGGGTAGGTGCCACAGGCTTTGGGGACTGCAGGGGTGCCAATAGTGTGCTTGCTTCAGGGCCCAAAAGTCGTAGCTACACCACTGGCTGTCAGCCTTGCATAGAGAAGGCACACAAGTAGCAAAGTTTCGATCAACATTGGCATGCATGTTAGATTGATATATGTAGCGTGGCCTCGGCTATCGCGGGGCAACGCCACACCTGATTCGGACTGCACTCACACCTGAGAATAAGACCAAGAAAGAAGACCGACTATTCAGCGGTGGTGGTCTCTTTGCCAAGTCCACTGATGACACACTTTGCAAAATTAAAGAGACATGCCAGACTGCAAGGTCAGTGTGGGGTCATTAGGGCAATAAAGAAGAGGTAGTACTCGGTACAAGCCTTTTATTCCTACCATTAGAGGATTTCTGCCGCCTCATTTCAACAAAGATTCCCACAGTTTCAGCTACATTCCCTTACCCAGTCACATAAGAGGTTCATAAATCTTAAACAAAAGAATAGGTCGTGGACCAGTTCTTCTTCTGGCCCACAGCCCAGGTCATGAGTTTAGCACAGCAGAAGACAAGGGAGAGCTTGTCCTCTCTTTTTTTTTTTTTTTCCCCTTCAAAATTACCTGAGCCAATTTTAGAAGCCTGGTCTCGTATCACCACAGACACGTGGATTAAAGAAACAGTCCTTCGTGGCTATGCTGTACAATTTGAACAAATCCCTAAATCCCATTCCCCCATCTCTCCTAAGGCACCTCTCTCACAAGACAACACTGTTACAGGAAGTGAACTCATTGCTCACTAGAGGAACCATTGAGAAGGTGCCACCTTCAGTTTCTAAGGGTTTCTACACAAGGTATTTTTTAGTGCCCAAAAGGGATGTGTCTGTTCTATCTTAGACCTGAGACGCTTAAACAGATTTGTTTGAATTCTTAAGTTCAAGTTAGTTAGTTTTATTCAGCATAGTACAAGCATTACAAAAAGACTCATGACTGGCCTCTCACAACCTTGAATGCATATTTTCATATCTCTATCCACCTTTCTCACCATAAATTCCTACGTTTTCTCATAGATGGCCATCACTTCAATACATTGTCCTGTCCTTTGACCTTGCTTGTGGTCCAAGTGTTTTTACCATGTGCTGCTACAGTCACTGCAGAGCTCAGAAAGAAAGGGATCCGAATCTTGCCATACCTAAATGACTGGCTGTTGACAACAGTCACAGAAGATCGACTCAGGGATGACATTATCATCACCATTGCTCTTCTCATTGAGCTCGGTCTTGTAGTCAACAGAAACACGTCCCTTCTTACGCCCACCAGAGTGATTCTGTTTATCGGAGCACTACTAGATACTTATGAAGGAAAGACTTAACTGCCAGAAGAGAGGTTCTGGGACATCAGGTGCTTGATGGGTGGACCTTTCCTTCTGTAGAACACATCTGGTGAGACATTTTCTCAGGCTCCAGGGACTCTTCACGTCAACCACCTCAGTCTCTCCATTCGTGCGACTTAAAATGCACTTCTTGCAACACTGGCTCAGATCCATGTACACTCCACTAATCCACTCAATGGGTATGAAGGCCACCATGTTGCATCATGTCCTAAGCTCCTTCCACTGGTGGACGAAACCACAACACACACTAAGGAGTGTGCCATTCAAAATTCCACTGTTACTATCACCACAGGCTCTTCCCTCCATGGCTGGGGAGCCTTCCTGAATTCCCTCATGGCATTTGGACTCCAGAGGAGCATCACCTACACATCAACATTTGCTCGTCCTTCAAGGCATTCATTCAAGATATCTCCAACTCCATATTTCAGGTAATAATGGACAGTACTTTGGCGATGCGGTATTTGAACTGCCAGGACAGAGCCAGGTGCTTGACTCTATCAGCTGAAGCTGAGGAACTTTTTGGAACTGGTGCATAGATCAGAGTGCGACTCCTATAGCAATACATATGACAGGGCAAGAGAATGTGTTGGCAGATGAATTGTGCTGACTGGGAACAGACCAACACAATTGGGTCCTCCATCAAGCAGTGGCAAAGAACATTTTCAGAAAGTGGGGTTACCCCATGATTGATCTCTTCACTACATCCCTGAACTCATTTCCACAATCCTGAATTTGAAGGCCCCAACGTTCTGCAGCAGGGTGGGTCATGATCCCTCCTTAGGGGGATGTGTTCATGATGTCTTCGAATGGCACCCTTGTGTATGTGTTTCTCCCAATACAACACCTACTGAGGGTCATCTATGAGATGAGATGACTCTTCTCTCATGCTAGAATAGCCCCAGACTGGCCATGCCAACCATGGTTTCCAGTTCTCTGTGGTATGGCATTCCATCACAAGCCCCCACCATTCCAAAGAGAGCTGCTTTCATACCAGGAAGGACAAGTCCATCATAACATTGAGCCTCTCCACCTGGCTTCACAACTAGAACCTGATTTCTCTCCAGCTAAATGCACCATTATGGATAACACAAAAAATCTCCACCAGAAAATATTTATTTATTTTATTTTTCATTGGATTGCTTAGCTGCCCCATCCTGCCGCAGCAGCTCGGGGCTGCTCACAACATATTAAAACATATTAAAAAACATAATATAACCACAAAAATATTATAAAACGTACCCCAAGCAGAGCTAAAAAAAAAACCCAAACCTTCCCCATCCCAACCCTTCACCTGTCTCCCTCGCCAAAAGCCTGGTGGAACAGCCAGGTCTTAAATTGTCTTCGAAAAGAGGGGAGGTCTGGGGCCAGGTGGACCTCAGTCGGAAGGGAGTTCCACAGCTGCAGTGCAGCTACTGAGAATGCCCCCTCATCATCACCACCCAGGGGACTTTGAGGAAAACACCCCCAGTTTTATTAATTATTTATTTTATTTATATATATTTGAGTCGCCCCATATGCCTACGGCATCCCGGGGCGACATACAACTAAAAACATTCATAAAACAATTTTAAAACATCAACAATATAAAAACATCATTAGGGCAGGAGAAGAAATAAAAATAAAATAAGAGCAGGGAAAAGCTAAAAACCCTATTTCCCCCCCCCCCCCCCAAAGGCCTGGGCGAACAGCCAGGTTTTACAAGCCCGCCAGAATGTTAAAAGGGGGGGCGCAGTTGACCCCAGGGGCCGATGCAGGAGCTGGGGAGTGAGGCGATCCTGCATATAAGTGGGGCCCAGGCCATTTAGGGCTTTATAGATCAAAAACAACACCCTGAATTGAGCCCAGAAGACTATACGCAGCCAGTGCAAAGAATGCAGCACTGGTGTAATGTGCTCATGGGGACCCATCCCCGTAAGAAGATGGGCTGCCGCGTTCTGCACGAGCTGCAGTCTCAGAACGGTCACCTGGGGTAGCCCCATGTAGAGTGCGTTGCAGTAGTCTAATCTTGAGGTGATGAAGGTGTGGATGATGGTGGCCAGATCAGCGTCCGAGATGTATGGCCAAAGCTATCACACCAGATGTAATTAGTAAAATGCTCCCTTTGGACATCCAGGCAGAGCCGTGAATCAAGGAGCACCCCCAGACTACAGTCCTGGGAGATCAACAGAGGACAGACCCTGCCAATGATGGGTCCCATCAATTCTTTGGCCCCACCCACCAGCATTACCTCTGTCTTGTCAGAATTCAGCTTTAGATGGCTCGCCCTCATCCAGTCCCCCACAGCTGTCAAACACAGGGTAAACATTGAGACTGCCAGGCCTGAGTTGGTTGAAAAGGAGAGGTAGAGTTGGGTGTCATCACTCCAGAACCTCTGTTGACCTCGCCCAAAGGCTGCATGTACACATTGAACAGGAGAGGGGACAAAAGAGAATCTTGTGGGACTCAACACGAGAGGTGAGGTCCTGGGGAAAGATGAACAATCACCCAGTACCATACGCTGAGTTCTTCCGACCACGAAGGAACAGAACCATTCAAGAACAGTCCCACCCACCCCAGCTCGGTCCCACAGGTGAGTCGCCAACACCTCATGGTCAGCAGTATCAAATGCAGCTGAGAGATTCAATAGGGTCGATCAACCCTGGTCCAACTCACAGCGAAGATTATCGACCAAGGCCACAAGCGCAGTTTGTGCTGAAACCAATGTGGAAGCCGGACTGCGAGGGATCCAGAAAAGTGACATGGTCCAGATGCCCCCTGAAGCTGTTGAGCCACCACCTAGAGACAGGCCAACAGCTGGCCAGGGAGTCAACATCTAAAGATGGTTTCTTGAGCAGAAGCTGGAGACTGGCACTATGCCCTCCCTAAGGAAAGTGTTGACCGCCCCAACGTCTCCCAGCTGGTCTTAACCAGCCAGGACGAGCACGGATCTAATTCACAACAGATGACCCTAACCACCCCAAGGACATTCTCCACATCGGCGGGTGACACCCACTGAAACTGATTACATTAAACAGGATAGGGTGGGGCTTCCATTACCTCTGGTTCCCCTATTGCCATAAGCATGGCATCGAAATTGTGGTGAATTCGAGCTATTTTTATTCACACAAAAGTCGACAAGTGTCACAGCGAGCATTGAAAAATTCCAATTCCCGGCAGAAGGAAGCCAGACTAACCAGCCCCTCACCACCCAGAAATGCTCAATGAGACGCGACTTTGCAGATGCTGTGAACGCAACAAAGAACCTCTTCTTTACTGCCCACACAGCCACCGTATAGGTTCGTAAACTATATGCCACAATCAGTCGGCTTCAGCACAAAAAAGACGACACTCTCGTTCCTACCGCCACCCTTATGCTGCAAAGCAGAAGAGATTAACTACATGGCGCGAAAAAAGCGGTCATGATATCTCTGCCTTAACACTTAATGTAATTCTTTCTTACGTGTTGCAGTTAAATGACTCGGAGTTGTCCCTCTGTCTCCTCTCTGATGGGTAGTTAGTTATAGCACTTGGTAGTTATAGCAGCGTCAGTGGAGCCATTACAGGGGAAATGGGTCTTCCCACAACCTACTGTATGGTCTTCCTGGAAAAGACTCGTCAACACTGTTCAGAATGTGAACTTGCTTCTTACCGATTCTTATGGGCTCCCCATTTAAATATATGGCTACTTGCTCTCTTGAGTACCTCTCCATAAAAACTATGATTCTGGTGGTTCTTACCTCAGCGACAAGGATGAGTGAATTGGCGACCTAACGGGCCTCTCCTCCATATATCAGGTTCCATAAGGACAAAGTAGTTCTCCAGAGTGATTCCTCCTCTTCTTCCCAAAGTTGTCTCCTTTTCATTTGAATCAAGTTATTTTGCTCCCTGTGTTCTTTCCAAGACCTCTCATTTCCCCAGCTGAGGCAACTCTCCATACACTTCACTTTAAAAGACCTATATCCTTTTATTTGGACTGCACTAAGTCTATTGGAGCTTGTGAATCCCTGTTCATTTCCTATGGAGGCCAACATGTAGTGGTACAGGTTTCATCTTGGAAACTACCAAAATGAATTCTAGAATGCATCTACATATGGTATGCCGTTGCAAAAAAGGAGCCCCCTCAAGGGCTGAACGCTCACTCTACCCGAGCTGTGGCAACTTCCATGAATAATTTCAGACGTACCAATCTTGGACATTTTATAAGGCAGTCACTTGGTCCTCTGTGTACTTTTTCCAAGCATTATTCTCGGGGCTTGACTGCACGTTCTGACTCGGCATTTAGGAGGGCAGTCGTTTATGCACTGTGTTCATAAGTTTTGCTCCTCATCCCTCGTCCAGTTTTGAGGACTGCTTAATACTCATAAGTGAGAATTGTGGAACTCCTTGAAGAAGTAACTGTCGCTCAATCTCCAGCTGGGATATTGAGGTACACCATACCTTGAAGCTGGCTCCTGCTTCGGCAGCATGTCCTTGCCTACTTCCAGTGACAACAGATAGTGCTGGGAAGAAACAAAGCTGTGCAAGGGCAGCTGATGGGTGCAGAGAAATACCTGTCGGGAGATGAGCTTCAATCATTGACACCATGTGTGGGACTGTATCCACTGAGAAGCTGGTCTGGGTGAAGGAGAAAAGCATAGACTGGGGGGAGAAAGTGCTGTCCTTGTAGGGAAATGCTGAGTGGGTCGCAAACTTCAGGATGCCCCATCCTGCAGATAGCCAAGATCCTCAGGCCTGGACTGGAGAAACCGAGCATGGTGATGCGGTTGCCCATCATCATAAAGAAACACGTTGCCATTGCCATCTGAAAATTTGCTACTCTGTTGTCCAGCAGTTTGGTGTTTGAACCTTCATGGTGAGCACCATACTAGTGGAGATTTGCACAGTGATTGGAAGTACTGCTGGACCTGGTGGTGCAGTTGGCTGACCCCGTGGAGGTGATGTAGGACTTTTGGTAGGAGGGGGTTTTAGAACTGTATAGGGCAATCGATGGGAGGCATATTGCCATCACCTGCCCACTTCATAGGAAAGACAACTACCTGAACCAAAACAGTGTTCTTCTAGTTGTTCTCCAGGCCGTAGTGGACCACCTTGCCTGGTATGTGAATGTGCTGGCCAGGTGGTTTGGGGAAAAACCATGATGCCCGCATCTTCCGCCAGTCCCTCTTCTGGCAGACCTGTAACAAGGCAACAAAGAGAGCCATTAGTTGAGACCGCCTCACCCACCTTTCCATCTCAGTGTTTCCCCAGACTCCTGCCCACCCAATTTTCCATGTAACCAAAGCCAAGGGGGAAAGAGTACCTGGACTACGCGGCTGCTGCAGCAGGAGCACAGTGCCATACAGTTTTCCACCCGCAATCACTGCAGAAGAGTGAAGAACATACAGAAATCAACTACTGCCATTTGTACACCCCCAGCCACTATGGTGTCTTCTCCCTCAACCAGCCCGTCATCCCACCATGGTGCCTTCCCCCCCGTTTTCCACGCCTGCCGTTCCCATTCTGTGAAGCTGTTTCCAGCTGCGTTCTCCTGGCCGCCTGCAGTAAACAAATAAAACATGAGAACAATAAACAGAAGCCTTTATCGTGCAGCTGTATAAATGGTAACACCCCCCTCCCCGGTGCATTTTCTTGCTGTTTGCCGCTGCCTCTACAAAAGTGGCATCTGGGTCCTCCGTACCCTCAGCCAGAACCTTGGATGACTCCTCAAAACAAGGACTGGCTCTTGTCTCAAGGGCATTCACCTGTGCTGGCTCTGGGGTAAGGATTAACATGGAGAGATGTCCACCATGGGTCGTGGCTTCTGAGGTGGGACCAGGAGCAGTTGCAGCAGGTAGTGGGGGATCCATATTCACCCAGTTCTGGCCCCAGGCAAAGGCACAGCCATAGAGATGGAATGCAACAATGACTCCATCCCACACAGAGGTCAAGGAGCTTGTAATAGGGAGATGTTTGCCTCCAATGGCCAGAGGTGAAGTTGTCCCAGATTTCTTTGTATCTGCACCACAGGTTCTTGGCCTGCTGCCAGCACTGGTTTATATCCCTGGTGTAGCCCTGTTGTGTCATTTGAACCATGTTCTCTTGGAACACCACCACATGCATTTCATCATTACATATTAGACTTTCTGCTCCCTCCATAGAGTGATGAAGGCCTTGTTCTCTTCCTAGGTCCAGGGAATGTAGCATTGGCAAGGTGGATCAGTAGGTGGAGAGTGGCACTGATTGCATGGTGGTGGTGGCAGTGTTTTTTTGTTGCCTGACTGTCAGTTTGAGCCATGGTCTAGGCAATGGTAATCTTCTGCAAGTTGTTTCTGAGAGTACAGCAGCTGGGAAAGAGCGAGCATTGGACATGTACCAGGAAGAGCTAGAAGAATGCCTGTTTGAAAATGCCATGGTGGGCTTTTAAACGGCGGATGTTACATGCATGCCAGTGAGACCACAAGTGGAGAAAGAGGCCAGAAGTAGTCGCTGCTTGGAGTGCTCTAGGCTCTTAACTTACAACTCTGTGGAGCTGGAGGACTTGTATGTGCAGAGGTGGCACACAACCTAATTGAAGGGATGTGGACACATGGGCATACATTAGCCTGCATTCACCCACACCGCAGGCTCTGCATGCTGTGGGAGCTGTTTCCAGAGGTGGCCACATGGCCAATTGGGTTGAGCGCCTAATAAATAGACAGCCCACACCAGGTGGGTGTCCACCTATCTCATTTGCTAATACCATAGAATTCTGGACAGCTGAGGGGAGGACTTCATCTCTTTCTAGACTGTTCTGCACAGTCAGCCTGGATACTGAGGACATCACGGAGCTTTCCAGCTTGCTGCTTGCGGAGTAGGGATTCCAATAAGGGAAAATATGCGGAGCTCTCTCGAACTCAGTTACTGGTAAGTAACTTCCATTTTTCTCTTCAGAATGAATTTAAATTGATACTTTCCTACTTTTATTATCACTTCAGTCTCTGGACTCCTTACCCAAAGTGACAGCAGCACAACTTCCCGGCTTTTAGGTGTGTGTCTGGGCTTCAGTAGCTCTGATGTCATGCTCTTCAATGCATCTTTCATTTTTCTGAAGTGCCACTTCCTGCCCAACATACTGCTTCACAATAAACCCGAACATGAGCATAAATATACCACATTGCACTTCCTACCTTTAGTGGCATTGTTCACTTATTGCATAAAGGGTACAGATTTGTTTTCCATCTGGAACAAAGTGCTGAGTGAGAAGAACTTGGCTAGTGTGAATTATTATTATTATTATTATTATTATTATTA
>QEPC01009589.1:1562380-1575959 GCA_003113815.1 Sphenodon punctatus
GAAGAAGGAGGCAAGATCCTGAGCAGAAAGGGAAGAAGGAGGGGGAGGACAGGGAGGCTTGAGGAGGGAGTCAAAGGTAGAGAACAGGTGGCGAGGGTCCCGAGAACAGGACTCAATGCGGGAGGCATAGTAGTGTTGTCTAGCAAGGGAGATAGCAGAAGTAAGGGTGGAGAGACAGAATTTGAAGTTAGCCATATTCTCCTCCCTCTCCCAAATTAGTGCTCCCCTTTTTAAAATTAATAGCAGGCTTAGCAGCATTTTTGAATGAATTTTCCTTTCCTTATAGTTCTCTTAACTGGCAGAGCCTCACTGCACATCTGCACCAAAATAACCCATATGCAGATATCTGTGTTCTCTGCATTGATGACAGTGGGAAAAATGCAGAGAACTCGGGCAAAGATACAAATACTAAAACCACAAATATGGATACAAATACTTGACCCCAGGCACAGCCCTAGTAATTAGAAGCCCAAAATTCATAATAGAAGGTGTATGTAGTGGAGAGGGATGCTGCCTCCTGTAGCCCAAGAATACCATTGAATTACACTGAGTACTGCCTTAGGATGCCCAGCTCCATTCATTTGTCAGCTACTTCCTACCTTTGAAAATGTACTCCAACGTGAAGTACTTGACAGAGTACTGCAGAGCAAGCAGCTCTCTCTAATTCTGTGTGTATTTACAGGAACCTGAAGCTAGGGCTGGTCAGAAAACAAGTTTTCTGTTTGCTGAAACATTTAAAATAATGAGGGTCTCTGAGATGAAACCAGGAATTCCAGAACTTTTCATCAGGATCAAAATTCTGGGGGGAAAAGGCTTAAATCCAAGCATTTTGTGTTGGCATTTTTTTTTTAACCAAAAGATTTTGAAATTTTCCTTCTGAAACATTTTTGCCAAAATACTTTGTTTCAGTTTGATGTGTTTCACTTTCAACAATATATGACCTAAAGAACATCACAACGGCTGAGTGACCAATCAAAGAGTTTATACATGGTTGCTTTGGATTTCATATGGATTTTTTTTTCCAGCTTATTTGCAACATTTTGCAGTAGAAAACTGGAAAGTCCAAAAAGTGATACTTTCCTGAAGTTTTGTGAATTTCAAAACCACATTTTCATCAGAGAAAAAAAACAATTTCTCTAAATATTGTGCTTAGTTGTGTCTTATAGCTTCTTACTTTATGCAATATGACTCTTATGCTTTCTTGCATTGAGAATATTGGACCAAATGTCTCCTCACCTAAACATGACATTTTCTTCAGAATTTTCATTTTGCTGCATTGTTTCAATTGACTTTGGATCCGTCACTATTTAAGTTTATAAGTGGCAAATAAGCTGGTTTTGAAACATACTTTTATTTTCCTTTACATCAAGTAAAATCCTTACACTTGGAAGAGTAAAGCATCTCAAGGTGTTGAATTTTTAGTTGAAAGACAGAGGAGTTGAATACAGTTATGTTATGCTTGATCAGTATCTTGCAGAACTGAAACGAGTTATTCCAGTTTCACAATTGAAATATATTTATCTAAATGGAGACATGTAAACTAGCTCCACAACATCTGTTATGAATTCTGACATACTGCACTGTTGAGTGATCCTCAGGAACGTCCTTTAAATGGATTACTCATTTTCTTTCCCCTCTGCTGCCATAGAATTGTAGGTTGGATTTATCTCCCCAGCTCTTAAGAATCTGTAGCTTTTAGCATGCATATTCTGAAAGGATCCTTGGATATACTGGAGGAGGTGAAAAGTATAGCGGATGCACCCAAAGTAAGCACCCATAACATGTTGAGGCTTACACTGTGCACCTTGCAACCAAACGAAAGCCTCAGTATTAGTGTCTTCATTAAAGGCAAGCTTGTTTAAAAATGAACTCGAGAGAGCGTATGACTGAAACTAAAGAGACATCAGTAGTGATAATCGTTTACATCAGCGTTTTCCAATGGTTACCACACAGTAAACTCAGAAGTTAGGTTTTCCCTGTACCTGAAAGCAGGATAGAGGTGTGATGGGAAGGTAGCTAACATTAAAGCAGTGGGGGGGGTGGGGGGTAGGGGAATAACAATGGCTAATTAGTGGAGCACTTAAGGATAGGGTTGTTTTTTTAATATCCGATTAATGAACTGTGTGCCTACAGCTGTCCTGTTGGATTGAAATAAACATTGTATTTTTTTGGTCCCTTTAAATTATAATCTCTTTGAAGAAGTGACAGAGTTCTTTGAGCACTGCTGTAATCAAAATAACTAGTAGCATGTGGTATGGTATTTGTACATACATGTAGATTTGTGGTTACAGGGGTCATAACACAGCCTTTCCCCTTGCCAATTTCCCACTTGTTCCTTAATTTGTGTTTGCCTTGTTCAACAGCAATGCATTCTCGTGATTTCGATTTTCTGTGCATTTCATTGGCCCACCCCTTGCAGATGGCAAAGAAGAGGGGATCAAGAGCTTAGGAAGTAGCAAGGATTTTACACAGCACTCAGAATGTGGGTTTGTAGCCACCACCCAGTCTGAGTGTTGCATGATTGAATTCACACTTGTTAAAATAAATATTAGAACCATGGACGACTTTATTCATTTGGAATCAGCTGTTGCGAGAATGCATTGCTACTGGACAAGTCAAACACAGATTAATGAACAAGTGGCGAGTTTGCAAAGAGGAAGGGAGTTGTGTGAAGGAGCCCTCAGTTTCTACCTACTAAAAACAAATTAATTCAACATTTTTGCCACCATCAAAGAAGGTGAAGAAACCTTTCATGTTATGAAACATTGCAGTCACCATCAAGTAGACCTTAAATATTTCCATTTCTGCTCTGTTTTTTGGCAGGCATATATAATTCATCTTACTAGATTTTTTAAGGGTGTGGTGACATTGTAAGAAATCGCATCAAAGTGTAAGTTAATTACTAGTACTGAAATCCTATTTGTTTTCATCTGAACTGCAAATTGAGAACATTTTGTCTTTTTGAGCCATCCATAAATTAGAACTACATTTGTTTCATATAGAATATTGTAATAGTGCTAAGACTTCCAAGTAGAGTTCTGTACTCCTACTGTACTATATATTGCTGTAGCAAAGATTACAGGGACATTCTAAGTATGCAATATAATCAATAGCTTGTAATGGATTTTCACATGATAAACTACTTATAGTGTCTGTTGATGCTGCACTTGTTTTTAATTGGAACCATGACTACAACTATAAAGCATTACGGTTTAGTGAAAACTAATATTAACCTGTATGACTACATTTGAAATATAGTTTTCAATACCAGTTTGTCTCCATTTCCCACTGACATGTCCAGTAAGGGATACTTTATCTTAGTAAGGGATACTTTATCTTATCTGCAGAACATAGATTCTGGCACAAAGTAGAAGAGTAATACTTAGTTCCTTGGTGTACTGTAAAGAAAACGCAACCAATAAAAACTATTTGTGATTACAATGGTTTGCTTTGAAGTATTAATTACACTGAGATCAAGAGTAGTTTGAAATTTACTTATTCCCCCATGGCAAATTAAAACGTCTTCTCGAGCGGCTGAAGATGAACTTAAGCCTTGGGTTATCAGTGTGCAGAATGTTAGAAGTTATTGGGAATTTTAAATGTTACTGGGAAAGGGATTGAGAATAAAACAAAATATCATGATGTCTAGGGATGGGAATTTCTTTTTTGGATTAGTATGAAGCAGGCTGTAAATCGGCCTGCCATTTACGGTTCCTAACTTGAGCCAAAGCATCACTGCTGTTGGTGGGGGTGGGGGGCTTCAGCAGGCTCCCTTGCTTTGGGCATCCTTCCTCCTCCAGATCGTCCATGTGCAAAATGGCCACCAGGGCCATTTTTCACATGCACAAGATTACCACCACCCTTAACCAAAATGGTGGTGGCAAAAATGATGTGGCTGCCATTTTGGGTAAGGGCGGCAACCATCTTGGCCCACCAAAGCTAAACCATTTTTTCAAATTTCACCAGTGAAAGAGAATCCCTGATCTGAGGAAACTCAATGAGGGAAGACCCCATCTGCTAAAGTCATGCTCTAGCAGCACTGTGGCAGTAGCCTTGGCTATATTAGTTTTAAGGGCAAATGCTTCTATTCATTTTGAAAATAGATCTATAACCACCAAAAGAAACTGATTTCCTTGTGCAGTGTTTGGAAGAGGACCCACAAAATATTCAGCCCAAAGTCCTTTTAAATTCTGTGGGTCTTAGAAGAGCATTTTGTTTGCATGGACTAAGATTGTTTTGTGCCCAACAGCACCTTTCCCTACCTGCCATTACATCCTCCCACCAAAGGAGTGGCCCGAAGACACCCGGGACTGGCCCGGGGAAGGAAAATGTCCCCCTCTGGAAAACCAGGTCCAAGCAGAAGTGAATGAACAGGCTTAGAAAGCAGACCATCCCCCTCCCACAGGAGAGGCTCACATGGAGCTGAGAGATGGAAGCACCCAGAAAAATACCCACAGAAATGTCCACATAATGCAAACTCTCCCCCTTCTGCGAAGATGGAACTCACTCTCTGAAAGCCAAAATCGGAGCCAACCCCCCATCCCCGAAGTAAGATCAGACACGGTCCCAGAAAGAGAAGGAGGTGGACAAGAGGGTGTAGTCGGTGCTAAACACCAGTGGGAGCTGGAGGTCATAAGGGTCCCACTCCTGGAAAGAGAGACTCTACAGCATAAAAATGCTCTACAACTCTATTAGCTATCCCCTTCAAAACAGGAGGCTAAGCAGAGTGAGCAGCTGAGAAAGAGGGGTACCCCAAATCTGCTGGCTGGAGCTTGTGGGAAAGGTACGACGTTAGGCAGACCATTCCTACCTCCCAAGGCTCAGAAAGGGAAAGGAAAGAAGTCTGTGTCCCACACTCAGGTTTCATAAAAGCACTACCACTCTGAGAGCAGCAGCAGCCAGCAAAGGGTCACGCTCAGGAACCTGGGCAGAAAAAGGCATCCGAGCCTGTTGGAGCCAAAGGCACAACCCACTTGGGAAAAGGCAGGCTGTATACGCTCTGGGAACAGAGTCAAATGTATCAGGAGACTCAGCCTTAGGAGCTGCTGCTACAGCATGAAAGACAGGCTGCAAATCACGGAGTGCCATAGGAGTTGCAGAAGGAACCACCAAGTCATCCCTGTCCTACTGCCAAAGACTGATCTCCTCATATCTCCAGGCAGTCTGTCATGGTCAGGAGCATGCCCGTAGCCACTGGCATGTCCGGTGGGCAACAGAGGAGGAAGGTGTGGGGCAAGAGAAATTCTTCCTCCATCCCCCCTCCTCCACAGACATCATGTTCACAAAGAGAACAGGTAGAAATGGCAGAGCCCCCTTGTCTGTTGGTTTAGGTCCCAGATCACTCTGACCAGCAGCATGAGGAGACAGAGGCACAGAGAGGAGGACTGAAGAGAAGGCAGGGGAGGAAAAAGACTCAACATCCCCGGTGACTAGCTCCTCCAAGTCCAAACTTCCAACTACCTCTTGCAAAGCATAGGCAGACCCAGCTGCCTCCAAGAAAGGGTAGAGGAGGCTGCCCATTCATTTTTTGGGCTGACACCTCCACAGGCAACTGGGGCAGGGGAAGAGACACAGCCTTGTGACTCTGTACTCCCATCATTACCATCAAAATATGAGAAGGGACTGGAGAACAGTCTTGGCGTGACTGGGTATGCAGGCCTGGCACACTGCCAGGAGCAGAGGCAGCAAAAGCACCAGCATCCCCGAAGAGGTCCTAGATCTCTTCGAGCATGGCACAGGATTTACCATAGTTTGAGAGAATCGGGAACTGAAAGCAGAACCTGCCCAAGTAAAAATAGACACCAGAAACCTGTCTGGTACCCCCTGTTGGGGGGAAATAGCCTGCCAACTTCAGAACCACCAGCAGCCCAAGCTGACTGGGAGCTAGAAAAATCTTGACTCTTCAAGAAACTAGCAAACAGGTTCCACAAATTCAGTAAAAGCCTCGGAGGCAGTGGGAACAGTAGCCCCTGGAGAGATCACGAGGGCAGGCTGCCTCAAATCAGTCATAAGAGCAGCCATAAGGTTATAGCCACATCCAGAAAGTCACCACTAAATTCTGGATCCCGTGTAGGGTGATCTGGCTAAACAGACGTCTGTATCACAAGGAACTGAGGCCAAGACCAAGATCCCTGACTGGCTTAAGCAGTGGATCAAAAAAGATCCAAAATAAAGCTCAAACTTTCAAAGTGCACACAAACAAAGCGGACACAAAAAAGATCAACTCCGGAAAAAAAACAATGAAAAGGGCAGAGAACTGTCACAAAAATAAAACAAATTTCAGCCTAGACAGACACAACATGCGTTCATTCTCCACCAATTCTGTCACCTAGGCTGAGAAGGCCTGAGAGCAAGACGATTTACTTTGAAGTTCTGCTTGATGAGATAAAGTGATAGATTGATATTTATTTATGGTCATTGGCCAAACAATAATACAAATGCAAAATACAAAAAGGACAAGCTTTGTAAAAGTTTGTGAAATTCCATTTTACAAAATAACCTCTTTACAAGAGGGAAATATAACCATTCAGCAACTAAATATTTCAATTTATACATACCAAATATTCAACACAAATATTTATCATACAGGTAACATTCCCCCGAATCTGCCAGAACTGATAAGCTTTCCCGCTATTGCTGCTCTGTATTCCTTATAACCTTCCGAAGATTTTGTGTTGCAAGAACATAGGAGGCTAAAGCACTGTACTCCATAAGTCATATTCTGAAGAATCGAATAGTTCTTTGCAGATCATCCACATTTCCCAAGGATTCACTTAGAGGGACCAGAGATAAAGTGTAGTTCCCTTCTCAGAAAAAAAAAACACACTTCAAAACCGTGTAGTGTATCTTAAATCTTAAACTATAGAATGTAAAATGAAGTACAACTTCTATGAAGGTTGAAGGACCAAGATAATACCAAATCCTTTTCTCACAAACAGAAAGAAGAGAAAATAAAAGTTATAATGAAATAAAGAAAACAAAGTACTCGGTAGGTAGTAACTAACTAATAGGAATCTTTGTAAAGAATTTCTCATCTATTCGCCAGGAATCGGATGAGTCCCGATTGCTCCACAAGACATGGTTTGTATACGCTAAGACCAAAGTTGATCAGTTGGTTCAGATCCTGATTGGTGTCTCATTGGATGCATCACAAGAAACGTTCTTGATTGGCTAAGCTCCAAGTGTGTCAAAACAACCTGCTTGCATATATTTAATCTAAAAAAAGAGAGATGTTTTGAGTACTCATGGACTTAATGACACTCAAGCCACCTATCGGCTCTCTTTAACATCAACTTTCCTCTAGCTTATTGGAAGCTTCAACTGACCTTTTCCCTAGTTAGCTCTACTCACAAAGCTTCCACCTATGAAGACTACTTAACGTAATACCCTTTGGGGGGGAAACTGAGGCAAGAATCTACACTAGGTAGAGTACAGAACCCTCAAATCCTTTCTTGATGTCTTGCACAGAGGGGCCTCATTTGGCTAAACCATGATGCTTCAAACTAAAATTTTAACCAAGACACTTTTATGTAATGAAAGCACAAAGGGTGTGTTTGTTTGTTTTTTAATTACCTTATTTCAAAATAAACTATAGTATGCAACTCATTTCTGTGAAATTTTGACAAGAAAATACTTGGTCTGTTTGTCTCACAAAAAATAACCCACCTTGTCTTCTAGGGTTTTTTGTTTAGGTTTTTTTTTTTTTTTTAATAGTGCTCTAGATTTATATAATTGCTTATATAGGATTGTGACAGTTTTCTTGGCTTCCTTTTAGTCTTGTGCTTTTTGCTGATCATTCTTTCTTGAGCATCATTCTTTCTTGAGTACAGGTATACAGTCCTTTCCCAAAATCAGAGGGGTCTGAATTTGTCATGTTAGGAAAAGTTATTGGAAGCGTCTCTTTATTTACAGTGTGCTAAAATATAAAAGTAAAGCAGGTGGCCAGGATGTGTGCTATCTCCAGATTACTTTTAAAAGGGAATATTTATTTATTTATTTATTAAATTTAGTACCCCGCCCCTCCTGCCGTAGGCAGCCCGGGGCAGCTTACAAGAATAAAAACATATATAAAACAACAAGATAAAACAGTAACTAAAAGAGGAGCATCACCTTCCCCATAATTAAAACACCCCACCCCATGCTATAGTTACCAGTGACTATAGCAACCATTTTCACTCTAAACAGTGTTTTGCAAGTAGGCAAATTCAGTTGGCACAGCTGTGCGGAGCAGTCTATCCAAGCAAGCAATTAATTTGAGCTATTTAGGCTAAATAATGCAGGCTTTCTTGTTTTGCTACTTTAAACCCATCAGTCTCAGAGGACCAGATTCTGATATTATTTCTCCTTTTGAATGGTATTGTAATCTTGCTGATTTCAGTGTCGTGTTGAGTAAGATACTACTACTGAAAGGGAGATGATCAGATTCTGGCTTTGAGTGTTTAAATCATAGGAAGGATATGTTGAGCCAGTAAGACTAAAACGATCTATTTGTGTTGTTTATTGCGAATGCATTTGCTATCTCCATGGCCTTGCTGCCAGGCCTTTCCGTTCTCTTCCCGTGCGCATGTACAAAGGCAGAGAGTTTAATGTAGACGTGGGTTCCCTTGCTAATCTTGGAAGGGTAACTTTTCCACTTGGTACCTATATTTTTGTTTTAAAGTGAGTCACTTGTGTGTCTTTCATATTACATTGTAACCGACCTAGATGATGATAGTCGGGTCCTGGGTTGTTTTGTGGCCTGTCTTGCTAAGTAGTATGTTGTTGTTCAAACTTGAAGAGAAGTTCTCTGTTGGTTTTTTTAATTTAAAAAAAGGGGGAGGGGACAAGCATAACAGTGGGATAGCTACAATGGTGTGGGGAGGCTCAGCTGAGCCCAGACTCTGGGAGGGCCCTTTGCAAGTAGCCTGAGCAGCCCCTGGCTGATCCCCCCCAAGATATGCCAACAGCACCCCCCACACACACTTACTTCCTGGGGACAGATTCTGTTCATGCCTGCTCCAGTGGTGGCAGCTTGCAGCAAGGCTTCCAGGGCGGGGGCTCCTCTAGAGTGATGACAGAAACCTGAAGTGGGGGCTCTCGCCCCACCCTGGAGACACTGCTCCCTTGCCCTTAAGGGGGCCCATAATTAGGACATGAGCCTAGGCCCTCCACAGCCTTGCTATGTCCCTGAAGCAGTAGATGTTACTTTTATTAACATAGGTAAACTTAAAACCAAATGAGGAGTTGTTACTTGTACAATCCCATTAACACAATAGCATTCATTTATTTCCCCCCATATCATTGTCCTGGTAATTAGTTCTCTGAAAGTATGTTTGCTGGCAGGGCTAGCGAGTGCTTTCATTGATTCATCGTCTGGTTCAAGTCTGATGCAAGCTTTCATGTCTGACTTGCAACTTCAGGATGCAATGAGACTGTGATCTGTTTCCAGGAGTGAAGAGGAATGTGATGGGCTGTGGTGGTCTCATTCCCACCCTGGCAGTCCATTTATAACTTTATTGCCGTCTCACAAATAGGAAATGGAGTTGAATGTTGTGATTCAACTGCTGTGACTTGTACGTCAGGAAAACAAGGGGCTAGAGAAATCTTTACAGATTTGTAGAGGGGTAGAGTAGAATTCACAGGGAGGCCAAGCCACAAGAGAACCAAGGTAGAGAAGAGACGCTCATGCCCATCATGGTAATAGCAAAGAAAAGAAAATCTGCATGTAATGTGTTTTCAGCGATTAACTTACAATCCTGAGAGCTGTTCATTCCTCCCCGCTTCCCTCCATATCATGTGAGCACTAGTGCTATCCAGCTTCTTTTGGACACAATCCCATGGTGGGAGGCTTAAAATAATCATAACTGATTGTTTCTGAAAATCTTCTGTATACCCCCATTCAGTAGATTCCTGGCCACATTGAGTGTTGCTAAATTGTAGTTGTTGACTTTGTCACTTGAGGCAAAGAATGTGTGCGGAAATTTTTTTTCCATTTCTTTTAAATGGAGAATGCAAACCTAAATGCATTTGAAGAGGTGGGGGAAGATCCTTCGGTGAAAATGACTGGAGTATTTTTGATACAGCTGTCTAGACATGGCGGATACTTTAGTGAAATGCAAAGCAGAAAAATCCACATGAATATTTTATTATTGGCAAACAAAAGTCACTGTCTTTGAGCCCTGATGTAATGATTCTCCAATGTGACAGCTGTTATCTTGCTTGTATACTAGAGCTAAAGTCTGCACAGGATGATAACAGAAGTTACAGTACATGCATTGTTACTGGCATCAAGATTATAGAACATTGATTGATACACAACTCTATAATGCTGTTTTACCTACAAATCTGATTTTGGGGCACTTATTCCCCATGTCTTTGTAGTAGTTGTTACTTAAAATGAAACACTTGCAGGAGGAGATGGGACTTAATTGGTTCAGTGGATTAGAATATGAAGCTTTATTTGAGTCACTGGTTAGAAACTGGTTGTTGGAGTCTGAAAGTCATTGCTTTTACACAGCTCCTCATTGGTCCAAAGAAATGGTTGATCATCGCAATTCAATTAAAAGAAGATATTCTATTATTATTTTTAAAAACTCTGCTTTACAGTAATAGTTTAGGGCTCTGGCAAATTCAATCATGCATTAAAAAAACATGGAAATTACAAGATAAGGTTCCTGCCTTAACTTGTCCACCATGTAAGCAGTAAAGACAGTGTACAGTCCCACATATTGTGCTTGATTCCAACTTAGGCTCCATGCCCCCACATTTTGTATTGGTCTTTCAGTCCCAATCCTCTTCCTCTGCAGGTTGAGGGCAACACTGAATTTGAGGAATGGAAGAGGTGAAGGGGCAGCGGTAAAGCTGGGGGGAGCCTGGGACTGGTAGAGCAGGGACAGTGGGAGAGTTGAGGAGGAACTCAGGACTGGAAGAGTGGGAGCAGCAGCAGAGCTGGAGAGGGCTCAGGGATGAGAGAGCAAGGGCTGCAGGTATGGATTGAGCGGCAGCAGCAGAGCTGGGGGTGGAGGTCACGGGTGGGGAAGCAGAGGCTTAAGCAGGTATGGATTGAGCGGCAGCAGCAGAGCTGGGGGGGGGGAGGTCACGGGTGGGGAACAGAGGCTTCAGGTGGGGATTGAGGGACCGCGGCAGAGCTGGAGAGGTGATCACGTCTGCGGGTGGGGATTGAGGGGTAGCAGCAGAGCTGAGGGGAGTCTAGGGCTTGGGAGAGCAGGGACTACGGGTTGGGAATGAGGGGCAGTGTTAGAGCTGGGGGAAACTCAGGACTTGGGGGAGCAGGGGCTGAATGGGGGGATTGATCCACAGCCCCTGCTCTCCCAGCCCTGGGCTCCCCCCAGCTCTGCTACTGCCCCCTTGCCCTCTCCATTCTCCAGCTTCAGTGTTGCAGCTGGCGCAGAATGCAGCAGCCTGTCTCTTGACTGGGATGGGCCGCATGGAGCACATCACACCAGTGCTCCGAGCACTGCACTGGCTGCCTGTTGTCTTCCGGGCCCAATTCAAGGTGCTGGTTTTGACCCTTAAGACTCTAAACAGTCTGGGTTCTGCTTACCTGAAAGATCGCCTCACTCCCTGGGTGGCCCCTGTGGTCATCTGGGAACGCCCTCCTGGACGTCCCGCACTTCCGGCGGGTCTGGATTGGCAGGCGGGCATTCTCAGTGTGGTCACATGGTTGCTTTGGAACGCCCTCCCAGTGGAGGTTTGCCTCAGCCCAAGTCTCCTCGTCTTTGACGTAGTTGAAAGACCTGGCTCTTCCGTCAGGTGTTTGGGGAGGAGGGGGAGGGTGGGAAGGGGTTGGGTTGGGGGGGTTTGTTTTTTGTTTTTTACTGATCATTCTAAATTTTTAGCTCATTTGTGGGGGTTTTTAACTTTTTGGTATTTATATTGATGTATTTTTGTATTGTGATTATTGCTGTGAGCCTCCTCGAGTCATCTTGTGCGAGAGGGGTGGGATAGAAGTGCTTATAATAAATTAATTAATTAATTTAAATAAACCCGAAGAGGATTGGGACTGAAAGATCAATGTAAAGTGTGGGGGCATGGAGCCTTAGTTGAAATCAAGCACAATATGCGAGACTGTACAACGTCTTGGGGCACACACTCACACTTGAGCGGGACACACGGGGGGGGCACACACCGGGGCATGTGGGACATGCACAAGCACACACGGAGACACACACATACACGGGAGGGGCACACCAACAACACACACACACGGGGACACACGCAGAGGGGGAAAACCTACACGCAGGGACATGGAGGGACACACATGAGACACGGACACACAAACTCATATGGGGGGACACACACACGAGGGACATTCCCACCCCAAGGGTGGAACGCAAACCCCCACCCAGAGGGAGGACACACACACATGGACACGGACACAGGGTGCGCACACGCACACACACGGGGGGACACAAACACACACAGAAGGGGGACACAAACACATGGGAACACACAACCACAGGGGGGAGACATATGGGGGACAAGGACACACACACGGGGGGACACAAACACACAGTAGGACACGGACACACGGGGGGACACATAGATGGCAGGACACGTGGGGGTGCACTTGGGAGTACACAGATACACAGGGAGATATGGACACGGACACACATGGGGGGGGTCACAGAGAGAGCGCACACATGCAGAAGGAGACACACTTCCTCTCACACATGGGGATGGATGCGCATACACGGGAACACACACTCGCAGAGAAGGGATACACACAGATACAGAAAGAAGGGGACAGATACATGCTCCCTCCACCCAGACACACACGGGAACACACATACTCTCTCCACATGGATACAGAAAGAAGGGGGGAAGAGCAGGACACACACAGAGATGGGGAGATGCACGCACACACAGAAGGCAACACACACAAGAGCGGGGAGGCACACACACAGAGAAGGGGACAGAGAGAGGACACTCACACATGGACACACACCCTGCCTGTTGCCTCCACCGCTATTTAAAGGTTTGGGGCAGCTGCACACATGCGCATGCTGAGTGCCGACATGTTTCCTAGTGTGGCATGCTGGGAAGCCATGCTAGGAAACATAAGTGCAGCTTTGCGTTCTCCCATAGACTACAATGGGAATTTAAACATGTTAATAATTTTAAAAGTAACGAGCAGTTTAAAAAAAAAAAAAAAAAAAAGCCAAGGCCACCCCTAGCCCACAGACTTGAGTCTTCTAAAATGATTTCAAGTCCTGACCCATAACTAAAAAACTGCCAAGCTGGTCAAATCAAGGGGGTTGCAAAAAAAAAACCTTGTTTCTCAGCCTCCAACCTTTCAGCTGTTGGATCTCAGCCATTTTGAGTCTGATTTCTCTGAAATTTGAACTTATTTATTTATTTATTTTATATATTTATTTAAAATTTATATCCCGCCCCTCCTGCCCACAGGGCAGCCCAGGGCGGCAAACAACATTTAATTAAAACAGTATAAAAATTTTAAATAGTTTAAAAATACAATTTTCAGGCAGCGGCAGCTGCCTGAATACTTAAATGTACAGCCACTCTTCATTATAAACAGGCGACTGCTGAAGCCCCAATTTTGCAAAAACCGCTTGACCTA
>QEPC01009589.1:1578590-1592751 GCA_003113815.1 Sphenodon punctatus
TTTTGTTGCAATGTATGAAGTGGAAGGTGTTTTGAATTGTAATTGTACTGAATTTTGTTTTTGTGTGTATTTTAAGAAAACTCTTGTACATTTAAGTGTCTTTTTAAACTGTTAAGTTTTTTGTTTTAGTGAATATGTATATAGATTAAACCTCTCACCCAAGCAACTCTCCATGCAAAATTCACAATGATAGTGTAAACTGATTGTAATCCTGCTCAGCTGTGGCAGGATGAGCGGGGTAAAAATATTCTGACATAAATAAATAAATCTTCATTTTATAAGGAATAGAATGTTCAGGCTTTATAATGAACTGTACGAGACTCCTTAACTATTCAGGCACTCCCATGCCTAGATAATTTAACTACTTGACAGGTTATGACTGCAGGCTGACCTTGTCTGTGTTCTTGCTGTCTACTGGGACATAGCAGAAACAAAAAACCCACAATAGTAATTATAGAATTATTTCTGCAGGTCTTGTGAACCTGGCTTCCATATGCTTCCGTTGGCTTAGATACTTAATCATTTTGCTGCTAACTTGAATTGGATTAATCATATTTTGTACCCTGCTAATTTTGAGGTGTATAACAAGTAGGGGTGGGAAGTTCGGATCTTCCAATATCCGATACTGCCGGTATTTGGCCGTATTGGGGATATTGGATAGATCCGATAATTCCCCATACCTGTGCCGCTTCCGGCACCGGATTATTTTTTTTTACATTGCGGCCATTGAAATCAATGGCCGCAATGTAAAAAAATAAACCAAAAACCACTTTCCCTCCCCCTCCCAGGCTGCGCGGGTGGAAGGGGGGACATCCCTCACCCACCCTGCCAGCCCAGCCTGGATTTTTATTTTTTTTTTTTAAACCGGCACTGGTCCTGTCGGCTCCAGCCCACTGCCACACCGCAGGCTGCCCGTCCCGACGACAGTCAGCCCAGGACTATTGCTGGAGGCAGCTCTCCCCCGGGAGCCCTCCCGACAGCACTGTGGCACTCTTTAAACCACCCTGTCACCGAGGAACATAGGGTCACACACGTGAGATACTGGCCTACATGTAGACTACAAGCCTAGTAAATATGTAAAGCAAAAGGTGCAACATGTATGTAATGTTACAATTAAGAACTGTAAAACTCCCCGGAAGGCCTAGTGAAGCGCTGAAGCCAAAAGCCAGCGCTGAAGCCGGACGCGCGCCGCACTGCTGCCACCGCCGCCACCCACTGCGCACGTAAAAAGGCGATCGGGGGGTGTTAAAGAGTGCCACAGTGCTGTCTGGAGGGCTCCCGGAGGAGAGCTGCCTCCAGCAATAGCCCTGGCTGGCTGCCACTGGGGTGGGCAGCCAGTGGTGCGGTGGCGGCCCAGAGCCCGGCGGTCCAGCACCGGTTTAAAAAAAAAAATCCAGGCTGGGCTGGTAGGGTGGGTGGGGGGTGTCCCCCCTTCCACCCACGCAGCCAGGGAGGGGAAGGGAAAGTGGTTTGGAGGGGGGGTTAATTGATTTAAATGGGGACACTTCCCCATTGAAATTAATGGAAAAGAACCAGTATGGTAAACCGGTTTTACCGATAAAACCGATTATTATTTTTAAACCGGTAACCAGTAAAACCAATACCTGTTTTTTTTCAGTTTGGTCCCACCCCTAAGGAAACAGTGGTGTGTGGTTAGCTTTTATTTGTCCCCTTTTCAGTTCCTGGATCTGGCCCCTGGATCCAGTTCCTACTCTGAATACTGAAAGAGTAAGCTCAGGGGAATGCAGCAGAAAATAAGGGCATGCACACAAGTAGAGGGGAAAGATCCATGGCATAAATCCACAATCTGGGCCCTTTTGTTCCTGAGTGCATTCCTTATACACCCCCGCCCTCCTCCTCCTCCTGTGCAGCTCTCGGAGCTTATACTAATTTTCAAAGTTGCTCCTGGATGGGAAACGTTTCCCCAACTCTGTGTATAGAATACACCGACCCATCTAAAAATATCAATATGTTTGAGTGTTAACAAATGGCACAATGGCCACTTACAAGTGGGTGCTCACATGGCTAGCTGTTAACTGAGCACATTCCCCCAACACATTTGTCATTTTGCACCCATGCACAGTGTCATGGCAGGGTATGCAGGGAACATCGTGAGGGTTAAGCCATGCTAATGTGTGCCCCTACATTGGCATGCTGTCAGGTTGCCTGCAGGCAGCCTGACAGCTCACGTCTCCACTTACTCACTCACTCCTCCACATAACAGGAAGGAGAAGTGAGTGAGTAAATCCAGAGGCTTGGCTCCCCAGTGCTACCTGCATTTGCACCCCCCCACCCAGCCTCTACTCAAACAAAGAAATACGGGTTGCTTTCCCACCTAACCACCTCTTTGCTGCCACCCCAGCCCAGACATGCCACCTGGAGAGAACTGATGTTCTTTAACTCGCCTCTCCAGCCTGTCCTAAACGAGGACATGTCCTGACAGGATATATGCTATAGTATCTTAACCACATGTTGCCAGGAAATCATTAATAAACACAAATGTCCTGATATTTTTAACTGGTTGAGGATACATTATACACTTTAAAAGTTTGAGTTATTAGGGTTCATAATTCATCTTATCTAGATCAAAAAGCAATACATACCAATAGACTTGGGGGCTAGGGAAAGCAAATTAATTCCACTTATCCAGAAGTTCAAGCTATGCAAATTTTACTTAAATGGATTTCATTGTAGTTTTCAGTGGACAAATCTACAGGTAACTAGTGGTGGGCTGTTACGGACTACTATAGAGTTTTAAGTACACACTGGTGCTGTAGAGTCTTTTCTCTGCCCTTTTCCTGCTCGCTCCTTCTTGCCTTCCAAACAGTGACTATACTGCTTTGGAGCAATTTATTTTGAGTTTCATCAGGAGTCATTTTCTCCAGAGCAAATGCCAGATTGCTCAGGGGCAGTATGTTTGCACTTTTAAAAAAAATCCTGGAACAAAGATTACATCTGTATACGGCCTTCATTTTTTCCCTTCCTCCTCCACTGTTTGCATACATGCTTTGTGCCCTTATGGACATTCTTGAGACAAGAATCACTTTTGTAAACTGGTCAAGAATGTCCCTTTGAACTAACCAGCAACGTGTTGCTGTTGACTGGAATTCAGGATAGAAGGAATCTAGCCTTGGGAAATGAGCATGCTGAATTTGGTTAACAAATGTCCAAATGTAAATCTGTGCCCTTTCCAAAGATTCAAGCAAATCTTGTGTTTAGATATACGTAATTGTTTGGCCACTTCACTAACAAGTCCCTTAAATATTGCTACGTACAACGTGTAGCAGTAAGCAACTTATGGTTGGTTGGCAGACATGTATAAATTTGCCAACAAATATTCAATCAGTACAGCCTTGCAGAATTCTTTCCGTACATCTATTTCACCTCCAGTGGACACTAGCTCTTCCTCACTTACCAAACAATTGAGCCCCTTGTTTTTTGCAGCTTCCCAGTGCTCCTGCTGGTTCAGAAACCATTTTTCTTTTTGCATACTTAAGCCATATCTTTACTGCTGTTTAATGGTAATGTTGTTGCCTAGTGAATTTGGAAGGAGTTATTAAATGCTTTCCATTTATTTTTCTTTAAAGTGCTTAGAATAAGCTTTTTATGCTTAAGAGGATAAAGATAACTGCACGATTGGAACCCCCTGGTTCTTTAAACATCTGTGACATTGTTGGATGCTGGAGACAGCACTTAACACTTTGTGAGGAGTTGATGAGACAATGCTGTGTACAGTGGCTTTATGGATGATAAAATTTGCATAGCCTGTGGAGGCTTAGTGTAGCAGTTAAACATGAAGCATATGTTTTACAATCAAATGTTTCACCCACATTGTTAACATTTATAGCCAGTTTGTTTTAGTGCTCACTGTGACAAAGGCCTCCACCACTTCTTTGATGCTCTGTCTTCCAGAAAATTGTAGGAGCTACACCTGTTTTAAGACTGCTCTAATAATATGCGTATAACTGTATTTTTTTATTTTTTTTAAAAGCACTTATAGTGCCAGATACTATTCATGATAGGTATATAAATGCTAAAGCAGTGGTTCTAAAGCTTTTGCTGTGTGACCTCATTTTGAGACTTGAGCATAATTCCATGACAGCAATGCAAAGACCTGTTTGTTTCATATATATCCGTTGGGAGTGTGATCCCATCCACAGATGTATGAACCCAAGGTTTTGATGCATAGTTTGGGAACCTCTGCACCAAAGCATCTATTCAACTTGAGACACTGGAATGACAATCCTTGAGAGGGGAGTCCTCTCCCTCCTTCCCATTACACCACACAACACAGGTGATGCCAGTGAAAGCTGCTTTGCATCACTTTGCAGTTGTGTGCTAGCCATGATCTGAAGCAGCCACCTTTACCTGTGAGTGTAGATCAGTTTGCATGGTTGATTTAGTTCTCACTCATTCCCCCTTCATCTCCATGGGTGACAGTCCTAGACACTTGGGCTTGCTTTCCCTTGACCGGATGAAGGCAGAACAGGACTGCCCTGCCCTTCATCAGGGCCAGCCCCAGACATGTGCCATATGTGCGGCCGCACATGGCCCCGCGGCCAGCTGGGGCCCCGCGCTTGCCTGGCTGGGCAGCAGGCTGCAGCCAGCTTCTCCCCCAGTAAGTGGTTCTTCCTCCCCTCCCTGGCTCCAGACCCCATCCCTCACCTGCCTCTGCCTTCTAGTAGCGCTGCAGCAGCATAAGGCTGTTTGTTTACAAACAGCTTCTCCCCATGTGCTGATCAGAAGGTTGCTGCCTTGTAAAGAAGGTTCTTCGAGATGGCTTCCAACATTCTCACAACTGGGTTGTGCATGATCACCCTATTCAAATAATAGACCACATGATGGTCTCGAGCTCCTCTAGTATAAAAAGAACCCTCCCACTCTGAATGACAGTTCCTTTCAACCCTTTCTAGAAATATAAGAAAATAATTCCATGCAGGGCTGGAAGGCTGGGTATTTGTGCAAATGTTTGGAGCCATCTCAAAGAACCTTGTTTACAAGAACCTTCTGTTCTTCTTCGAGTGGCTCCTCACATGATATTTTTACATGGCTCCGCCAGGTGGGGAATCCATGGGCGCGCCAGAGCATGGGTGGGGCATGCACACAGCTGCAGACGCATCCCCACTAACCCACCACTCATCCACACCCACATAGTAACCACCGTTTCCCCCGGTTGCTCCGTGCGTGGGGATGAGTGGGGGGGGTGTAAGTGGGGATGCGTGTTAGATGGACGTGCACGTACCCGCACTCACCATGGGCGCATGCACCGCGTTGTTCACACGGGGTTCCCCCACCCATGAACACACAGAAATCTGCGTGTTCATGGCTGGGAGGATAGGCCCGTGTAAAAAGGGCCACATTCTCACAACTGTCTTACTTATACTATCTTAGGTAGGAATTTAGGATGTAAAGCAATATCTATTCTATCTTGGAAAATAAATCTGCAAATATGGTTCTGATATTATTATGGCTGCTATTTCACTAACTCTTCTTAATGAAGTTATTGCTAACAGAAATTCTGTCTTTAAACCCGCACCCCATAATCAGTTCATTTGCACCCCCCATATAATCAATTCACGCTGCCCCGTGGGCACAACTTAAATGGTTATGGGTGGGGGGCAGCGTGAATTGATTATATGGGGGCGTGGGCACAAATGAACTGGTTATGGGGTGGGGGCAGCATGAACTGATTATGGGGACACAACTGAGCTGGTTATATGTCTCTTTTCATGGCATAATGCGCTTAATAGGCTGGCTGCATTTTGGGTGTCTTGTGTGTGTGATAGCAGCACCTCTGGACTGGTTGCACCGCATGCATGCACAAGGCACAGGCGGCACCAGCAGCAAGAAGCAACAGGCCCTGGAGGCCAGACTGGCTAAGCTCACTCCCTCCTCCAGTAAGGCAGTGGATGCAGTCAGTCTCTCTGTGCCTGCCTCACTGCCCGCTTGGCTGCCCCTGCAGTGGAACCACTCCTGGGGAGTGGTGGGAGACACTCGGCTGGGGAGGGGGGGAAGCATTAGGAGGCCATGCTTCTCCATGGTTGCTCGGAGGGGTGGAGAATGGGAATCCTTCCTGTCCAGAGGGAGTAAGTTTTATGTAAATTGATACATTTGCATAATTAGGTCAGGTCTAATTATGCAAATTAGGGCCCGCACCAAGACTTCGCACATGGCCTCTCAAACCCTGGGGCCGGCCCTGCCCTTCATTGGCATAACACAGGCACAGGTAAGACATACTCCCTTGGTCTTAGGTCTCTGAACAGGAATTCCTAGTCTGGAAATCTCTCCATCCCTTGGGAGCTACGCATAGTCAGGCCTGCCGCCTACAATCCCCATCAGCTGTTGTGATATCAAGAGCCCACACACTGTTTTCATGCCTAGTTCCCCAAACTCAGTCAGCCTACCTGATGTCTTTAAGCTGTAATTAGCTAGTTGAGGTCATCCACGGTAGGCAAATGAGGTCACACGTCTAGCTGCATCACGTTTAAAGTGGAGTTGCCCTATCTACACTAATTTTAACTTATCTGATTGATTTATTTTTTAAAAACATCTTTTCCCCAATGTAAGAGTACTGATGCTGCAGCACAAAAGGCGACTACTACTAAGATAGTGGTTTCTAAACTTTTCCTGTGTGATCTCCATCTGGGATTTAAATATTATGCCATGCTCCCAGATAGCAATAAAGACATGGGCAATATTATAAAATGCCAATCAGGATTGATTCCCTGTCTGCAGATGGCATGATTCCAATTAAAGTTGCAACCCTACAGCTTGGGAACCTCTTCACTAAGAACTACAGAGACCAATTCAGTTCAAATAACCTTCTGGTGCTGTTGAGTGTTAGTGATCTGGACGATTTCATATCGGCAACCTACCGATGAAATTGAGCAATCCAGTTCCTCTGACTCGAGCCACCATTATCGTTACAGCAAGTTCGTGATAGTTCAGAAATCCTTGTACAGTAATCCCTGGACCACTGATGGCTCCACATATTACTTGCTGGTGAGCTGCAAGGAACTGTTGGCTCATAAGAGTGCTGACTCCTCCTTTACACCCACCAATTTGCATTAGAAGCTAAAAGTACAGTTGGTGGAGGTATGCAAGCTTTCCTGGGTTTTTGTAACCCCAGACCTGCCTGACAAAGGACCCTGTGAGGTCTGAAAGCTTGCCATAACTACACCTAATGTAGTTGGCCTCAAATATAGGCAGTAGAGACAAAGTCATAAAGTGATATCTTTTATCAGACCAACACGGCAAACCCTACTTACACTGAAAGCACTTGTAATTGCCCCAGGTATGTGTTCATGATTGGAAAGGGAAGGTGGTATTCGAGCCCATGATTGGGGAAGAGAGTTGAATTCAAGGTTACCCCCCCACCCCTTCGCCCCCATCATCACCTCTTTAGTGTGATCTATACGGAAAGCTTGTAATTGTGACCATGCTGTCAAAGACAAGTACAGTATGATGTCATTGACTGTATTTGTACTAGTATCCTGTAATATACTAACCTGGTCTACAAGCAGACCTACCACTCTCAATCACCCATTTCTTCCCAGTGCTGCAACTCACTTTGATATACCCATCTCCTGTATAGGAGTAATAAATTAAGCCCATGAAAGCTTAAAATAGTGACTTAATGCTAGGAATTGTTTCTTAAAATGGTGTGTTCCACACTTTCTCCTCTCATGAAATGCAGTGTCACTTTCATCTTTAGTTTGTGATTAATAGTACTCCCAAAGGGAGAGGTAAGATTCATAAGAGCCATTTCTTGCTGGATATTGCAAATAGTTGACAATGTGTGTCATTCGTTTGCTACTGTTCTCTAAGGTCTAGGGTAAATTGTCTTTGTACCTTATGCCATTCTCCCACTTTCATGCAGCTCTCTGTGTGTATTCCAGTCACCCTCCTCTGTATTCGCTTTCCTCCTTTAAAAGATCTCTTCCTTCCACAAAGCCCCAGGATGGTTGATGCACCGGAGGGAAGACTTGAAGCAAGAATAAAATAACTTCTGAAGTTTGACCCTCCTCTGGCCACCTGTTGCTCTTCATGTCTTTCCCCTTGTTATTGTCTGTCCCGATATTTTTTTATTTTTATTTATTTATTTGGCGGGGAGCCTCTTCCGACTTACAGCTCAGAGCTCATTTGGTAAATAACATTAATAATAGAAAAAACTGCAGATGGAGCTGTCTATCGGAACTTTGAAGTTTCTGTGTTTCCTTGGTTTGTGTCACATGTTTAAGTGAGGAGGTCCTTAATGTATCCACATGGGATCCCCTTAACGAGTTTGTTAGGGCCTGTTTTTGCCTAGGTGATGGAAAGAACTATATGAAATGAACTGTCATCTTTTATCATTTCCTGCTAGAAAATGTTACTACTGCAGCTTTTTGTTGAAGACCTTTGCATCCTAAAAAAATATAGACCCAAGCGCACATCTTGCAGGAAAGAATGGTAACAGAAAGCTTTAAATTGTGAGTCATGGATGGGGAACGTTTTTCCTCCCAGGGGCTACTTTGAAAACTAGTTCAAGCTCAGAGGGCTGCATAGAAGCAGTGGAGGTGTTTAGGGGGGTCCAGATCATGGATCTGTGCTCTGGATCTGGCCCTATCCTTGTGTGCATTCCCTCATCTCTGCTCTTCTCAGTTTGCAGTGCTCGGGGGTAGGAAATGAATGCAAGGCCAGATTCTGAAACTAGAAAGGGGCCGCGTAAAAGCTTGCTTGCAGTCCAGTCCACATTTGGTCCCTGGGCCTAAGGTTCCCCACCCCTGTTGTAAATAAAGGGGAATTGTACTAAATACAGTACAGCTACTCAAAACTGTTTCATGTGAGTATACATGCATGCATACACTGATTGAAGAACTGTTCGGCGTGAAACAGGCATTTCAGGAATCCTTTATTGAATTACAAATTATTACATTTCTTGAAGAGAAAAACATTTAAAATACTCAAACTCATCCAGGCCTCATTGTGAGAATGAGCAATGATGATTTCTCTTTATTTCAAACACACACTTGGGGCATTTATTGTGACTATTGACTTAGATCCAAGGATTACATACTGTAAGAGCTATTTCTTATTCAGTCAAACTGAGAAATTTGGGGAAGGGACCCAGGTCCTCCTTTTATGTTCTGTATTGGTCAACTACCATGATAGCACTTAGCAAAGAGAGAATGATACTTGTAATGGAGAGCATTTAAACTGAGCATTTCCCTTTTTTCTGTCAGTAAGATATTTCCATTTTACCTATTTTGTACTTTCCATTGTATCTTATTTCAAGCCTTAGGTAAATACTCAGGTTTGAATGCAGGTACAATCATCTTTGGATTTGCAAGAATCTTAAACGTATTTTTCCACTATGGGAGGGGGCAGTGGGCAGTTTCAAAACAAGATTCAAAAGATACTTTTTTCGACTTGAAAAATAGCATCAATTCTTTCTAATCCTAGAAATACACTTATGGTTTTAAGGGCGAAAGCAATTCAGTTTACCCTCTCTAAAGTTATCAAGAAAATGAGTACCTTCTCCAAGAACACTGCTGTTACTGTACCTCTTAATATTGCTTACCCAATTATGGTTAAGAAAGCTAATGTTTGCAGCATTCCTTGAATTAAATGACTAGGTGACTTGATCTTGGCTTTAACTGGTTATGAAAAATTCCTTGGCAAATGAGTCTTAATTGTGTGTTACTACATTTCATATTAATACTGTGATGGACCAGTCCTTCCATAACCCAAGATTTTAGCCATTGTTAAAAATGTGTATCCAGAGCTGCTATCCTTGTATTCTTCTGAATCATAAAAATGTCAGACCTATTGTGTGTGTCAAAGAACTTGAAGAATTAATCTTGATATTGGATTATATTTCAAATGCTGATTAGGCATTCAATATAGAGACTTGTGATGGGAGAAACCATCAACTTGAATACAATAACATTTGTATATATATTAAGAATGGGCATTGCGAATTCGGATTAATCCACAAGTATCTGAAAATGGGCAATTGCGGATTAATCTGTATAATCCACAACACGCAGTGGATCCATACTTACGGATCCGGATTTTCCCCCAGCTCATCCCCCAGGGCCCTGGAGTCTACTTACTGACCTCGGAGAGATTGATTGAAGCACCGCCACTGCTGTGGGGACTCGTGCAGGCTCCCTCACTCTGTCGTCATACTTGCTCCTTATCACACGTGCAAAATGGTCGCTGTCCTTCACCAAAATAGCAGCAGCCAAAATGACAGAGCCCCCACAGCAGCGGAGCCTGCCAGATCCCCTACAGCAGCAGTGGTGCTTTAATAAAGTCCTCTGAGGTGGCAAGTACCACTCTGGGGCCCCAGGAAATAGGGGTGAGGGGAAGTCAGACTCACTGTCCCGGGGCTAGGATTGGGAGTCGGCCATTGACTTTAATGGGAAAATCCAAATCCGGAATTCAATCTGACCAATTCATTTTATAAATTACACCTGGTTCGTTGTCTTCAACCTTATATTTCCGGTACCAATCTGGCCACTGTCATCCATGCATTCATCACCTCAAGATTGGACTACTGCAACGCACTCTACGTGGGGCTGGCTACCCCTAATGACGACCTCGAGACTGCAGCTGGTGCAGAATGCAGCAACCCACCTACTGATGGGGACGGGCCACCATGAGCACATAACACCAATACTCCATTCGCTGCACTGGCTGCCTGTAGTCTTCCGACTCCAATTCAAGGTGTTGGTTATTACCTTTAAAGCCCTATACCTGCGGAACCACCTCATCCCTCATGTCCTGGATTGGCCCCTGTGGTCAGTCGGTGTGCCTTCTTGGAGATCCCCCAGATATCCCGGGGGTCGATGTTTGAGAGGGCATTCTCGGTGGCCACACCTTGGCTGTTGAACTCCCTCCCGATGGAGGTCCACCTCTTTCCTGATCTTCCCTCCTTCTGTAGACAGTCTAAGACCTGGCTGTTTCGCCAGGTGTTTGGTGAAGGGGATGGGTAGTGGGTAGGGTTTTTTCTTTCTTTTGTGTGGGGGGGAGAAGGTATTGGGTTATTCGAGCCCGTCTGTTGTACATTTTATTGGTTACATTGTGTTTTTATTTTCTGTTGGACGCCGCCCTGAGCTGCCATTTGGCAGGAGGGGGTAGGTTATAAATTTTGATTAAACTTAAAAAAACTAAATCTCTAGTGTGTATATACGAAATATCTGATGAGCTAATACTAATTTGTTCCGGCTGGAATTCATAAGAGGCACTAGACTGTTATGGTCCAGCAGCCTTTTGATTTTTCTTCCTTCACACAGCAAAATGGCCCTTCCTAGTAGAATTGACCACCTGCTAAAAGCAAGCTGGCAGATTGAGAAGAAAATTGCTAGATAATCTTTGCATTCACTAATACAATATTTCACAGTTCAGATTTTTGGAAATGCTCCATGTTTGATGAACCTGTTTTTCAGTTCACACGCTAAACCCTTAACTTTAAAAAAGGGGGGGAAATAATGTGGCTGTTTCAAAGCCACAATTTTTGTCATGTTTTTTGGTTTGTCTTTATCCAGTCCACAGTGTACCTCCATAATTATTCACAAATAAAACCAGTACTAGTAGCTTGAAGCAAATTCCTGACATTGATGCTGCTGAGAGTCCCCCTCCCTTGTCTCTCTTAGATTGTAATCTCCCTGGGGTAGGGACCTATCATAAATGGCCCCGATCCTATACCCTGCAGGTCCCGCGTGCAAGCCGCATGCGCGTGGGTTCCCCACAACACAACATGCCGCTATTGTAGATGTGTGTGGGTCCCGTGCAGCTGCGTGTGTGCACAGGATCCACAGGTTATAGCATCAGGACCATTGATTACAGTGCTGGTACACTGCTAGTGCTATTTAAATACTAGTACTACTACTACTATATACAGGACTGTAAAGATCCACTCGCCAGCTTGCTGCTCGTGAGGGGCTTTTTGGAGCCCTGGGCTCCCTTCGCTACTGCAAGTGCCATCCTGGCAAGTAGCCTTTTATACATGGCTAGTAAATTATTTGTATCTATTTTACAGCCTGGCTATATATACTTTTAATCACATGTTCATATATGGTGTGGAATAGGCTAAAAAAAATTAAATGTAACTTTTTAAAAGGAACTTTGTAGGTCATGTTTCAAAGTTGGTAGGCTCTCAGTGTAGGCTGTGACTGTCAGAGGCAAATGAAGGAAGCTACGTGGTATGTCCTCAAGTTATAATTTCATGTTGCAGTAAATTTTATTGCTGATCAGCCAAACAGCAACGTTTGAAGGCAACTCAGTCAGCATGAAAAAAAGCCTCCCAACTAGAAAAGGCCTTAATTTCTAATGAGGAACAGTTGGGGCGGTGTGTGCAGAACTGCAGAGTCAAAGAGTTTTTTTAAAATATTCTGTAGCTTGAGGACTTGGCTCCTCTTCAAACATGTGTAACTACAAAAGGATGCATAATCTTGCAAGTGTCTGTGCCCCATCTAGGGGCAAGAATGTAAAAATTCATTGCAGCAGGTAAAACAGACAAAAAGACATAGCATTTCCTTGGCATGCAAATGCCTTTTTTTCTTTTCTTTTTTTTAAATTTCCACTGAGAAGGGATTTCTGTTCTGGGTTAGGAAATAAAAAATTATTTCCCTGCATTTCATTTTCTTGTCTTACTGCATGAATGCAGTCTGATATAGATGATGATGAGAGGCTGAATTTCTGGCTTTTAGTTAAACTTTTGTTAAAAGAAAGATGCATTGTTGTGTGTTTTTTTTTAACCAATATTCTGAAATGTCAGAGTTTTCTCGCTGTTTAGTAGCTCTAATTCTTTCTGATTGTGTTACATATGGCAGCTGTAGTTTCTACCTTGTCTGCTGAACTTTGTTTGCAGCATTAATAGTGAGAGATCTCCACATTCAAGACTGATAAAGGTGTTTTTGTTCTCTGTGTTGTATGTGCCATTGAGATGCTTGGGAAGAAAAAAAGGATTCAAACTTCTAAAACTTTCACATGATCATAGCATGTGCCCCAAACAATTCTTCTGATATTAATCACTTCTGTGAGTTATTTGTGAATTATCTGTTTCCTTTAAGTGTAGCAAAGTCATGAGCTGTATTGGAATCCACCACAGAATGCTGGCAGGGGAGAGGTTATGTAGCAGTTTTTAACATATATTTCTCCATACGCCTTCAGCACGCCAGAACTGTTCATGTTAACCATCATCACAGCACCCTGCATAATTCTGGTTGACCGTGCTCCAACTGGTTACTCTCTACAGCATCAGCCCCGACCGGGGGGGGTGGGGCATGTAGCTGTTGTTTTTAAGGAGACCTGGTCTGTGAGGAGGTATCCAGTGCAAACTCTCTGGTATAGAGGGCGTCCATCTAGTGATTGGTTTTGGCTGGAGACCAGGGGCGGTGGGCCGCCCAGGGAGGGAGGGGCAATGCCTCTCCTGGCCCCAAGACTCCCCTGGCCGGCCGGCCCTGGCAATACTGCAGTGCTTTTTTTAAAAAAAAAAAGTCTGCGTGCGCCGTGGTGAATGTTTGGAGCCATCTCGAAGAACCTGGTTTAGCGCAGCAACCTAGAAGTTTGCTGCTCTAAACCAGGTTCTTCGAGATGGCTCCGAACAGTCTCACCGGTTGTGTTTGTCCCACATTCTCACCGGTTGTGGGACAAAAAGGAGGCGTTTTTCCCCTTTGTGCGGAATGGGCGGCTAGAAGCGCCGTCTATTCCGCATAAAGGGACCCTGCACATTGCAGGGGCCAGGCAGGGGGAAAGTCCATACCAGGGTGCTACATCACGCCCTGGTATGAACTGCCTAGTGTCCCATGGCTTTGGGGGGGGGGGCTGGGAGCTCCTGCTCACGTGCGCAGCTCGCAGCGCACCCAGCCCCCCCTCCCTTCCTGAGTCCCTCCTCCCTGTTGAGTCAAACTGACTCGACTCTGGGAGGGAGGAGGGGAACTTGGGGAAACCCGGCTGCATGGCAGCTCCCAACCCCGACTGAACAGTTCGGGCCTGGGAGCTCCCATGCAGCCATCAGGTCCAGAGCGGAGAGGAGCCTGACGGAGCTGCTGCCGGTGAGTAAATTGTGGGGCACATGGGGGATGAGGGAGCAGGGGACACATGGGGGGTTAGGGAGAGGGCAGTAGGGGGCACATGGGTGGGGGGGAGTGTGGGGGCACATGCTGGGGCGGGG
>QEPC01009589.1:1593339-1606027 GCA_003113815.1 Sphenodon punctatus
TCCCTGTGTTTTGGGTTTATAAATTATTTATTTTAAGCTTGATGTGCATGTAGACTGTTTTCTTCCATCCAATGTTAACCCTGGGAACTCCTTGCTGCTGGGTTATGCCATGCCACTGGCCTGCCGTCCCCCTGGCTCTGCCTGCCGTCCCCCTGGCTCCGCCCTTAGGCCCGCCCACCCACCCCTTACCTACGGGACCGCCTCACTCCCAGGGCTCTGAATCAGCCCCAGCGGTTCACCAGGGGTGCCTTCCTTGACGTCCCCGGGGTTTCTTGGGGGCCACAGTGGGGAGGGCGTTCTCGGTGACCGCACCACGGCTGTGGAACTCCCTCCCGGCAGGACCTCTTCTCCTTTTAGATGATTTTGTAAGACGTGGCTGTTCTGTCAGGCTTTTGGCGAGGGGGTAGGGTAGGGTGGGGGGGATTGAGGGTTAGAGTGGGAGGGTTTTTTGTTTTGTTTCTGTTTAATTTTTATGACTCTTCCCCTACTGAGATTTTATATTTTTATTAGTTTGTTAATTGTTTTTATTTGTGTTTAAAATTGTGAGCCACCCCAAGCTGTTTTTTCAGGAGGGGCAGGGTATAAAATTGTAGAAATGAAATAAATAATATTTTCAGTTGTATAGCTCTCCAGACTGTTGCTATGCACATTTCGGGGTGCTGGTAGTATTGACCTATAAACAGTGCTGGATCGAGCAAGTTGTGGCCCTGTGCAATATGGTAACGTGGGCCCCCTCTTAAAATAGGAATGTTTAACAGAGACACTGACTCACCCATTTTTATTTTAAAGGAGAATCTTACTGTAATTTTTTTAGGTTAAATGGTTAACCATAATATTCCCTTCAGGAGCTAGGGCTCCCTGCATTGCAGGTCTTCCAGGTGCACATGTTGCTGTTTTTAGTTTATCCATGGGCCCCATGTGTTGGGGTTTGGCTTCTGAAATTGCCGTGGATCCTCTATAGGTCAGGACCCTCGTGTTTGAATTTCATTTTACACCAGTGCTTCTCATACTCTTCTTCTCATGGGGCCCTGTACAGTTGCATAGTCTGCATTCTTCTGGATCTGGCCCTGCCTAAAAGGCCCTAACCAGCATGAGCCCTACATATCGGAAAAACCGCCGCCCTCCCCTATGTTTCGTCACAGTCCCTAAGGTCAGCTGAGGGGACAGCCTCTTGCTAGCTCCATCGTTTCACTCAAGTTTATACGGCTTAAAGCCCATAGAGAGATGTTCTCGGTGGCTGCCTTTTTTACTTGGCCAGGTGTTTGGTGTATGGGCATCGGTTTGAGAGGAGAAAGCTTACTAGGGGTTGGAGTGGTTATATTTATATTACAATTTATTTTACATGTCTGTGGGTTGTTTTATTATACCTTAATAAATAATGTTAATATTAATATTATAGAGAGAGCCAGTGGTGTACCTGGCACTGTAGTCAGTAGTTATAGACTGGCTCCTACCCCAGAGGGGCTTACAATCTAAGAGGGGCAAGGATGTGGGAGGCAAGGGAGAGGTGAACATCAGGAGAGAGACCGATACATTCATGAAATTGAGAAAATGCAGACACAATTGCTTAACTTAGTTACAGGGAAGAGATTTCTGAGTGAGGAAGGGAAGAGGATGCAATTTCACTCATGATGGGCTAGGGAAAGCCTGATGGAAGAGGTAGGATTTCAGGAGGGATTTGAAAGTTGGAAGGGAGCAGAATGAATGTATCCAGGGAGGGAGTTCCAGGCATAGGGGGCAGCAAGAGAGAAAGGGGCAAAGATGTTTAAAGGAATAGGTGAGTCACAAGCAGGCGATGGCGGGGCCAGAGGAGGAGCAAAGCTCGCAGGCAGGAATGTGGCGCGATACAAGAGCGGAGAGAGATGGAGCATGGCCATGAAGAGCCTTGAAAGTGAAGACAAGGAGCATGTGCGTATCTTGTATGTTAAACCGCCCTAGGGATAAAGTGGGTTATAAATCTAAAAATAAATAAATATGCACTCTGGGAACCTGCATGGAAACTGCACCTTTGGGGTGCTGTCAATATTCTTGGGGGACTGCTTAAGCAGTTACACATTGAGCTTGGGTGCAACTATCTATTTTCTCTTGCAAACAACTGTCCAATAGCCTTGCTCCTGTGAACATTTGCTCATAACCATGGGGTAAGAGCTAGGTATCCCAGAGACGATTTGGGACACCCCCCCAACTTGGCTAACTCATCTGCCATAGAAAGTCTGTGTGAAGAAGAGTGATAGTATCCTGCTTTCATCCTATCGAGACCTCTCGTGTGGAGTCCCACAGGGTGCTGTTCTGTCCCCTCTCCTGTTCAACGTGTATATGCAGCTGCTCGGCAAGGTGATTAAGGGGTTCGGTGTGCAGTGTTATCAATATGCTGGTGACACCCAACTATACCTCTCTTTTTCAACAGACCCAGGCCTGACAGTCCCTGTGCTTACTCAGTGTTTGGCGGCTGGGGAGGACTGGATGAGGGCTAATCGGCTGAGGCTGAATCCTGACAAGACGGAGGTGATGTTAGTGGGTAAGGTGATGGAGTTGGCGGCCCCCATTGTTGATGGGGTCTGCCCTCCATTGGCCTCCCAAGTACGGAGTCTGGGGGTGCTCCTCGATGCGCAGCTCCTCCTGGATCTCCAGGTGGAGACTGTGGCGAGAAGTGCTTTTCACCAATTACATCTTGTGCGACGGCTTCGGCCGTTGGTTTCGGACTCTGACCTGGCCACTGTCGTCCATGCTTTCATCACCTCTAGATTAGACTGCTGTAACGCACTCTATGTGGGGCTACGCATGGTGACGCCTCAGAAATTGCAGCTGATGCAGAGTGCGGCGGCCTGTCTCAGTGGGACTGGGCCACCGGGAGCATATTACACCAGTGCTCCGTTCTCTGCACTGGTTGCTGATGGTTTTCCGGGCCCGATTCAAGGTGTTGGTCTTGGCCTATAAAGCCCTAAACCGTCTGAGTCCTTCCTATCTGTGAGATTGCCTCACTCCCCGGATCCTGTATCGGCCCCTGTGGTCATCCGGGGGTGCCCTGCTCGAGGTCCCCTGAGTTTTTCGGGAGGCCACGCAGGGGAGGGCATTCTCGGTGGTTACGCCACGGCTGTGGAACTCCCTTCTGGTAAAGGCCCGGCTGGCCCCTGATCTTCCCTCCTTTCGGAGAAGTTGTAAGACCTGGCTGTTCCACCAGGCGTTTGGTGGGGAGGTTATTTTTTCCCCTTTTATGTTGTGTTAGTTTATGTTTTTTTAGTACTTGTAAGCCGCCCCGAGCTGCCTGTGGCGGGAGAGGCGGGGTAGAATTTTTTTTTAAATAATAATATAACTAGTCTACTTCCCACTGTAGCAACCAAACCAATTTGTTTTTCTTTCCATTCTTTTTTCACAAGAAAGAGGAAGAGATGTGGTTTGAATTTTATATTTCTAATCCTGGGAATGTTGGGGTGGGGAGGCTGCCAGTGCAAACTGTATGGTGCCAAAAGATCAAGAATGCGCATCTTGGAGGTTGCAGCTTTTGCTGGTTCAGATTGTGGTGGTAATACCAATGTCTTTTTCTCTTTTTCCAAAGGTGCTCTGACAGAGTTCTATGATGAACTGGGGAACAGATACCAGCTTCCAGTATATTGCCTGGCACCACCTATCAACATGATAGAAGAGAAGGGTGACCTAGAGACTCTAGATATTCCTGATCCTCCACCCAATTCTGGGCATGAATGCCAGCTTCGCTTGCGCCTCTCAACAGGCAAAGACCTCAAACTTGCAGTCCGCAGCATGGACACAGTCTATCACATGAAGAGACGTCTGCATACGGTGGAGGGAGTGGAACCCAGCAACCAACGTTGGTTCTTTTCCGGCAGGCCGCTGGCAGACAAAATGAAACTGGAGGAGCTGAAAATCCCGCGGGACTATGTGGTGCAAGTCATTGTGAGCCAGCCCTTAGCAAATCCCACCCCAGTGGAGAATTGATTCTGCTTGTTCATTGAGTCTTCTTTCCTCCATCATTTGGGAATTTGCTTTTTCTGCTTTTCATTTTTCCTCTCTAATGGAATTGGTTCCAGGAAATGAACAGCAAAAATTCCATCTGTGATGGAGATCTGCAAAAACAAAAAACACACACATGTAAACTGCCCCCCGGGACTCTTCCTGATCTGATATTTCTGAACACCACAGCAAGAAACACTTAGCAAAGAAGAGGAAAAGTGTGGGAGAGAGCTTGTAATTTAAACAATAGCAACCTGTAATAATGTTTTGAACTGCAAGTGGAGCATTGATTCATGGAGAGAGAGAGAGCACTTTTTTGAAGAAGAAAAAATAGAAACATTTAAACCAAATTGTAGTAGTTCATGAAATCATAGCCACTTACAGTTCATACAAGAAATGTAGTTGCTCTGGTAAAGCCAATGTACTAGATATTTATGATGATTGTTTGTTTTGGTTTAACTCTTGCTTCCTAAGGTTGCTGCTGGGGACTAGTGAAACTTCTCCCAAAGGAGCTAGACAGCGGGTCAGATCTTTGCGTTCTGTATTTTTAATGTTCAGACCAACCGGTTTTGGTACATTCCAGTATGGTGACAAATGGTCTAGAGACCGTTACTGGCTTCAGTGTATGGTAAACACTGCCTTCTAAAGTGTTAGGCAATAATTTAGTAACTGTGTACACTTTTTTAAAAAAAATCATTCATGTACTGTACTGTCAAGTTACATGCTACAAGGTCGTTTTGTCCAGCAGTTTACTGGCTCATTGGCACCTGAAAATGTGGCTACCAAATTATTGTAAAACAGACCATTAACAAAAAAGCTTTAGTGGAGGTGTACCAATCTGGATTTAAAAACGGGGGCAATTGTTTTTTATCAACCAACTTTGATACGTTAGCCTGTGATACTTCCAGAGTAAATCCCAGTTGCACCCAGACATGATTGATTGCAGGTTTCCCCCTTGCTAAATTCCCAGGGGGCACAACACTGTGTTAGTGGTAAGGGGAGAACTACATGGTGTGTTTCTCCTAGATGGTGGTGTTACTTAAATCAGCAGCTTCATGCTTTGTTTCGTGTAACTGAGATTTTGACACCTCCATCCCAATACAGTAAATTCATATCAGCATTCAATAACAGTCTCTACAGGAATTTCTCTGTACTTCCATCTCTGGGAAGAGTTGTAAGGAGAAAGCAGGCAAAGGGTTTGTATTTCCTAGATTTGTCTGGTTACTATCTGTTGTTGCTCTTTTGTGCTGCTTAAGGAAATTGTGTGTTTAAAGGAAACTTGTCCGATTTCAAGACAGCCTCTCCATTTCTTTTAGTATTTCCAGATTCGCTAGACTCTCTGAAATCTTGGTAGAAGTAAGAACTTTGAAAGATGGGAATTCAAGAAGCCTCTGAAATAGTAATGCATTTAATGGGATTGAGAGCTTGTCTGTAAAGGAATTAATAGCAGATACCTTCTAGTTTACTTGCAGTTGCTTCAGTAATACGTCTTCATGTTTATATACCTGGCAAGCATCATATACCTGACGAGCATCAGCCTTGTATCGGAGGAATCGGTTGTTTCTCTTGTTAGTATATTTGGAAATGTCCTCACTATCATGCATCAGCAGTCGAAGACAGGTCATTAGACATATCCTCCAGCCTTGCCCCTTCAGAATGAGAAATCATGCCCTTCTTTAGGGGCATTGACATATTCCGATAGGAGCACTTTGGACAAAATTTAATAATTGGACTCACCTAACAATAACAGATTAGATTTGGATGACTAACATTGAACAAACAGTTAACTTATTGAGTAGCTACTGCAGCTGAGAAAACAAAATTGATCTAGTTCCACTGGCTGCTCAGTCCTCTGTGTCTATCCCGTTCTGACGCTGCCTTGTTCCTGTTATAAAAGCAATTATTTTTAGATTTTCAACCAGCTGTCACTAAAGACGTCACTCTTGCCAAACGCCACATCAGCCTTTTGTGTGTTATGACCTAACTCTCCTATATTCTTGGTAGTTTCCATAAATCAATCTAGATTTTCCCAGCTTGGCTTTTATTCCGCCAAGGTGAAGTTTCCATTCTAGAGTGGACATCTTTTATTTGCAACACACAGCTACTTTTAAAAATCAGTTACAACTTGATTGCTCAGCCTTGCTTGGGTTGTTTTGCTATGTCAAATAAAACCCTTTAATGGGAATTGCAAGCTCATGCGATTCTCCAGGTAGAATAGTACTGTTAACAGAATGGCTGGGAGGTGCAGTGCACTCTAATCTTCCATGTCTGAAACCCTGTGCTCATAATTGATACTACAGTCACAGATGAACATGATCTTATCCTAGTTCCCATTGTGCATCCGTCTCACTACCACTACACTCTTGGGCACAATTCACTTCTTCCCATTCTTTTTGAATAACTTGTGATCTGACACTACAGGGTGGTTAAGGTGGCAAAGAAATTTAAGGAAAAAAGAGTCTGCCTCTTAGGTACTTGTTTGTAGATTTTTGTACCTCTCTTTCACTGGCACCATATCCGCGCGCTCACATTTTTTTTAATAAGGCACCAGCATTTGATTAATAAGCCCAAACTAATGCAAAGCCTTTGAGCTACTCTTCACCCAGAGCCTTTGTTATGTTCACAGTCAAGTCTGTTTTTATTATTATTATTATTTATTTATTTCTTTTCTAAGGCAAAATCTAGAGAATGTTAGGGAATCTTTCATATCTTGTCCCTTGCATCCTGAATGGAAAAGGAAGATTGGAATGCTTCACATTGTCTTATAAGCCATTTAGCTTCAGAATCTCCTGAATTTTCACCATTCAGTGACTATCTGACACAACCAGATATTTAAAAAGAGAGATGCTGGGTTTAATAAAAGTTGTCTTATACAGGGGAAAGCATATCTTGCAAAACAGAGTGTCCATGTTTTCTCTTGGATTTTTTTGCATTTTCTGAAAGGGGGAGACAGTGTTACAGACGGTAAGGTGGAAAAAGCTATAACTAGAATGACTATTTCTGTTAGCAGTGCACCCATTGCCTCTTTGTAAGATGGAATTCCAAATATCAAGGTAATTGTTTTCCACATTACGTGTACTTTGTGAATTTCCAGTGTTGAGCAAACATTTGAATGACTGCCACATCAGCTTTGCAAAGTGTCGGCGGTGGAATGTTGCACTACCGGACCAGTGTGTGTGTTTCAGTTGTTAAAGAAGTTACAAACGCTATTTGGGTTTGCAAATGTAGGGATGGGCATTGCTATGTTGGATCACAGAAGGGATTTTTACAGAAACAATGTATTCTTTCTCATTAGTTTTTTCTCTTTCCCCCCTCTCACAAACATGCAAAAACTGACAAGGATAATAATAAAAAAGTTGGATTACAATTAGGGTGGGGGGTTGTTTTTTTAAAAAGTGGAAGTAGTTTTGGAATCCCCAGCCTCCTGGATAACTCTGATAAACTAGGCACTCAGCTGTTCTTTTTAATTTTCATAAGATCCCTATGATGAGGGTAGAGTAACAATAACTAAATTGGAGATGATTTTTAAGTGTGTGCAACCATAGATAGGAATATGTTCATCAGCATATCGCATGCAACAGGGTGGCTATATACAGTCAAGAAACAATGTGCTTCATTGGTAAAGATTTTTGGGTGGGTTTTTTGGTCCCTTAAAGATCTCCTCCTGGTTACGTAAATGGGGCGGGGTCGTTGATAAGAGGGGGGGCAGAATCTGCCCTCAGATGTGCAGTTTCCGCTGAGTTCAGTGGGAAGTCTGTGTGCACACCCCAGAGCAGAATGGGAGATGATGTAAAAACAGGAAATGGAAAGCAAGCAGCACCATCCTGCTTCTCTTTCTAGAGCAGGAAGGATGAAGAATTTGTCTAAATACGGAACTTCATGGGTGGAGTATCAAGTACAACTAGTGCTAAAATGCAGCTGTTGGCCACAACACCCCCATCCTGTAGTTGAAGTCAGAAAGTCAGCTCTGAGTTTGTATTATTCATCATCTGTTTCACCAAGACATTTCCCCCTCATTTAAGGAAGGGATAAATAAAATCATACCGTTGGGTGCAATTTTTGTTGGGCTTTGGGCTCTTGAAAGGTTATTTTGATCTGACTCGTCTAAAACAAACACAGCGCTGTAGAGGAGTACATTAATAGGAGGCTTTTTATAATGTATATACAATGTGCAGGGGAGATGTCAGGTGCAGGCAAGAAAGCATTTTGTAGAGATTTAAGTACAGCTACAAGCTTGTGTGTGTCTCGCTCCAGATTAACTTTGTTCATGAACTGATGCTAGTGGATTTTTACCCACTTGCATTGGCAACAGGTCTTTCTGAGCACAGAGCTCAGACATTTGCACTTTTTACTGCAAATGTGTCACTCCTACCTGACCCAGATGTAATGGGCTGTTTGTAATCTACACTCCCCTGAACAGCTTGCAAGGTAAAAGGGCAGGACGCATGCTACGTATGGTACATTCTAAAAGTGACTTGAAATGGGCAAGACTGTGGAAAGTCCATTACTAGCACTGCTACAGGTGTGTCCAAATTATCCTGTTCTGAAAAGAGACCATGCGAGTGCATTGTTTCACCAGTGTGCGCCTGGCATTTTGGTCCAGATGCCAAGATTGTGTGCATCCTATTTGTCATTCCTCTTTACAAGAAGTTCTAGTTGGGAAAGGAGGATTAAGAAAAATTCAACTTGAAAGCAGCATCCTGTAATTCTCTGGATTTGCAAAGGGAAATTTAAGTGGTGATGAAAGTGGAATATGGATAGAGGTTGCAGCAATTAGGCTGGGTAGGAGCAGATTAAGAGCTCCAGCTTTATAAATGGTTGGATCAGTTCCTTCTTTAAAAAAAGATAAATCGGTTTGACAAAGCAACGCATTCAGATTTACATTGAAATGTTTGATAAACAAAAATATGACCTATTAATGATATAAAACATATCGGACATGTTCCTGCATACATATATATTGTTACTAATGTTGGGGTGGTTTTGTTTTTTCTTTTTGCTATTTGATGTAATGGTGAGCTGCTTTTTAACTCTTGGCTTAAGACGCCATTTTAGTTGTGTAAGAATTGGCAGACTAACTGCTATAAATTTTTATCCCTATCCTCTTAAGCAGATATTAAGGTACATTTTTGACTTTTGGCTTATATTTTTGCAGAATCTTTGTGTAGGCTGTTCTATTACATGTGTCCTTAAAGGAGCCTGCACCTTACACTCAAAAGAGATTTGTTTTAGAAAAGTGTTTGAAAGACACTGACAACTTTTTCGTAGTCTGTCCTCTGTTTATAAATGTCAGATGTCTGAAACTGACATGCCTGTCAACAGGAAAAAAGTTGCTTCTGTCATCTTCTCATCGCTATAGGCCTGCTGTGGCAGGGTCTGCTTGAGAACATTGGGCACCTGGTGTTTTTGGCTGAGAGAGAGGACCTGTTGTGTTTTGGGGGGGGAAAGTGTCAAAGAACATGCTTTGGAATATCTGAAGCATTTCAATTTACAAGCTTTTTTTAAAAAGAAAAAAAAAACACTCTTGGACTAAACAGGATTCAGTGTCCCTTTAAAAAAAAAATATCGACTATCCCAGGGAGTTGGTGACTTCATGTTTAACTTTTCAGCATCCTTCCTTCCATCTTATCCAAAAGCAGAGAAATATCCTACCAACAAAGGTGCAACTACAGAAGCTCTTTTGGTTAAGATTGCTGTGTACAACTTGGTCTCTTTAAAGTTACTGAAGTTTCATAAAGCATTCTTAATTGTTTTGTTCTCCAAATCTTCTCATAATTGCTTTAAGACAACGCTAACTAGATGTGTGATATCACTCCTTCCTAGAGAATGGTATGCTGTCCATAACTCTGAGGCTGTATTCTCCTTCTAAGGGAGAAGCATACTAATGTCCGTAGAAGTCAAATAGCTTGTGGGTGAGGCTTTTAAAAACCAACTGAATGTATGGGTATTTGAACCCCCTGTTACATATGTCCATAGGGTTATCCATGAAGCAACATGTTCCTGTCCCATGCCATTTCTTGGATATTTCTGTATTTTATATTGCAGAATGTGGATTGGAACCATGTGGCTAATTGAGAACTTAAAATCCTAGCTTCTGCCTTAAGCTTTTTGTTCACTCAGAGCCCCTAAAATCCATCTTATTTCTCACTCTTGTTTTGTTCTGGCAAATTGAGTCTAGCCAAAGACTGGAGACATTTAAAGCAAATTAAAAGCAAATGAAATGTAAGCTGCTGTGGCTTTGTTAAACTAATGAAATGGTCTTGTATCAAGGACCCTACCTGTGCCTCTCTTCTCCGTGTCCAGGGAATGCCTAGAAACTGGAAATGGCCTTTGAGCAAAGACTAAAATTCTGCGCACGAGTCAGCTGGTGGTGCGTCAGATACGCTTACACGTTCTGAGCAAAGGACTTGGGGTTCATGTCTGCTTTGCCTCATGGGAGTGGCTTCCTAAGATGGCTGGTACCATCAATTTGTACTTCTTGAATAAATATCTTCACTTTTATGGTAAAACTTTTGTACGCCGTCTGTTGTGTGCCATGGATCAAAGGAGCATTCACATAATGTAGGATCAGGTGCCAGGTAACTTGGTACAGATGCAAAGGAACCATTTCAACAGCTATTGTAAGAAGGATGGGGGAATTCTAGTAATGTGACACTTTTTTCTGTAACTTTTTATAAAATTAAAAGATCTTCTAGAACTCAACACACACACAGGTTGTGTGAAATACGCTTTTTTCTTTTCCCACTTATCTCCTCCTCTCCTCCTGGCTCATTCATCCCAGTGATTAATTCTTAACCTATCTGAAGATGCTGTGAACATTCAGGAGCTACTTTCTCAAGACGTATTTGTATGGGGTTGGTTTTTTCCCCTGTTGTACCTCTGCTATTCTATTGACGTAGCGCGGTAGTTGTGCGCACAGATTTTAAAATCAATGGCAAAGCACAAGTATATTGTTTTTAAACTGTCTAAATTATGTGGGGAGGGGGGTTATATAGTTAGATATCTGTAACATGGAAAGCCGAACATCGTGAATTTCTACAAGTCAGAAAATGCTGTACAAAACTCCCTGTATTGAGAGGGTGGGGAGGGGGGAGGAAAAACCAACAAAACTTCTCATTTATTTTCTTAGATTTAAAAATAAAATTAGTACTGGAAATGCCATGCCTTAAGAAACCATCTTGGTGTCATTTTTCTTGTAAATTACTCTTGAGTTTAACATCTGTCTCTCTTGCTTCCCGTTGATGTATGCATGTCCACAGGAAGCAAAGGTCAAAATATTGAAAGGGACTAATCAGCTTAGGTTGCACAATTGATGCAATCTCTCTAAAGTGGGGAGGGAGGCTTCAGCTCCAGGGACATATTTGTGTGTGTTACACACAATTCCTGCTGCTTCTGCCAGCCTCCCCTCAGCACGTCCTCCATTTTCTTCTTCTTTACACAGCATCTGCCTCACTGGTTGCTCGCTATTCCAGCCCCCTTCCCCATCATGACCGTTTCCTCCAAAGAGGCCATTATTCCAGAGGGGTAACTTTCCTATTTCAAGTATGCTCCTGAGAGCAAGCCCTTAAAGGAGTCAGAATTTCCGCCAGTGCTGAGCTACCTGTCTTGAAAATCAGAACATTTTAAAGAATTTGCCGAGTTAAGCATCCATTGGTGGTTGGTACTCAAAAATTTAGGTCAGCCGCCTTAGGATGTATTTGAAAATTGCACGACTTGGTAGTGTTTATCTCAGGCGTGGGGGCAGGGGGAGGACTGCATACCTTTTGTGGTGAGAAGGCCACAAGTGCAGTCACTCGAACCCCCACAAAGTGCAGTTAACTTGCTACCACTGCATGCACCGGAGCATGATGTTCGACGTACATTCTACTATTGTGGGCTTTAGGAATGTGGAAAAGATTAATAATAAAGCTAAGTACTAAAGCTGTACAGTCAGCCTGTAATTATGTAAATGTAAAAGTCCAATAGGTTTTAAAGCTCTACCTATTTTTATAGTCTCGAATAACTACCTTGCGTGTCAAAGGAGAATGAAATTACTGTAGTTGCTATAAAGTTGTCTGACTGTTTATTGGCCCATTGGCACCTGAAACGATGCTTACCAAATTATTATGAGATACTTTGCTCCTTTAACCATCCTTGCAATTGAACATTTCACACCTTTTTGACTTGTGATGATTGAGAGCAAGTGTTTTCATAGCAGTACCAAATTGAGAGAGGGCAAGAACCACCATATCAGTACAGCATGAATTAATGAACATGGGAAAGGGCTGGTCCTTTTTCTTGGCCGCCTCTGTTTTGGGGGGTTGTTTTTTTTCAAAAGATGTTGGGTGCGAGGAGCCTTTGCTCCCTCCTTCAGCTTGTAAAAGTTTGTTTTACAGATCGTTTTCCTCCTGTGGTATGAGCAGGTCCTTGTAGCCCAGATCTTTGTGTCAGGCTCCAGGGTACGGAGCCGTGGGGGAATTCAAGGAGGGAGAAGGAAGGCCAGGAATATCAGGTTCCAGGGGACGGACTTGGTTAGAGGGAAACAAGAGGGAGGAATCCAGGCCCAGGCACAGGGGGGGAAACAGGTGGCCCCAAGGCGACCCTCTGAAACCTCTCAGTCGCTCTCTTGCACCCGAGAGATTAGGTACTCAGCAGCATTACCAGGCACCCTGGGCTAAGAAGGTACGCGACTCATCATCGAGGTCAGGGTCCGGAGCCAAGGGTGGAACCCACCACAGGG
>QEPC01009589.1:1614570-1649186 GCA_003113815.1 Sphenodon punctatus
CCGCGGCTGTGGAACTCCCTTCCGGAGGAAGCTCGCCTGGCCCCAAGCCTTTTAACATTTCGGCGGAACTGTAAGACCTGGCTGTTTGCCCAGGCCTTTGGGAGGGAGGGTGGGGGGGGGAGTTTTTAATCCCCCGCCCGTTTATTTATTTATCACTGTCCTTTTTACCCTGTTTTATTGAGATATTTTATATTTATATTTTAAATTGTTTTTAATTGCTTTATGACTGTTGTTAGCCGCCCCGAGCTGCGTTGCAGGATGGGGCGGGATAAAAATCTATAAAATAAATAAATAAATAAATAAATATACTAGCTCTTGTGTCTCGCACAGAATGCATCCTCCTTTGCTGGGCTCTCACCTTGACCATAGAAGTGGCTACAACTGTATTTTGGTGCCCCCTGTCTAATCCATAGGACTGAATTGCAGCCAGGAGCACCAGTGGGTGGGGAGTAGAAGTGTGCACCAGGGACCCATGTCATTTTTTGTTTTGTTTACATTTTTCATTTTCATAAATACCAAAATTTCATTTTCGTTTTTGCTTTCGTTTTTTGTTTCAATGGAAAAAACATTTTGGCTGTAACGTTTTTGTTTTTCATTATATTTTGGTGAAACATGGAGAGATTGTACCTCAAATGGAAAACATTATGTGAACCAAATTTCAGAAAGATTGGATAAAGGAATCGAATTTTATAAGCAGTTGAATTGTTATTTTGCAAACATCTGCATATACATTCCTGGCTGTAACTACTTTGTCTCCCATCTAATGTGAATGAAACTTGGCAAGTCTATACCCCTCCCCAAGTTTACTATCTATGCCAACTTTCAGAAGAATTGGATAAAGGGTCCTGGTGCTATAAGCAATTAACTGTTAAATGTATGTCTGACTAACATCTTTGTAGTCCAACCAGTGTACATGAAATTTGGCAGGACTTTATCTCACACCTTCAGGATCATCTCTGTTAAATATCAGAAATATGTGATAAAGGGTCCCAATTATATATGCCTGCACAGTATATGCAGAGAATGAGCCTATGCCAGGGATTCTCTTGTCACTCTGTGGTATAAGATCTGATTATGATGCCAATTGGCCAGCAGAAATGTAAACCAAATATTCTCATTCTGTTTTGTGGCCATCCCAACTTCTCTCCCCACTTGTTACTGGGAAATCAGAAGCATCTGTTTAGGAAAGAGCCAATAGAGATTCTCTTATGTCCTCTGTCACAGTGCTGCAGGATGTGACTGTGATGATAATTGGCCAGCCTGGATGTGTAAACTATGTCTCCTGATTGCTGGGGTGCTATCCCCAAAGTCCCGGTTATGTCCCTTCTGTGCCCGCCTCGAAGCCACTACTGATTGGTCCTGTAAAGCTGGAAGCATGCAGTAATTGGCCAGTGATTGTGTCTGTCAGTCTGTTGGATTGCTCTCCATTCTCCCTCCTACAATCCCCCCTGCCATGACACGTGCCTGCCTCTGACTGGCACTGCATGTGTTGCTATTTATCTGAATTAATGGTCTTCAAGGGGAAAACTTCAATTGCTTATAAAATTGGGTCCGTTTATCAAAATGTCCTGTAGTTTGACAGAGATGACAGGATACATTAGTGACAAATGTCTTGTAAACAGGATAGAATATAAAAATGTTACGAATATGCATTTTCATTTAATGGCTTATAACACCAGGACACTTTATCTGATCTTTCTGAAATTTGGTAGGATTGGTAAACTTGTGGAGGGACATAATATTCCCAGGTTTCATGCAAATTGGACAGATGATGAAGAAGTTGTAGCCAGGAATGTGTATGCAGTTTTTATTAAAATCACAACATTCAATTGCTTTATAAGATTAGTTTCCTTTACTAATCATTCCCAATTTTGGTACACAGTGCCCTCTATTGGGGTACTACCTACCCAAGTTTCATCAGACTTGAATAAGAAACAAAAAGGTTATAGAAGGTTATAGACATTTTTTGGTGTGTTCCCATTATTTTGAAAACACAAATGCATTTTCCTTTTTGTTGTTGTTTGTCATTTTTGTTTTTACCATAACGAAAAAGAAAATCAATTTTTTCATTTTTGTTATAATGAAAATGAATGGCACACCCCTATGTGGGAGTTAGTTGTTTTAGTAATTTTACTATAGTAAAGCTTTAGGAGTTATTTTTTAAAAATATATAGAAAACCACCAAAAAATGCTCCTAAAATAGATTGCTTTTCATGTCTTAACCTTAAAACAATACAAGAGCTGGATCCCTCTCCTCTGAAAGGGTGCTCCCAGTTGGCACACCAAATTGCAGCTTCTGCAGAGAAACACTGGGGGCGTTGGAGGGGGGAGGGAAGCGGCTCTTTCACTCCTCATTAGAGCTACCATCTCTCCAGTTTTGCCTGGAGCCTCCAGGTTTGGACACAGACCCTTTGGACCCCAGTAGAAGCCCTGATTTCCCTAGGTCACCCGAGGGTGCCCCCATAATCAGGTGAAATTGGGGCTTTTGGGTGTGGCCGTGTCAAAAAGGGGGCGGGCTATGGTGATTTTTCTACTTTATGTCCATATACAGTGCTGTGATGTCACAATGCTCTTCAGAGGGAAGGGGAGGGGTCTCTTTACCCATTTTTTGATGTGACCCTGCCCTCTGAGGAGGATTGTGATGTGTCGGTGCTCTGTAAAGGATGGGTTTATGTCAGAAAGGGCTGTGACAGCCTCTCTGTTCTCCAGGACATCGAATGAGAAGGATGAAGAGAGTTCCCTTCCGGAGGAAGATGGCAACACTACTCATCATTCTCACCATGGGGTGGAGGCTAGCACAGAGTGGCACTTGTGTTGGCATCCCCTGGGCTGGGGGTGTTGTGTGAAGGGGTGTGTACTGAGCATGTGTGGTTGTACAGCACAGGCTTACCTTCCTCTCTCAAAACTGCTTCACGTAACATCTTCATCTCCCCACCCCCAGGGGAAGCTGGCACAAGCTTTGTTCTGTGTTGGCCCTCATTGCTGGCAATGTGAATGAGCTCACAGCTTCTCTCGGCAGGATTATTTAACACTTCCCATCTGTGTTTTGTGCCTTATGGTGGTGGTTCTCAAATGATTTTGATCCACAGCCCCCCCTTCTGCTCTTCTGTTGTATCTGAGGCTCCTTCCTACACCCCACACACGCGTACATACACTTTGCTCCCTCTTCCTTTCCCCCTTCCCTTCCTCCTATTGTTTTCCCTCTCTCTTCCCCCTTACATTATTTTGGAGACTTTCCTTAGCTCACTGAGAGTCCAGAGCCAGATGTTTGCCAGCTGGGATCCTCCTTGCACCACCATTCCCAGAACATCTTCTGTGTCCTCCACTTTGAGAACCTAAGCCATATGTGTCTGAATGGCTTTGGAAAATTCAAGGATTTCACATTAATAATCATTTGCATTTCACTTTGTGTTCAAAGTGCTTTATTGCAGTGAATACAGGGCCCTGTTGTTTATAAACCTTATTTAATTCAACTTCACAGCAACCCTATTATACCCATTTTACAGATGGGGAACAGAGGCTGAGAGGCATGAACACACTGGATGACCGTGGGCAAGTCATTCTCCAACACAATTCCAACACCTTATCTACCAGGCTACTCTGGTTCTTGCGGCAGTTTTATTCTGTTCCTGCTTTCTGGAAAGGGAGCTTCCACTGGACAGAATGGAATTCTTTGTTGTGTATGATGCATGCCACTGCCAAACATCAGTGTAAAAATGGGTGGGGACGGGATAGAGGACATGTCCTTCCTAAGTTTTGGGATGCGGTCAGAGCATAAACCCATCCGTTTTGTCTCTTTCCCCTCTTCCGCTCCTATGGGGGACGCAGCACCCTGAACCATTTTGCTCCCTGCTGGCATTTGAATTTCCCAAAAACTGATGAGTGGCTAAATTGCTGCCATTGGGGGCACGCTAGAGAGATGGAGCTTTGGGGTGCTGTTCTCCTTGACTTCGGCATGTGGTTACTCCACCACGGTCAAGACTGACATAACATGCTTGCCATTATTGGCAGTTGCTCCGTTCAGAAAGTTGAGCTTTCCTCCTTGATTTGAGCCTTCCTGCCAGAGCCTGGTGTCTCTCAAACTTTTACAGGGGTGAGGGCTTCAATCTAATGGGATTTTTGTGGAAAGTCCTATTGGGCCTGTCGCACTTGGCACGAATGCCCTGTGGTATCGAGGGACAGGGGAGGCTGAGCTGAGGATACTGTAGCTTATGAGGGGTAAACGTTTTAGGAGAGATTTCCTGCCCCTCCTGTCCCACATGGATTTAATTTTACAGCTTGAACAAAAGAGCACAGCGTTCCTCTTAACTTGGCTGGCTCTGTTCACCACAACAGCAATAACAACTTGGCGGGAGGGCGGGCAGGACTGAAGTTTGTCAAATCTTATTTGAACAGAATTACATAAGCCAGTGGTTCTCAGCAGGTTGTCTGCATGACCCCATTTTGAGACTTCAGAATAATTTGGGAGCTTCAGACAGCCCCAAAGATATGCAGAGCACATCTGATACTGGTGGGAATCGCAACCCTCCTGCAGATGGGGCAGCCCTTCTTGGGGTTGTGTGACCCACAGCTGAGGAACCTCTGACATATGAGTTTTTAATATGAGACCTAATAGGGCAATGGAAAAGAAGAGGATGAGAATGAACCAGTGAATTGAGCAATAAAAAATGGAGCTGCTGGTATTTCATGCTGCCTTTATTTCAGATTTCCTCTTAAATACAGTAAACTGGCTTGTTTAAATACAGCAAATTGGATGTCTTGGAGTGCGTGGCCTGTTTCTCAAAGGGGAGAGGTAAGGGTAGGTAGTTCCACTATCTTAAAGTACTTTAAGTATAGGGATAGACCAGGAATGGGTGACCTTAATACCAGCACCACACCTGACTTGCAACATGAGGTTAATGTCCAGGTTACATCATCCATCCTACGAGGGATGAAACCAAGCCTAGGGTTATCAGTCACCAACTCTCCAGGTGTCAGCTTCAGTCTCCAAAGCTTCACATATCCCTGGGCAAAGGCCTTATTTCTCTGGGTTATTCAGGGGTGTGTGGATAACCCAGAGCAATCTGGGTTTCCATGGGTGGGACCTACATTGGAAAGGGGTGTCCTGCTCTGTTCTGACTAGAGCGGAAACTCGCCCTTGGTGGTATTGCAATTCTTGCTGAGAACCGGGTTCTCATCAAGATTTGCAAGAATGGGTCGAGAATAGGCCAGTTCTCAACCCATTCTTGCGTGAAACTCACACGGCCGAAAACCAGCTCTGCGCATGCACCAAGTCGACGCGGAGGCCATCCTGCACATGCGCAGCCCCCGGTGGCCATTACGCGAATGTATAGAGCGTTTGCAGGGTTTGAAGAATCTCGTGAGATTCTAGAGAACCCTCAAACACTCTGACTACCTGCAAAATGGCCACCAGTGAGATGCGCAGAACGGCTGCAACAGCCATTTGGTGCATGAGCAGAGCACCTTTGAAATTTTTTTTAGACTCATGGGATTCTCAAATATCTCAGTGAGATTTCGCAAGAATCACACACGTTGTGAGAACGCATGCAATTCTTGTTTCAGCCCTAGTTCTGACCCATCCCGGCGCCTTGTGGAGCATCATGACATCACAATGCCCAAGGGGGTGTGACTATATCAGAAAGGGGTAGAAGAGTCGGTTTGTTCTGCTCCCTTTCTGATGTGCCCCCGCTCCCTGCAGAGCACTGTGATATCACAATGCTCCTCAGAGGCTGTGGACATGTCAGAAACTTTGGGTAAAAACAGATGTGACAGTGGTCTGCTCTGGCCCGGACCTCACCTGCACATCTGGATAGGTACTGCCAGATGTTGACCCAGGAGTGCCCCAGGCCATGTCAGCAGCTAGCCCAAGCTCTGATTTCAGAAATCCTCTGAGGTCACAATCTGGGCTAAGGCCTGACCGACCAGGCTACAGTGGGCTAACACGTCTGTTCGGGCCAGCAGACATGGCCCAGGTCAGAGATCGCCATGGCTGGCTGTCGTTGGCCACCATGGCTGCCCATCATGGCAGGGGGTGGGGCGCTGGGCGCACCGTGGGAGCAGGGCTGGCTGGCCATGTGTTCATTTTCTCCCCCCACTCTCCGCAGGCCTCGGCTGTAGGCAAGTTTGTTCTGCAGCCGTGTCCACCGTGGCTTTCCACCTGGGCTGCTGCCGTGTCACGGTCACATCTGTTTTTACCCTTTGTTCCCCTATTCCGATGCAGTCCTGGCCCTATGGAGCATCATGATGACATAATGCAATAAAGGGGGTGGTTTTTTTCTGCCATGGTCCTGCCTTCTTTAGGTCAAAGTCTTGAGGAAGGTGGCAACCTTAACAGAGCCGTATTCTGAACTTTCACACAGCATCTAGGCTCAGCAGGAAGGAAAGACACTAGGCTAGGCTCACAACAATTGTCAAATAAGATTCTTAAAAATGGCTGGTTTTTAAACTAATGTTAGCATGAGCGCTGTAGAAGGAGGGGTGTCATTTTTCTACTCTTTTGGGAAGATGGGAAGGGAGACGGTAGGGAGGTCTACATAGAGAGGAGCCAGTTGTTTCATACTGCAGTTACTATGTGGTGGTGTGGGCATGATACGGTCCTGGAATGTCCGTATCACATCCTCTTGCACATCCTCTTCCTTTTCAGCTTCTCCTGCTCCTTTTTCTGTTGTCTGTCAATGCAGAAGATTGAAAACATCTTGAACTCCTTGTAGCTCAATTGCTGGTTGGAGGGAAAGATGAAATAGCAGCTTAGCAAATAGCAAGGGATAGTTTGGTGTAAATCTTGGGGAGTGTGTGTGTGCATGTCCTGGCTCTGGGTTAGGGCCATTTCTAACTCTGGGGAAGGCGAACTCTGAACTTTATGGTACGGGTCCATCTCAAATCACGCTGCAGGCTGTGCGAGCACCTTCCCCCAGCGTGAATGATACTGTTCAGTTCTACGTTTACTTGCATATGTCCTGATGGTTCTGCAGGGGGAGCCCTGGGTGCTTTCAGAGTGAACTATTTGCAAAGCACAAGTGCTAGGTGGGCAAGTGGAAGTTCATCTGCACAGCTCCCTTTCCCTGGCACATGACATTCCCCATTTGTTCCTTCATGAAGCAATGCAACCGCACAACTGCGGATTCCCCAGCAATTCCCTAGGTTCTCCCCTCCCTCCTACTTTGTGGTATTTCCCACTACGCAAAATTCTGTCCTTGAATATAAAGGTCCAGAAGCAGCATGTAGCGGAGGAATGTGTCCCTGCCCCAGAACACTCTAACTGTACCTCTATGGTCTTCTGGAATTGAATCTTGTTTTGGGTTGAGCAACTCGCATAATGCCATTACTACCTGCTCAAGCAGAGGATGAGGAAGCACTGGTACATCAAGGGTCACTTTCAGCCCATGGCGCTCCTCCATCCCGCCCAAGGAGGGGCCCCCCAAACCTTCAGTCCCTGCAGCCCACTATTCATTTCCCATTGATCTCCAAGCTTAGTTGAATGCAAGGAAGGGAGAAGCATCCAAATGCCAGAAAGTCTGGCGTGTTCCCTACACCCAGGGTGTATTTGAGGGGAGAGCTTGTCAGGGTTCAGCCCTGATAATTAAATTCAAAGGGGGGGGGGCTGAACCCCAGGGAATGTTCCCAGTATGAGTGTGAACCCCTAAATGGGAAAAACAAGGGAAAGGTAGATATTGGTTATTTCACGATTGGAAACGAAAGCCAAAAAACCCTAGATGGTTTATATGGCTCTCACGAACAACTTGCCTAACCCACCTCCTGTGCTGGTCGTTCTATAGATTATGGGTGAAAACAGACATGATGCTAACCACCCTTGGTGATTATTTATGCATGTTGCAGGGCTGTATTGGTGCCCTATGCAGCCCAGCAACATGCATAAATGACCACAAAGGGTGGTTAGCATCATGTCTGTTTTCACCCTATGAGGTGGGGTGGGGTGTGAGTGAGTGCCCTGCCCCCCCATTGGTGAGAGGGGTACAGGCATGGGGGGGGTATGGTAGAGAGAACAGGGGGTTCCCCACCTGCCTGTCTGATTATTCCATCTCTGGGAGTACTGGGCTCCGGAAGACTCTCTCTTGCTACCCATTCCCCCAGGTCCTTTTGGGTCTCTTGATCATTGTCATCTTTGAGGGAAAGATGGGATAAAAATCTAAATAAATAAAAACTTTGGGAGTGAGGACTGGGAGCTGGGGAGGGAAGCCCTGTGGAAGGAGAGGAAGGGACAGATATTGGGGTTGTTTGGGGCACGGGGAGGTATGCCGGGGGTGGAGGGGAGAGGAGGATAAGCCATTGGGACTACTGGGAGAGTTGTCTGTTTCATTGGCCAACTCTCCCACCACCACCCTGGTCTCGGAATATTTGGGAGTCAAGGCCAGTAGGGCCCCTGATCTGTCACTATTGCTACTTAATGCGAGGTCAGTGGTAAATAAGACTTCTACCATCCATGTTTTGATTTGGGATGAGGCAGCTGACCTCGCATGCATTACAAAGACCTGGCGGGATGAAGTGTCTGGGCCAGTATGTTCCCAGAAGGTGCCAACCGGGTACTTTGTGCAGCATCAGTCTCCGCTCAGGGACCAGAGGAAGCAGAGTGGCTGTGATCTGTAAAGACAGTTTGGCCTTTCAGAGGTGTCTGGTGCCTAACTTGTCTGATATAGCGTGTGTCCACCTTGTGTCTGATTTGGCTGGGGATAGACTGGGAATCCTCTTTGTGTACCACCCAACTCGCTGCATGGCTGATTCCCTGACTGCTCTAGCCGAGTTGGTCTCAGAGGTGGTGTTGAAATCACCTACACTTATTGTCTTGGACAATTTCAGCATACATGCAGAGGCTGGCCTTTCAGGGGCAGAGCAGGAGTTCAGGGCTGCCATGACAATCATGGGCTTATCCCAGATAATATCTGGTCTGACACGTGAGGTGGGACGCACGTTGTGTTTTGCATCAACCTGGATGCAGAGGTTACGGTTATCAAGGGTGGTGTTTCTATGCCGTTGTCATGGTCGGACCATTACCTTCTGAAAGGCCTGATCCCGGCCCTCCTATGCCCTTGTTGGGGTGGTGGACTAGTTAGCTTGGTCTGCCTCCAGAAGCTAATGGATCCAAGTGGTTTCCAGAATTCTCTGGGGGATTTACCTACTGACCTTAGTGGTTATTCTGTTGATGGCCTGGTTGCTTTGTGGAATGACATCTTGACCATTGACATGGCCATTGACATGGATGCACCCAAGAATCCGCTCCCACTGCTGTGGCAGCACAGGTCCTCATGGTATACGGAGGACCTGAAGTGGCTGAAGCAGAAGGGTAGGTGGTTAGAGCGCAGGAGGCTCTTGACTCCCACTGATGCAATTGCGGCATAGATCATTTTTGAAGGACTATGCCATGGCTGTGATAACAGCAAAGAGAGCTTTCTTCTCTGCTATCATAGCATCTGCAAAGTCCTGTCCAGTAGAGCTGTTCCAGGTGATGAAGGGCCCGGTTAATCCAGTCTGCCTCTGTGCAGAAATGGAGTCATCTATTGCCCACTGTGACATTTGTATTAATTACTTTGCAGACAAAATCACTTGTATTCACCACGACTTGGGTTCTGCCACTTTATCTGCAGAATCAGAGTTTGGGGTTGTGGAATCTCAGTCTTGTCCTGTTTATTTGGATCAGTTTCAACTGGTGTCACCCACCAATGCTAGGGAGGTGCTTGGGGCAAGGAGGGCAACCAGTTGTGAATTAGATCCTTGCCCGTCCTGGCTGGTGAAAGCCAGCCGGGAGCCATTGAAGCCATTGCTGGCTGGGGTTGTCAACACCTCCCTTTGGGAGGGTAGGGTGCTGGATGCTTTTAAAACAGCAGTTGTCAGGCCCCTGCTTAAGAAAGCATCTTTGGACACTGACTCCCCGGCCAGCTATCAGCCTTTCTCTAACCTTCCCTTTTTAGGGAAGCTTATTGAACAGGTGGTTGCCCAACAGCTCCAGGCTCATCTCGATGTCATTGGATTCCTGGACCTGTTTCAGGGGTTCGTCCTGGGTATGGCACGAAGGCTGTGCTTGTGGCCTTGGTTGATGACCTATGCCTGGAGATTGACAAAGGAAATTCTACCTTGTTGATCTTGTTAGATTTTTCAGTGGCCTTTGATATCGTTGGTCATGAGGTGTTGACACAACTGTGGGACCTAATGGGGGTGCATGGGACTGCTCTTGAGTGGTTTTGCTCCTTCCTGTGGGAGAGGTATCAGAGAATGGTGATGAGCGATTGCTTATCGTCCTCTCAGGACCTCCCGTGTGAGGTCCCACAGGGTTCTATTCTGTCTCCCCTATTGTTCAACGCATATATGAGGCCACTGGTCAAGGTCATTCGGAGGTTTGGGATGAGGTGCCATCTGATGACACCCAGCTCTACCTCTCTTTTTCATCCAGCCCAGACCCTGCAGTCTTGGTGCTTACCCAATACCTGACTGCTGTCGGAGACTGGATGGGAGCTGATTGAAGCTGAACCCAGACAAGACTGAGATGATTTGGAGTTCAGCCTTGTGACCTGGAGGGAACTGGGACTCCTCTTATTGATGGAATGCGGACCCCTCTGGTCAACCAGGTTCATAGCCTTGGCGTGCTTCTGGACCCTGTGCTGCACCTGGGTTGTCAGGTTGTGGTGGTAGCCAGGAGCGTTTTTCACCAACTCCATCTGGCGAGGGGGCTGCGGCCTTTTCTTTCTTATTTGGATCTAGCCACCATCATCCACACTGCCATCATCTCGAGGCTAAATTATTGCAGTACGCTCTATGTGGGGCTGCCCTTGATGACTGTTTGGAAGCTGCAGCGGGTGCAGAATGCAGCATCTCGCCTCCTTTTGGGGGCGAGGCGCTGGATGCATGTTAAACCAGTGCTCCAAAGTCTGCCCTGGCTCCTTAGGGCTTTAAAGGTTAAAACCAGCACCTTGAAAAGCTATAAACAGCCTGGGACCCACATATCTGAAAGACCGCCTGTCCTTCCATACTTCATTGCATCCCCTGCAATCGGCCGGGAGCGCCTCCCAGTGGGTATCATCTGTTAGCCTTGTTCATACAACAAGGGCTTGCTGGGAGGTGTTCTCGGTTGCTGCCCCAGTGCTTTGGAACTCCCTTCCCCCAGAGGTTGGTTTGATCCCAAGCCTGGGCATCTTCCGGAAGTGGTGTAAGAACTTTTATTTGAAAAGGCATTTGGTGGGTAAGGATAGGGGACTAGGATGGTTTGGGGGGGGGGGCTTGGGAATGGGGTGATGGTATTGGGTGGATTTTCGGTAGGGTTGGGGGGGTTAGGGTTTTTGTATTTTAATGTTATGATTTGTGAGCTGCCATGAGCCTTTGGGAAGGGCAGCATGTAAATCTAAATACGTAAGATGGGGGGGGATATTGGAAGGTGGGGATCTCCCTCTGGGGGCTAGTGGGATAGCCACCGGGAGGGTTGGGGGGCCGAACGGGAGGGTCTGCAGCCATAGGAGTCGTGACGAACTGTGGGAATTATGGTCCTTCTGGGAGGCGGGTTAGATCTGCGAGACAGGACATATGTCTTCTATCTGTCCCGCTCAATGGCCCCTGGTCAGGTGGTGAGGTGATCGTTAATCAGAGGGCCCCTGGCCTTCGTTTGATGCTGATAAACGTGAGGTCGGTTGCCAGTAAGTCAACTACAGTACGGGAGGTGATCCTGGACCAGGCGGCCAACTTGACATGTATTACGGAGTCCTGACTGGACACTGAGTCAGGGCCTATACTGGTTGACCTTGTTCCAGCTGGGTACTCCGTTCAGTATCAGCCGTGGCTGGAGGGACAGGGAGGCGGTGTAGCCATTATTTTTAAGGAGACATGATGTGTGAGGAAATTTCCTGTGCAACCTATCATGGGAATGGTGGGCCTCCATCTGGTATCGGATTTGACTGGAGACAGAGTGGGAGTACTGTTATACTGGGCACCTACCTGTACAGCAGCTTCCCTGCCTGCTCTGACTGAACTGGTGTCAGAGGTGGTCTTGCGATCCCCCATGGCGATGGTTCTGGGGGACTTCAATATTCATGCCGACACCAGTCTTGGAGGGGTGGAGCATGAGTTCATGGTTGCCATGACAACCATGGGCCTGTCTCAGAGAGTTGTGGGCCCCACACATGTTGGGAGGACATACCCTGGACATGATATTTTGCACCGGCCTTGAGGCAGAGGATCCATTACTGGGGGAGGTGTCAACAGTGCCCTTGTCATAGATGGATCATTATCTCCTCCAGGCCAGTATCCTGGTGCACGTCTGTCCCTGGGAGGGTGCAAAACCAGTTAGGTTGGTTCACCCCAGAGGCTTATGGAACCAGAAAGGTTCCGGAATGCTCTGGGGGATATTCCCTCTGACTTCGATGTCCGCTCACTCGATGACCTCGTGACCTTTTGGAACTCTGTGTTGATGAAGGCCATTGACACTGTGGCTCCGAGGTGTCCACTCCTGAATCGCCGACAACGGAGATCCCCATGGTACACTGAGGAACTGCGGTGGATGAAACGAGAAGGGCGGCAGTTAGAGCGACGGTGGAGACGTTTTCGTACTGAAGTTGACCGATTGCGACATAGAGTTTGGTTACGTACCTATTGCCATGGCAGTGGGGGCAGCAAAGAAGGTTTTCTTTGCTGCCTTCATTGCATCCACTAAGTCCTGTCCGGCTGAGCTTTTCCAGGTGGTGAGGGGGCTGGTCAGTCAGGGCTCCCTCCACCTGGAGTTATCGAATGCTTGCTGTGACTTGTTTATGAACTTTTTTGTGGATAAAATCGTTCAAATCCATCACAGTTTTGACGCAGCACTTTTCACAGTGGGTGAGTCAGAGGCAGTTAAAGTCCTATCTTATCCTGTTTTATGGGATGTTGCCCTTGGATGTGAGGGATGCTCTTGGGACTGTTTGAGCCACCTACTGTGAATTAGATCCATGCCCGTCCTGGCTTGTTAAAGCTAGCCAGGAGACATTAGAACCATTGCTGGCCAGGACAGTCAATGCCTCCCTTAGGGAGGGCAGGGTGCTGGACCGCCTCAAGGAGGTGGTGGTGCGGCCCCTGCTCAAGAAGTCATCATTGGACGTTGACATCCTGGCTAGCTATCGGCCGGCCTCTAACCTCCCCTTTTTAGGGATGTTTATTGAACGGGTGGTGCCTCGACAGCTTCAGGAGCATCTGGGCTGGTCAATTTCCTTGATCCCTCGCAGTCTGGCTTTCGTCTGGGTTATGGCATGGAGACTGCGCTTGTAGCCTTGGTCGACGACCTCTCCCGAGAGTTGGACCAGGGTTATTTGACCCTGTTGATTTTGTTAAATCTCTCGGCTGCATTTGATGCCATTGATCATGAGTTGTTGGTGACTCAGCTGAGGGACCGGGCAGGGATGAGCAGGACTGTTCTTGAATGGTTCCGCTCTTTCCTGGACGGGAGAGCTCAGCGTTTGGTGCTGGGTGATTATTTATCTTCTCCCCGGGGTCTCACGTGTGGAGTTCCCCAGAATTCCATTTTATCCCCTCTCCTGTTCAATGTGTATATGCAGCCTTTGGGGGAGGTTGTCAGAGAGTTTGGTGTAAGGCATCATCAATATGCTGATGTCACCCAATTATCTCTCTCATTTTCATCAGACCCATGTCTGGCAATCTCGGTGCTTACCCAGTGTTTGTCAGGTGTGGGGGACTGGATGAGGGCGAGCTGCTTGAAATTAAATCCCAACAAAACAGAGGTGATGGTTGTGGGGAAAGCTGGGGGAGTGATGGCCCCCATCACTGATAGGGTCTGTCCTCCCGTGGTATCTCAGGTCTGTAGTCTGGGGGTGCTCCTAGATCCGCAGCTCAGCCTGGATGTCCAGGTGGCGGCTGTGGCAAAGGGTGCATTTTGCCAACTACATCTGGTACGTCGACTTAGGCCGTATGTCTCAAACTCGGACCTGGTCACGATCATCCATGCTTTTGTTACCTCAAGATTAGACTACTGTAACACGTTCTACGTGGGGCTACCCTTGCAGATGGTCTGGAGACTGCAGCTGGTGCAGAATGCGGCAGCTCATCTCCTGAAGGGGATGGGCCGATGCGAACACATTACTCCAGTGCTCCACTCTCCACACTGGCTGCCAATAGTCTTCCAGGCCCAATTCAAGGTGTTGGTTTTGACCTTTAAAGCCCTAACCGGCCTGGGCCCCACCTACCTGTAAGACCGCCTCACCCTCCAGATCTTGGATCGGCCTCTGCGCTCGGCTGGGGGCACCCTCCTTGAGGTCTCCCGGGTTTCCTGGGTGTCGACCATGAAGAGGGCATTCTCGGTGGCTGCACCACGGCTGTGGAACTCCCACCTGGCTGTTGACCTCCCCTCTTTCCCTGGCTGTTCCACCGGGCCTTTGTCAAGGGAGATGGGATGGGTGGGTTGGGCTAGGGTGGGGTTTTATTGTTTTGGTGTTGGGTTATTTTAAAGTGGAGTTAAAAATGTCGATTTTAATGGATTTTTAAAATATGTTTTTAAATGTTGTTAGCTGCTCTGAGATTCTTGTAGCAGGAAGGGGCGGCATCCAAATATAACTCTGACCTTGCCACTGTCATCCATGCCTTCATCACCTCGAGGCTGGATTACTGCAACGCGCTCTACGTGGGGCTGTCCGAGAAGCTGGTCTGGAGGCTGCAGCTGGTGCAGAATGCCGCGGCCCATCTCCTTACGGGGGCGGGGCGCAGGGAGCACATGACACCTGTGCTCCGGGCTCTGCACTGGCTGCCTATAAAGCACTGGGCTAGATTCAAAGTGCCGGTTTTAACCTTCAAAGCCCTTCACGGCCTGGGCCCTGCCTATCTGCGGGACCGCCTCACTCCCCATGTGCCCGTGCGACCCCTGAGATCGTCCGGGGGAGCCTTTTTGGAGGTTCCCCGGGCGAGGTGGGTGGCCACCAATGTTAGATCTTTTTCAGTGGCTGCCCCTGTGCTGTGGAATTCACTCCCGGAGGAGTCTCGGTGGGCTCCCACCCTCCTGTCATTTCGATGTTTGTGTAAGACCTGGCTGTTCCGCCAGGCTTTTGGTGTGTGGGGGGCGGGTAGGGTTTCGGAGGGAGGGTGAATTTTATTATTTGTTTTAAAATTTGTGGATTTGTTTTTAGATGTTTTATTGTTAATTTTTTTGGTGGTGTTCGCCGCCCCGAGCTGCCTTTGGGCAGGAGGGGCGGGATATCCATTTTAAATAAATAAATAATTATAAATAAAATAAAATAAATCACAAGAATTCCTATTGTATATTCAGCTATATATCCGAGATATTCAGTTCTCTGCTTTGACAAGCTCAGGGTGGGGTGGCCATGGCTTCTGGGAGAGACTTGGGCCCTGCCAGCTTTCCCCCACCCATCCCCAAATTAAACATTGTCCCCACACAGCCTCAGTCTCTCCTCCTGCAGAATGATCCAGTCCACAGGGGGTGGAGCAAATGGGTCCCTACCCCTGTGCTAGAGTCTGGTTCTTACAAGCAAAGCCTTTGCATCAGATGGTAGAAAGCAACGGGTCATCAAGGAGCCCAAGCAGAAAGAAAGATTTCATACAAAATCCAGAATGTGGGTTTGTGCCACTAACCACTCTAAACTAAGTGTTTTGTGAATGAGTCCTTTATCAAAAAGCTTATTCTAGGAAAGTGGGTGTAATTCCATTTGTTGCATCCGAGCACTAGTGTGGAGTCCTTTATATGCTTTCTGGCTGCCTACCAAACACAGCAAGAGATGGGTCCTATTTGGAAGGGTTTATGCAACAAATGATTTGAGAAATAGTTTTGCATGCACTAGGGAGAGGGTGGAGGGCAGGGAGGTTCCTGTACATGGTCTAATAGCTGTTTGGTATTTTACTTTTACATCCCTAATCCCACCCTTGGCTGCCTGCCTAATGGTCTTCAGTTGAGACTTTGTCATGGACAGCCCCTTTAAACTGAGTCCTACAGAGCAATCTGGAAAACGACAGGTGAGAAAATTGGAAGGTGTTAGTAGGCGAGGCAGACAAATGGGTACGGGAGGCTTGCAGCACTGATAAAAGGAAGACAAAAATGAGTGGAGCCAGATTAACCAAGGTGCTGACTGCTGCAGCATGGGAACAGAAAGGGGGGAATTTGGGGTTGATAGGTGTGTGCATCTGCCTAGCCTAAATCTCATTATGAATCATGGGATTTGTTCTTGCTGAATTGCATAACAAGGCAATAAAGGCACAGATCATTTAACAAGGCCCATACCCTGAACATCCTGGGATTTGCAGGCGGATAGGCATGTGGGGGGCCTGGGTGTAGGAGTGCTACTTCTTGCGGTTGAAACCATGAGAGGGGACAACCCTATCTAGGGGCGCTTTTAAACGATCCCGCTCACAAGCNGACAACCCTATCTAGGGGCGCTTTTAAACGATCCCGCTCACAAGCAGGATCGTTCACTGCCGGCATCTCCCCCCCGCTTCAGAAGAGCATCAGAGCCGTCACAGAGACGATGTGTGCATGCGCTTCCTTCTGCGCGTGCGCACTCTAGAAAGGGGACCCGGAAGTGCGGCTTAAAGCCGACACATCGGGGATCCGCGTTGGAGGGGGAGGGATCGCCGGGCAGGTCTAACGCGAGGAAGACCCGGCTTCAAAGCAGGTTAGACTTTTAAATGAGCACAAAGAGAGGCGGCTGATCAAAGGATCAGCTGCGTTTCTTGTCTCGTTTAAAAGCGCCCTAGGTGAGAGGCCTCGAAATATGGCTTGGTTTGGCGGCACCACCCCATCCTTCAATCCAGATCTCCTTGATGCTCCTTCTACTGTCCTATCACTCAGAACCTCATTCTCCTTTGTAACTAGGCTACTCTTCTGCACCTGTGACTTCTCATGAATGTATCCCTGTCTCTTCCCGTGTGCCTCTCCCCTCCCTTGTCCATTCTAGATTGTAAGGCCCATGGGCCAGGGACCTAGGTCTAATTTCATGAATGTTCAGTACCAGATGTATTACTGGTGCTATGTAATTGGTAATAATAATAAATAATAATAGCCCTAAAGTTGAAGACAAGAATCTTGGATTCGGGGCACAAGCCTGCATCCATTTAAAGTCCATGGCTCAGTTTCCATTGACTTTAATGGTGAAGGCTTGTGCCCTCAGAGTGGTGGGAGCTAGAGGTGAGATTCAAAGGCCAGTGACATGGTTATGTACTCCCTCGGTTGTAACTAAATCACATGACATTGATAATTAAGAAAAACACATGTTAATTATCGTGCTCAAGGTCTAGCATACCAAGGTCCAAATCTCTGTTGGAACCTTTGTGTGTAACTAGATAATACTCCCTTATGAATAATACTTCATTAATAATATGAGAGAGAAAGAGAGAGATCCAGGCAGTCAAGACTCCATGTCAGTTCCTCCCTCTCCAATTTTACCTCATCTCCAGAGACATCAAAGTCCTTAAATATCCGCACAAGCTCTTGGTGCTGGATGTTGAAGAGAAACCCAGTTTTATGGAATTCCTTTGTGCCGACTGTGTGTCCCCCATCCATGTCCAGAAGTTCAAACACAGACTCAGAGTGACGATGAATGAACTGCTTTTCGAGGTGATTCTGTGCCAAGACAGAAAGGTTTAAGAACAAACAATGAGCAGCTGTTTCATGCTATAGGAAGTACAGTCAACACCAAACATGGATAAGGCCTAAAAGGTACAAAAAAGAAGGGAAAATGGGGAAAGAAACACAAATGGAAAAGTAATTGAGGGGAGGAATTTCAGAAGTGCCTATGGGATGTAGAAACCCCGGAGCCCTTTGCAAGTGTGACAGGCAGCATGATCATGCAAGTAAATAGCACTGGTACTTTCCATTCAGAGGATCATGCCCAAGATAGAGGAGTTGTCTTGATTTTATTGTAGGAGTGAGTGTACACGAATGTAGTGAAACTGTTATATCCTCTGTGGGTAAGACCAGAGTCGGTCTCAGTGAAAACTAATGGAACTTAGACTCTTAAAGCTGCAGTTTTCAAATCACTTATTCTGAAGTAGCCCCATTAAAGGTTATCCAGTATGTTCATCTAGCTCATAGTTATGCTGACGCCCATGAGACTTCCCCAAAGGGAGTGGCTTCAGGAGTGCAGACCGTAGGGACAGGAGTGACATTTGTCCCAGGGCCAAAGCTGGGAGATGGGGACAAAGGATTCCTCCTGTCCCTCTAGTATGGTAGCTATGCCACTGCCGCAAATAGTCCTCCCTGTCCTGTCGTGGCACACAGAGACTGAGCAGAGAACGGGCGAAGCGCCGGAAGCAGAAGTGCTGCCCTGCAACACGCGGGGCAAAGCAAGTGACGGCAGCAGCACGAGGCAGGCAGTGCAGCCTTGGGCTCAGCACAGCAAGCAGAGTTGCAGAGGAGTCAGGAGAGGCACTGGAGGGGAGAGCAGTGGTGGCAGCCAGTGGTCCAGAGGAGTTTGAGAGGCTGCATTGGCAGCAGGGTAGGGCACCGCTGCTGCCTGATCACCCCCACTGCAGCCTCTCAAACCCCTTCAGGCTGCTGGCTCCCGCCGTTCTCGCCCCCTCCGACACCACTGCGGCGCGNNTTTACTTTTACATCCCTAATCCCACCCTTGGCTGCCTGCCTAATGGTCTTCAGTTGAGACTTTGTCATGGACAGCCCCTTTAAACTGAGTCCTACAGAGCAATCTGGAAAACGACAGGTGAGAAAATTGGAAGGTGTTAGTAGGCGAGGCAGACAAATGGGTACGGGAGGCTTGCAGCACTGATAAAAGGAAGACAAAAATGAGTGGAGCCAGATTAACCAAGGTGCTGACTGCTGCAGCATGGGAACAGGAAGGGGGGAATTTGGGGTTGATAGGTGTGTGCATCTGCCTAGCCTAAATCTCATTATGAATCATGGGATTTGTTCTTGCTGAATTGCATAACAAGGCAATAAAGGCACAGATCATTTAACAAGGCCCATACCCTGAACATCCTGGGATTTGCAGGCGGATAGGCATGTGGGGGGCCTGGGTGTAGGAGTGCTACTTCTTGCGGTTGAAACCATGAGAGGGGACAACCCTATCTAGGGGCGCTTTTAAACGATCCCGCTCACAAGCGGGATCGTTCACTGCCGGCATCTCCCCCCCGCTTCAGAAGAGCATCAGAGCCGTCACAGAGACGATGTGTGCATGCGCTTCCTTCTGCGCGTGCGCACTCTAGAAAGGGGACCCGGAAGTGCGGCTTAAAGCCGACACATCGGGGATCCGCGTTGGAGGGGGAGGGATCGCCGGGCAGGTCTAACGCGAGGAAGACCCGGCTTCAAAGCAGGTTAGACTTTTAAATGAGCACAAAGAGAGGCGGCTGATCAAAGGATCAGCTGCGTTTCTTGTCTCGTTTAAAAGCGCCCTAGGTGAGAGGCCTCGAAATATGGCTTGGTTTGGCGGCACCACCCCATCCTTCAATCCAGATCTCCTTGATGCTCCTTCTACTGTCCTATCACTCAGAACCTCATTCTCCTTTGTAACTAGGCTACTCTTCTGCACCTGTGACTTCTCATGAATGTATCCCTGTCTCTTCCCGTGTGCCTCTCCCCTCCCTTGTCCATTCTAGATTGTAAGGCCCATGGGCCAGGGACCTAGGTCTAATTTCATGAATGTTCAGTACCAGATGTATTACTGGTGCTATGTAATTGGTAATAATAATAAATAATAATAGCCCTAAAGTTGAAGACAAGAATCTTGGATTCGGGGCACAAGCCTGCATCCATTTAAAGTCCATGGCTCAGTTTCCATTGACTTTAATGGTGAAGGCTTGTGCCCTCAGAGTGGTGGGAGCTAGAGGTGAGATTCAAAGGCCAGTGACATGGTTATGTACTCCCTCGGTTGTAACTAAATCACATGACATTGATAATTAAGAAAAACACATGTTAATTATCGTGCTCAAGGTCTAGCATACCAAGGTCCAAATCTCTGTTGGAACCTTTGTGTGTAACTAGATAATACTCCCTTATGAATAATACTTCATTAATAATATGAGAGAGAAAGAGAGAGATCCAGGCAGTCAAGACTCCATGTCAGTTCCTCCCTCTCCAATTTTACCTCATCTCCAGAGACATCAAAGTCCTTAAATATCCGCACAAGCTCTTGGTGCTGGATGTTGAAGAGAAACCCAGTTTTATGGAATTCCTTTGTGCCGACTGTGTGTCCCCCATCCATGTCCAGAAGTTCAAACACAGACTCAGAGTGACGATGAATGAACTGCTTTTCGAGGTGATTCTGTGCCAAGACAGAAAGGTTTAAGAACAAACAATGAGCAGCTGTTTCATGCTATAGGAAGTACAGTCAACACCAAACATGGATAAGGCCTAAAAGGTACAAAAAAGAAGGGGAAATGGGGAAAGAAACACAAATGGAAAAGTAATTGAGGGGAGGAATTTCAGAAGTGCCTATGGGATGTAGAAACCCCGGAGCCCTTTGCAAGTGTGACAGGCAGCATGATCATGCAAGTAAATAGCACTGGTACTTTCCATTCAGAGGATCATGCCCAAGATAGAGGAGTTGTCTTGATTTTATTGTAGGAGTGAGTGTACACGAATGTAGTGAAACTGTTATATCCTCTGTGGGTAAGACCAGAGTCGGTCTCAGTGAAAACTAATGGAACTTAGACTCTTAAAGCTGCAGTTTTCAAATCACTTATTCTGAAGTAGCCCCATTAAAGGTTATCCAGTATGTTCATCTAGCTCATAGTTATGCTGACGCCCATGAGACTTCCCCAAAGGGAGTGGCTTCAGGAGTGCAGACCGTAGGGACAGGAGTGACATTTGTCCCAGGGCCAAAGCTGGGAGATGGGGACAAAGGATTCCTCCTGTCCCTCTAGTATGGTAGCTATGCCACTGCCGCAAATAGTCCTCCCTGTCCTGTCGTGGCACACAGAGACTGAGCAGAGAACGGGCGAAGCGCCGGAAGCAGAAGTGCTGCCCTGCAACACGCGGGGCAAAGCAAGTGACGGCAGCAGCACGAGGCAGGCAGTGCAGCCTTGGGCTCAGCACAGCAAGCAGAGTTGCAGAGGAGTCAGGAGAGGCACTGGAGGGGAGAGCAGTGGTGGCAGCCAGTGGTCCAGAGGAGTTTGAGAGGCTGCATTGGCAGCAGGGTAGGGCACCGCTGCTGCCTGATCACCCCCACTGCAGCCTCTCAAACCCCTTCAGGCTGCTGGCTCCCGCCGCTCTCGCCCCCTCCGACACCACTGCGGCGCGTCGTCTCCTGAGTCCTCTGCCATTCCGCTTGCTGTGCGATGCCTGCCTCATGCTGCTGCTTGCTGGAAATTTATTTTTATATTTATTTATTTATTTAATCTATTTGTATCCCGCCCCTCCTGAAAACAGCGCAGGGCGGCTGAAACAGAGCGGGGCGGCCCAAGGAAATGTGAGTATTCCCTTGGGGTGAAGATTTGGGGGGTGGGTTCATTTCTTGCAGGTGGGCCCATTCCAACCTAGCTACATCCCTGAGTGCAGCTTACATCATTTAGGTGCTCTGGAAAATGCTACACTACCATGGATGGAGGGGGCTCAATTTAGTCCGGACCCTGGACTCTAGAGGGGTCCTTTACAAGTGACCTGAGCACTGCTAGAAAATCTATGGCGTGGGGGGATGGGGAGGAGCAGGGCCAATAATCTGCCCCTGCCCACTCGGAAAATGTCCTAGTGGCAGTCAGACTGCTTGCAAAGAACCCCACCAAGCAGAACATTTTCAGAGTGGGCAGGGGTAAAGAGCTTGCCCTGTTCACACCCACTCTTAAAACCCCCTTTCTGGTAGGGTTGCTGCCACTCTAATAGAGGCTTACTGGGAGTAAGATCAGCACCACCACTTTTGTGGGAGGAGGTTGAGGCTGGCTGGGAGCCCCCTTGGGAGGGCTGCTGCTTTGGGGAACCCTGCCCCTTTGCCCTTAGAAGGGCCCGTCATTGGGACATGAGCCCAGACCCTCCACATCCTTGCTGCATCACTGGTCTTCACATGCACCTTGCTATTCAGGTGCACTCTGATTTCTGTTGGCATGCCAACCCAGCTGGGAGAACCGTGCTGGGTCAATAACGTGGAAATGTGCTGAGTTAGACCAGAGCTTCCCCACTTCCTTTGGGCTCAAGCACACACCTATGCTTTAGCAATGCTGTTAAAGAATGCCCATAGTTATCTGGCCATACACCCCCCCATAGCAATGCTCTTACCAGGACTATAGTTTTTTGTGGTTTTTTTTTTAAAAAAAACACCTTCCTGCAATTATCCATTACGCTTCTAATATTAAGTATTATTTAATTTCATACCCGTTATAACCACTGTGGCATGGTCTTGAAAGGCACTGGCTCACTCAGCAACTGTAATTGCTAAAGTTCCAGGGCTCACCTGACAATCTGCTGAGACAGAAGAGTGTGGCCTGGTGCCCTTGTTGGGGACCACTGAGAGTTCAACCACTTTGCTTCATGGAGAAGACACACAGCCTAGGCCACCATACCTGCTGCCTCCATCTGAGAGAGGGTGCTTTTAGACAAGTGCCTCCCTGTCCATCACCCACCCATCGTGCATGTTGCAGTGCCCCATTGACTCCCTTTGCAGCCCTGCAACATGCATGATGTGTGGGCGGGGAGGTGCTTATCTAAACCCCCCTTATTCATCAGGGGTGCAGTACACTGAACACTGGAATCTGATCAGCACAAATACAGTTTCACAGAGTGGGAGCCAAGCCTGAGCGACACCTGCCCCACCCAAGGCAGTACGTCTGCAGACAAAATCGGCCAGCCCTGAAGGTGGAAGTCTACCGCCCAATAGGGTAGACTCAGCAGGTCTGGACCAGAGCTGTCTCTGTTCACGGCAGGTCTTAGAATTTGAAGGGCCCAGGGTGGGCTCGCCTCCCTCATGGGGCTGCACCCTCTACAAGGCCCTAGATGTGGCTGGTTATGTCCGGGGTCCCGCTGGGAGTAGGGTGGCCCTACCTCCCCTTTAAAAGAGGATGCGTATGAAAAACACATGGTGCAGGTCTGCACTGGAACCAATGCGTCCTCTTTTAAAGGGGAGTTAGGGCCACCCTAGCTGGGAGTGAGTGCCTCCCCACACCTCCAATCATGCCCTGGTGGAAATGGTAAACATAGTCCCCCTGGAAAGAGAAAATAGTGGGGCCTACGGCAGTCACCCTGGGTCACTCTGTGGTGTGGCCGGCCCTGGATCATAGATGTGTTTTACCCTCTTGGACAGGCACTCTAAATACTCAGGGCCAGTGAAAGATTACATTGTGCCTAATATCCCAGGGCAGGGTTTATACCATGACACACACACACACACCGCGGTGAGACGAGGATACATGCATAGAGGAGGGGATTATGCCATAGTCCCCCTGAGATGGGCGGGCGGGGTTGTATGGAAGGTATAAAGTGGTGGGGTAAAGAAGTTGGGTGTTGAGGGTTCTGGCTATTGCAGTTGTTGATTGTGATTAACTGTAGCTTCATTTGTCTGTGTTTTTAATGTTTTAATATTAGGGAAGGGTGTATGTGAAGGGGCTTGGGAGTTGAGTGAGTGGGAAGGTTATTTGCATTTTTATATCTGTAAGCTTCCCGGAGTCTCTCTCTCTCTCTCTCTTTTTTTTTTTTTGGAAGGCTGGCATACAAATCTAAAGTAATAATAATAATAGATTTTCTCCATCTGCCCCTTCTGTCATTCTCACTCCATGTCACTGCCTCCTTTTAGACTGGGTCTGACATCCAGCAGTGATCAGTGAGGGGAGATGTTCCCAGTGCATAGAAAATGTATGAAGCAGCATCACGTCCTGCACAGTGCAGCACCAAAGAGAGTGGGAAATGCTACCCCATGAAAGTGCAATCCTTCCAGTTGCATTCTCTGTCTTGACACTGGCATTCTGCAGGCAGTGGCAGGAGCCTGGAGCCCATTTTCGGAGCTGAATTTCCTACTTGCAGAAAGCGTCTCTTAACATGGAACTGGAGACAGTGTTTCAGCACTGTCTAGCTGGCAGAAAATCCCAACTCCTGACCTCCAACTTCCACTTATTATAAATAAAGATGATCCCCCTCAGTCTCTCTGAAAGCATTGGATAATATTAGCTTCTCTGCAGCTGCACAGTCAGCCGCGCGCTGCCGGGGAGCCCTCGGCTACTTGCCTCATGACACATCAGGATGCACACCAACATGTAGAACTCATCAAACTCAACCTCCCCAGTAGCGTTCCAGTCCAGCAAGTCAAATACCAGCATGATCTGCCTCTTTGTCAGGTTGGTCACATAGCGAAGAAAGTGGTAAAACTGCAGGTCTGGGAAACAGTGGGCTAGTGTTAGACCTAACTGATACAAACTTGCAAGTAATAATTCATGGGCTTTATATATAAAGTGCCCCTTGCTCCAGGTCAGGCCACTCAATGTACAATTAAAATACAGTCAAGTACAGAGATAAACATTCTGAAAACAAACCATCCAGTGGCAACATTTGAGGCAGGAATGCATGTAGTTCCGACACAGAGACCAATGTTAACAAATGAAAATCTCTGAGAGAAGGAAAATTTCAGATGGTTTTCTAAAAAGGCTTTTGTAATCCCCCTTAGCGGCAAAATTAATGGGATTAACTCCACTGCAAAGGTATATTTTTTTCTGTTTGTGGAAATGCTCTTCATTCTCTCTGTTCATTTATAATCTATACGTATATATATCCTCTCTGCTCTCCTCCTCCAACCCTTCCACTTGCCCCCTTGATCCCATTCCTTCCCGCCTCCTCACCTACATTACTCCCACTGTCGCCCCTTCCTTCCTGCACATCATCAACCTCTCCCTCTCTACTGGCTCTTTCCCTTCTGCCTTCAAACATGCCACAGTCTCTCCTATTCTCAAAAAGTCCACTCTTGACCCCTCTGACCCTTCTAGCTATCGTCCTGTCTCACTCCTTCCTTTTGCTTCCAAGCTGCTTGAACGTGTTGTCTACTCCCGCTGCCTTGACTTCCTATCCTCCAACTCCTCCCTTGACCCCCTCCAATCTGGCTTCCGCCCCCTTCATTCTACTGAAACTGCTCTCGCTAAGATCACCAACGATCTTCTGGTGGCTAAATCTAAACGTCTCTATTCCATTCTTGTCCTCCTTGATCTCTCTGCTGCCTTCGATACTGTTGACCACTCACTCTTGCTGGATTCCCTTCACTCCCTTGGCTTTTGTGGCTCTGTCCATAACTGGTTCTCCTCCTACCTCTCTGACCGCTCCTTTAATGTGTCTCTCTCCAACTCCGCCTCCTCCTCCTTCCCCCTCTCAGTTGGTGTTCCTCAAGGCTCTGTTCTTGGCCCTCTCCTCTTCTCGATCTATACCTCATCCTTAGGCAAACTCATTGCCTCCCATGGCTTCCAATACCACCTCTATGCTGATGACACTCAACTCTATCTCTCTACTCCCTCTCTCTCTCCCTCTGTTCAAGCTCGTCTCATCAACTGTCTCTCTGACATCTCTACCTGGATGTCTCAACGTCAACTCAAACTCAACATGGCTAAAACTGAACTCCTTATCTTCCCCCCTCATCCTTCCTCTCCTTCCTCACTGTCAATAACTATTGATGGAGTCACCATCCTGCCTGTCCCCCAAGCCCGTAGCCTAGGCTTCATCTTTGACTCAGCCCTTTCTTTTAAACCCTACATTGACTCTGTTGCTAAATCCTGTCGCTTCTCCCTCCATAACATTGCTAAGATTCGCCCTTTTCTCTCTGTCTCGTCTGCCAAAACTCTTGTTCATGCTCTGGTCATCTCTCGCCTCGATTACTGTAACCTCCTTCTCACTGGCCTTCCCCGGTCTCACCTTTCTCCCCTCATCTCTGTCCAAAACTCTGCTGCCAGGGTCATCTACCTCGCCAGTCGCTTCGACCATGTGCAGCCCCTCCTCTCTTCGCTTCACTGGCTTCCCCTTCCTGAACGAATCCTGCACAAGCTCCTAGTCTTCACCTATAAAGCTCTTCACAACCTTGCTCCCCCCTACCTCTCTGCACTTATCGCCCTCCATACTCCAGCCCGTGCACTTCGCTCCTCCTCTGTCCCTTCTCTCACCCTTCCACGCCTTCCCTGCTCCCCTAAGCGCCTTCGTCCCTTCTCACTTGCTGCCCCCCATGCCTGGAACTCCCTCCCTGTCCACATCCGCCTTGCCCCCTCCCTTCATACCTTCAAATCTCTCCTTAAAACTCACCTCTTTCGCTCTGCTCTGTCTGACTCTTTATCCTGCTGAGCCACTATTCCTATACCTACGATCGGTTTACCCTTATCCTTGCAACATGGACCTGCCTGCTGTCATTCTCATCGTAACCAAGCCAAGTACGTGCACTTGAGACCTCGCATCTTCATGAATGTTAGACCCCTTGTCTCTCCCTCTGTTCCCCTTCCTAAGTCTCTCCCCCAGCTCCTGTCTCTCAGATTGTAAGCCCTAGGGGCAGGGACCATGTTTATTTTATTACTTTGTAAAGTGCCAGGTACACTGCTGGCGCTATATAAATGTTTGTTAATAATAATAATAATAATAGTATAGCATTATAGTTCAGGTCACTGCAGAATTAACACCTTGTTGCCATAGGAGTTATAACTTCACTGCAAATTAACTATGGGGTAAGTGTTTGTGTGTATGCTTGCCCTGTAATAAGATCTGCATTCACGCCGCATTCTGCTTATTCACTCATCTGAAAGGCGTATCCCATGATTCCATACTGGAAGATAAGAGCAGTCCATTCCACTGCAAGGGAAATGAATTACTGCTGAACAGTGAACTGCTCAGTAGCTACCACTACCGTTAATTTCTCTACAATAACGTTTTTGTGTACACAAAGCCTGCAAAATCATGTGAGGAAGAGCAATTACATTTTGAGCTGTTATTTATCCTTTTGCAAACTACTAGAATTAGGAGCCACCTGACAAAATTAACTGGCAGCAGATTTAAAGCAAAAAGAAGTACTTTTCCCACTCAATGTACAATTAATCTATGGAATTCAGTGCCAGAAGATATTGTGATGATCAACACAGCATGACTGGGTGTGGATAAAACCCTAGAGAATCGATGAAAATATGGCAATTAGTCAACTTGGTAAGGGATTGAATAGCAGGAAATGGATCCCTTCATTATGACCTGTCATGCACTTCGCGGAAGCAACACAAGTGTGGGCCGCTGTTGGAGAGAGGGTGCTGAGCAAAATAAACCATTGTACTGTCCCAGTCTGGCACTTATATTCTTCTGAAAGTAGTGAAACATGGGCTAAAAAGCTAGCAAGTCCTACACAGCAAAGGATACTGTAACAAAGGATAATTTCAGACGTGCTGGGCCCAGAAGCCCAACACGCTGAACCCCGGACCGGGATCCATTTCGGATCTTGGTCAGTGATGAAGCTGTCCGTCCTTTAGACATGTCGGCTTCCATCATGCTGGGGAATCTCAAAGGGGGCAGGACCATACGGTGCAAAGTGTGGCCACACGGCCCTGCCCCCATGCTCCTCCGGCCGCCCGCCCTCGGCAAGATAGGAGGGTGCAGCAGCCAATGCAACCGCTGCGCCCGATCCCACGGTTGGGGCTACGATCTGTGATGGGCCAAGGTAACAGATGTTACTTTTGGCCCATCATGGATCGTGGTCAAGCTAACCATGGTTCTGGGGATGGGGCCAGCCCCATCCGCAGAACCATGGTTAGCTTTGACCCCCACCAGAGATTCACTGTGATGAACATCTGGCAGGGCTCAAACAGATGTGCATTGTGATTCCTGGTAGCTGTTGATTGTGATCTTGTCATGTCTGAAATTACCCAAAGATTCAGCCACTTGTGACTTAAGATGTTACCATGATGGAACAGTTTTAAGGAATTGCATCAACCCTAAGTTTCTGATTCTGCAAACACTTGTATTCATGTAGTCTTCTTTTTCAGTGGAAGTATTTTCCCCAAACTCTGTTGCCCAGTTAACAGCTGTTGCCCAGCTGTTATTGTCCTTCATCAGATTAGAGTAAGATGAGTGCAAGGCATGATACCTGGATCCACCTTTCTCCTGGAGTTCAGGAGGTGACTGAATTCAGGAGTTTGATTTGCATCCCATAGATAGAAAAAGACCCAAAACCTGAAGTCTTAATCTCGATCTGCATCAGGATTTACCAAGAGTTTGGGTAGAGTCCAATCTGGGGGTTTCCCAGTTGGTTATAAAAGTTTCTAGTCATGCAAAAATTTGAATTTGAATTTGAATTGCCTGCAAATATCATTTTAAAATATTGTTATTCTTGAAAGGCCAATTAGGACTTTAAATGGTGTTTACTATTACAAGATGTGATGCAAATGTTAGCAGCAAATGTAGGAGGAGGAAGACTTCTTGAAAAAGCAAAAGTCCCTTCTAAATTTGGCCAAGATTTATTTCTTCATACAAGGACCAAACCATCTACAGTAAAACCTGTAGAACTAACACACTGTTTGCAAATCCATCTTCCTTGCTTGGACAGTACTTCCTTTTCCCTAAAGCCTCTTTGCATGACGTGTAGGTCTTGACACTGCAAACAAGTACTGTATATAATTTGGTTGCAATCCCAAGCAGGATCCATGTGGGATCCACATGGAACAATCCAATTCCTATGGAAGTGCATGCACTTTGCATGCATGCTGCACACGTGCAGGATGTGTGCAGCATGCGTGGGGCATGGGATTGCCCCCTTTGTCTTTTTAACCCACCAAATCTGGGCTCCAGGTGAACTCCTGATTTTCCTGGATTATCCAGGGAGGTTATGTCAGAAAAGGACAGGGCAAGGAGGGTTTTTTCCCACCCCCTTTCTGATGTCACAGTGCTCCCCAGGAGGGTGGGGCTGGTGCTACCATAGAGGCAGAACAAGCGGCTACCTACGATGGCAAAAACTGCAGCTGGCAAACTCCGCAGCTGGATTGGGACCCAATCCTGACCTGGAGAATGTTGGTACTAATGAAATGAAGATAATAAATTAGATTAATTTTAAAAACTGAAGACTTCGTAGTCTTAAAAATTAGAGGAGAAAACTATTGAAGAAATGGGGATTGGAGGAAAATGTCATCAGCTCAGGTAAGAGCCAAAGGTGCACTTCAGTTACTTTGTGTCATTCTATCAGGACTGGGTATAATTTCAGCATCTGATGTGAGAACACAGGACCAATTAGAATGGAGGGGAAAGTGCAGTACCATCAGATAACAGCTGCAATCCACCAACCACTTACTCCAGAATAACTGCCACTGAAGCCTGAAAACAGGGTAAACAACAGCTCCTGATTTATTTGCTCCACCCCATCATGATTTTGTAAACTTCTATTTCTATTTATTTGTTTATTCAGTTTCTACCCCACCCCTTTTTCCATGCAGGCCCAGGGTGACTCACAAAATACAAAAATGTAAGAACATAAAACATACATAAGCATATACAACATATAAAAAACAATTTAAACCCCTAACCCCCCACACCCAGTCACTCCCAACTTAACCCAGCCCACCAAACACCTGCCAAAACAAAAAGGTCTTGCGTCTCTTTCGAAAGGTGAGCAGACTCGGGCTTAGGCAGATCTCCAAGGGGATGGAGCTCCATAGCTGTGGAGCAGCCACCGAGAATGCCTCTCTCTGAGTCCCACACTGGGCAGTTGGTACTTGCAAGAGGGCACCCTTGGCCAACTTCCGAGGTCATGACAGAACACAAGGGGAGAGTCGGTCTTTCAGATACCTGGGACCCAGGGCATTTAGGGCTTTAAAGGTCAAAACCAGCACCTTGAATCGCACCCAGAAAGTTGTTGGCAGCCAGTGCAGACGCTGGAGCTCCCGGCAACTCACCTTCGACGGACAGTAGGTCGCCACATTCTGCACCAGCTGCAGCTTCCGAACAGTCATCAAGGGCAGCCCCCTATAGAGCACATTTCAATTTGATAGTCTACTCTTGAGGTTACGAAGGCAGGGATGACAGTGGCCAAATCCAAGTCTGCTAGAAAAGGTCACAGCCTTCTGACCAGATGAAGTTGGTGAAAAGCGCTTCTGGCCACTGGCACCACTACAGCAATGGATGCAAGAGCACCCCAAGGCTGTGAATCTGAGTGACCAAAGGAGGCTGAACACCATCAATAACAAGGGTCCCGATGCCCCTCAGGCCACGTGACCGGCCAACCATCATTGCCTCGGTCTTGTCTGGATTCAGCTTCAATCAGCTCGCCCGCATCCAGTCCCCAACAGCAGCCAGGCACCTGGGGTTGCCCCCTGTGGTGGCTTTTTACCTGACACTCCCATAAGCCAAAATGGAAGTGTCAGGTAATCAACCACCACAGGTGGCACCCCTACAGGCACCTGGTAAACACCGAGAGTGCAGGGCCTGGGTCAAATAGCATGCCCAAACCCGATCTAACCCAGGAAATGCACAAACCTGACCAGACACAAAAGGGTTTGCAGGATTGGATTATAGGACTTAAACTGAAACAAGTGCTTCCGCAACCAGACGTTCTGCACCTGAACTTTAAAGCATGATTTTAGCCACTGCAGCTTTTGTTTAGGGACAGCAGTTCTCGGAACCTGGCATGCCAAGACATGTTGAGAGCAGAGCCTGCAACCGCAGATCCTCCCTTTTCTCCCCCTCCTCCAGCAGCAGGGGCGGATTGGCCATTGAATGCACCGGGAGGATTCCCGGTGGGCCGGGGGCTGGGGGCCGGTCATGCTGTCTTTNTTTGTTTAGGGACAGCAGTTCTCGGAACCTGGCATGCCAAGACATGTTGAGAGCAGAGCCTGCAACCGCAGATCCTCCCTTTTCTCCCCCTCCTCCAGCACTGCAGTTACTGCATAGCATTGGGAGAGGTGCAGAACAAGGCAGGGGACGGTGGATCCAATCCATTCAGAGTTGCAGGGGCCCGCATCTCGTTGGAGCCAGCTAGCAGTCTTCCATCAGAGAGGGAGAGGAGGGAGGGGAAATGGGTGACTGACACTCAGGCAGCATGTTTGAGAGCACTGGCTCCAGTACAGGCGCTGGGGAGGAAGAATAATGACCAGGGAAAGCGAGATCAGGTTAGGGAGCATCCAGAAAGTTTTAGACCTGACCCAAGCCCACCATTTCTACTACTAGGCTCCCGTCCTATGCACAAAGAATTTCCCTGAGGGGAAATGTACCGGTACCTGACACAGCTGGCTGGTCCCATCAGGTTTGGGTCGAGCATCAGGGCTCTGGGACCAACCATGTGTGTGTATTTATAACATATGATTCTCTTTTCCATTTATTGTAGGGCTATCAACTCCTAGGCTCTGTACAACATTTGACACAATACTTACTATTCAGAGTATTGCTGTTGTGAACATCCAGTAATTGGAAATATCCTGCCAGTGCCCCAGCATTTCTGACGGACAGTAAGCAGTATATCTTATCTAAATACAGAAACTGCAGGAAACTTCCAGGCTTCACTCTCATATTGGCACTGAAAGAATTCTGTTTACCAGTGTCTGCAGCTTACCAAGGTGACGCCTACATCACAGTCAGAGAATTCCATCTTGGAATCAGAACATGAGGATGTATCTTTCTGAGTTTGGTTTCCAAGAATTCTCATCAGAATTTAGGAGGAAATGGCTCTCTCTGCATCAATGAGGACTCAGTGAAAGAGCACCACAAAAATTAGGGGGGGGGGGGAGGGAACATACCAAGTATGAAATGAAGAAACATATCAATCATATTAGAGTCTGATTGAAAATCAATCACCTCTGCAAGGAAACTGCAGTGTTGTCAACCCTAAGTCATCATGATTCAGGCCCCAGAAAACTCATGAGACTGATCTGATGAGCATTCAATTAACATTTTTTTTAAAATCATAACGTGGCATTTTAAGCTTCTAGAGGAAACCGGCATCACATTTTTAAGCCCTTCTCTGCAACCCCGAGGACCAGAAATATATATTGATTTAATTAATCTTGAAATCCAAGACTTCAAAAATAAAGGCCTTAAGAATGGCTTCAAATACTATTGGGAGTAAGGGCATTTTCACAATATACCCCCACCACCCACCCACTGTACATGCTACTGGGTAGCCATAGGGCAACCCTGCAACATGTATAGTGGGTGGGTAGTGGGTGAAGTGTGTCTTGTGTGAAAATATCCTGCGCTAGGCACCTGCACCTTTTAAGCTTCTTGAATAGCTAGGTTGGAATAGGCCCGGATGCAAGAAATGGACTTGTCCCCTGCCCCCATCCTCTCCCCTGTCCCACTCCCTCTTTTCCTTCCTCTCCCCCCAGCTCCTCTGCCTCCCTCCGCTTGCTGCACCTGAGCCCCGGAGGCTGCAGCTGTGCTGCCTGCCTTGTGCTGCCGGTGTTTGCTCCATCCTGTGCCACCCGCTGGGTGGGTTCCATGCACACCACCCCCTGCCGGTGCTTCAGCTTCTGCTCAGCTTACTTAGTCTCTGCCTGAACACACTGCAAGAGGACATGATTTGTGCCCCCAGCTTGGGCACCAGGACAAGTATCCCTCCTGTCCTTATGATAGCTGCTCCCCTGCTTGAATGTATCCCTGTCTCTCCCTGTGTTCCCTCTCCCTTATCTCCCCTCCCCTGTCCATCCTAGATTGTAAACCCTTTGGGGCAGGGAACCTGTCTGATCACATCTGTTCATTACTAGGTTGGCTCTAAAATAAATAATAGTAATAAATAATTAACGGGCAACACTGTAGATGTGGGGTGCACTTTTCTGTGGGGGTAGTGTCTGTACTACTAACTGCTGGTATATGGTAGTCCTAGTCACTTCAATGGGACAGTGGGACTTGTGCCACAAGAGGTTCGTGTCATTAATGCTGACATTAAGGCCTTGATTAGAGACATGCTTAACATTAAGGCTGCAATCCTCAAACAATTTATTCCAGAGTAGTCCCATTGATTTCAGTGGCTCTACGCTAAAGTAAGTAACTTGAAGATTGCAACCTAAACATATGACTCTCTTTTGACTTCAGTTCACCCAGCTGTACCCAGTATTTCCAGCATAGATGAGAGAATATTTGCACCCACTTCCTGAAGAGCCTTCTTGAGTTCCTGATCCTGCAAATGCATACAGTTGTGCACTGTGATTGCTGCCGTGAATAGTTCAAGTCATGCTAGTAAGCTCTATGAGTGGAATTCAGCATTTGCAGGATCAGGATTCTGCGGCTCCCTATTTTTGTGACTCCTCTCAGGTTTGCAAGGCTTTGTGCCCATGACTATAGTTATGGTAGCATTTTTAAAAGAAAATAAATGCAAAAGTAATGAAGAGAATATATTTGCTGATCAGACTTAGGGGTGTTGGTTTCATGAAAGAAGTAATTTTAGAGGAAAGAGATAAAGAAAGGTAGGTGTCTGGCAAATTGTGGAGAGAGTTTGGGGTTAACAAACAAAAACAATTGAACTGATTATTCTGTCACTTATGTAGCAGAAACAAGGAGCAACTTCAATGAAGTCCCATAAGTGAGATGAGAGGACTCATATTCTTGGAAAGGTGAAAGCAGCGGGAGAAAGAAACACTTTTCCTCGACTTCTGATCTGCCAAGGCCATGACCTCATCTGTTACTTGCCTGAGGAAGGGCCCTGTGTGATCCAAAAGCTTGCAAATTTCCAAGAACAATAGTTGGTCCAATAAAAGATATCATTCAAACTACTTTGTCTCCACCAAATCCAGACAGATGGCTGCATTCTCAAATAATTCCTCTAGATGTCCCCCTTTTATACTTGTTTAAAATTTTAGAGTTTGTGGACTGTGGTTTTAAACATTTAGGACTGCAGTTTATCAACCCCCCAGATCTGCTGTTCTTGATATACCTTTGAAAAGGTTATTCCAGACTGAAATTTTCTGGTGAGAAGAGTTTCATGGAAATCTACATGGTCACTTTTGCATTAGGTGAGCTTGCAGGGCAAAGAAGGAGAAGGGTAGAATGTTAAGGTAACTGTCAATATGCTTTTGTACTCCGATGACTCAAAACAAGGGATTCCCACATTTTTGTTTGTGTGATTTCCCCCCCCCCCCCATTGAGACTTTAATATAACCCTGTGATTGACTTCAGACAACAATAAAGGCATGCAACATGTAATACCAACCGGGAGCCTGACCTCATCTGCAGATGGTGTGGCAGCACTTGGGACCATGACACACAGTTTGATAACATCTGCTCAAAACTCTATTCTTTTAAAACTTCTAGCCTAAGCCTTGATCCTGAAAACACTTACACAAAAGTAAGCACTGCACTTCCTTTTTTCAACGTCAGCCCATGTGCATACTTACTAGAGCATAAAAAGTGCCATACTGGGTCAACCTATGGTCCATCCAGCCCAGAGTCCAACAGTGGCCACCTTTGGTCCACTTCAGAGAAGTGCATAACAGATCATAATGGAGAGCGATCAATTCTCTGCTCTTTAATCCCAGTTCCCAACAGTCAGAGGTTATGTCCCCTGATCAACTTGACTAATTTTCAGGCAGCGGTAGCTGCCTGAAACTTAAATGCATAGCCACTGTTCATTATAAACGGGACTGCTGAAGCCCTGATTTTGAGGAAGCTGCTTGACCTACATTTCTGAAAATTTAACCATGGCTGTAAGTTGTGAGGACCATCATATCCACAAAGTTTGAAAAAGATCCATTAGGAAAATAAAATGTTATAACTGCTTAAACATTAATTGGTTGTGGTAAAAATGCACACCATCCTCACGTATTTGAATCATCAATATCTCCTC